>OY855912.1:29450908-30025908 GCA_963693305.1 Meandrina meandrites | reverse complement strand
AACCTCACTGGTCTGGAGTCTGCTCTAGAATAGGACATCTATTTGTGGGTCACGTCTGCATTGTCAGGGCATGAGGCTAGCATGAGCTAGCATGAGGCTGGTGATGAGGCCACGTCTAGATTTTGGATTTTTTAAGCCAAAATCATCATGGAAGATCATTTCTGAGCCTGTGGATTTCAAAATTTTCTTGGCGTGCATGCCCCCAGACCCCCCTAGTGGCTCGTGCCTTCGGCGCTCGAAACTTGCCTCGTCTTGTCCTGTTCTATGTTAAGTCTGGCTACGGCCCTTGATTACAGTAACGAAACTTAGAATAAATTGGTATGAAATAGGGTAAGTGTGCTAATGAAGTGCCCGCAGACTTCCCCCCTCCCCCCTCCCCCATAACGGCAAGCTTCATCGATCATCAAAGATACTCAAAGTGTTTTAAACACGTCTTTACTCTACCAACTCTCTTCCGGATAAACAATGCTTTTTACTAGAAAATGTACTTAAAACAATTATAACAATTGAGGCTAGTATCTATTCCATGGTCCGCAACATGAAGGAGTTGCTACAGATCGAGGGTGCTACGATCACTACTTTCCCGTGTCCGTGAGGGCCCCTGCTCCGTCGCCATATCCGTAACCTTTTGGACCAAACTGCTTGCCGTAACATGCTTTGCAGTAGATTTCGCCTTTGCGGTCTGTAGAGAAATATTTTTACGTGTTAGTGTGTCTGGCCAACAGAATGTATATAATTATACTGAACCTCCTAAAATCCCATTGTTCTCTCTCAGCAATATATCTAACATTGCAGCCATGCACCAAAACATCAATGTGAAGGCGGCTGAAATCGTCGATGTAATACAGAGAGAGTAAAATAGATAGGGTTTTAGGAGGGTCAAAAATTATAATCATAGTTAAAAGCGGCCTCGGCTGCCTGCAATATGCGTAATAATACTGTGACCCGAAGTAATTATCTTTTTAAGTCAGAGATGACACATTCTCTGAAACGCAGTGGGAGACGAGGACTCCACGTTCTTTAGCGCGTTCACGCGCATATGAAGAAAAACAAAATCATTTTTTTCTAAAGCATGAAGCGACTAGCAGTATTGTTAATCGCCCTTGATTGGGAGTAGCAATTCGCCCGCGCGGTGCATTCGATCCGGCCGTCTAATTCGCTTACGTACAATTAGGCCTCCGCGTCGTTCACGTCCAAAGTCAATTACACACACGAACATTCTATCAACATTAACCCAGCCCATGACCTACCGCTTACAGTTGTGCTATCCAATCTCTTGCTACAGTCTTTGCAGGAGAAGCACTGTTTGTGCCATTTTCCTCCCGCGCCCACTACTTCTTCGGCCATGTAGACATGTTTTCCGCATCGAGGGCAAGAAGAGTCTTCCATTTTGGGGTGCTTTGAATCTGTGTAGAAGATCTAAAAGACTTCAACAAATACATTTGTTAATTAAGCAGTGCAAGATGTTGAGTTCTCAATGTATATACGTAAGCTCGGTTTCCAACCGTTGGTGCACGGCCACAATAGCTGACACTGAGCTGAGCCTAACGTGCACATCGCGAGATCGGACCATCAGACTTTTGCGCTAAATAAAGGTCTAGTCCGGCAGTGCAGATTTCTACAATTCGAGTCACAATTCGGTATTTTTAATTCATACACCGGGAATATGTTCTTTTTTCCGTATCCCATTCACTTTCTACCCCTGGTAAACGTGTTGGCTCATAAACCTTGCAAGCCAAACAGGTTTAAAACTAAGACTTACCTTTTAGGAAATCAGAGCCACTGTACGCAAAGCTGCAAGACACAAATTAAACTCATTGACTTGAATACTTCTCGTGCTAATTGCTCATTTCAGAACTGTTGTCATTGGCCTGTGATGCTCTCTGGAGAATTGTTCCTTTATCTACCGGTTCTGTTATTTTTAATATATGCGTTAATTTCCACGTAGATTTGTTTGGGATTGAAGTCATAATTCTCAAGGGCACTGAATATCCGGCTGAACATCACATACATTGTCAGTAAATGGACATCAAACAAATGAAGATGAAGAAGCTGTTAGCTTCTATTGAATATAAAAGCGGCTTTTTCCAAAAAAAAGCCGCAATTAACATTTGAAAATATAAATGGTCTTACTACGTACTAGTCAAAGAAGACAAATTACAAATAAAAAGCTCTTCTTTGTTAAAATCATAAAATCGCGCATGGGACTGAAGTTATAACCAGGCAGGCCACCATGCAACATTTGTTGACTATCATTAGAGCACGAGTTCAGTGAAACAAAAGATTAACGTTTAGTTATACAAATCGGTACTTACACAAGCAAGGCCACCCAACACTGACAACACTTGTGGACCAACTCGTGAGCAAGAGTCGTGAACCAAAATATTTATATTTTTAGTTATTGAAGTCGCTTCTCCTTCAGTTTGCTTTGTTGCAGGCAGTCAAAATTGAGCTATGTCGTCGTTTATCGGCAAAGGAGTAGCCAGCCTCAATAACCATATTTTGATTGTTATTCTTTTGTTTTGGAGTCAATGTTTTGCCGTAGTTTATTATCTGGTCGTCTGTATCGGCTCATTTGTGTACTGGTACAGAGACAGAACACAACTTGAACATTGTTCTTGTCGCTGAGTTCAGAGTTGTTCTCTCGTTCGTGCTAGTTATTGTACTAGCTTGATTTTAAGTTCACTGTTACATTAAATTTTCGTTAACTCGGTCAACTAAAAATCACAACCGCGTTGAAGTGTGGCTTAAAAGCTCTAGAGCAATCAAGAACATTTCACGGAAAACATATTATGTTTATGTATATATTTTAATGGCTGTATCGGTGTGTGATCCTCCCCTTGAATAGCTCACAAATAAGTGTGGCCTCCCCTTTTGGTGCTCACTTTCACTGATGAAAAAAAGTACCTTCCCTTACTTCTCTCAGCGCAAGCAGGCTTGTCAACCGGATGACCATACAAGGACGAGAAAACGCGTGAGTTGATCACGTGGGAAGAGAGTTGGCCTGTGTAGGTAACAGAATTTCGTGCGTTTCGGAACTGAAAAAACGCTCGCGTGCGAAATCCCGACAGCTGCGGAAAAGAGCTTTCTTGGATGTCATGAGCGCGCGGTCATACGGGTCGAGAGCACTTACATCAGTCTGCAGCTGTCTGTACATAACCGAGAAAATTCAGGCGATTCTCATGAAAGCTTTAGTTGATCCCAATTCGATGAGAAGGCACTAGAGATAAGCTGATAGAGCGCATCATGTTGGCGACCAGCCAAACGAGAGCGGCAGTTTAAAACAGAGATAAAAAGATTATTTATTACTAATAAATGCACCAAATTGCAAAACGGATACCCTGCTTATGGTTACAAAACACTGTAAATATTTATTGCAGTTAACGTTGAGCATCATCATTATCGTGCGTTGTCATCATCATCACATCTTATGGCGTCGAGCGCATAAAGGCCTGGACCCAGTTGTTCAAAAGGTGTATAGCACTATCCACCGGATAAATCACTATTCAGTGGATAAGTGTTGAGAAAACAAACTAGACTATCTACTGGATAGTAATTTATCCGGTGGATAGCGTTATCTACCCTTTGAACAACTGCGGCCGGATGATACGGGCAACATTTTCTTATAACATGTCACAGCTTGTTGCAATGCAAGTTGAAAAGCATTGTTGCATGTATTGCCACGCGTGTTGACAAGTTGCACAACAAAATATGTCGACGGGTGATCATGAAGCACACATGATCCGCCGTATAGCTTCTCTGCGAGCAGGCTCACTTTTGGGGAATACATTGACGCGAGCGGCCAAGCAGGCGAGAACGAGTCTGTCGTTCTCGCGACTTCGTCACTCGCGCGTGTTCCTTGAACGTGGATCTGCTCGCAGGCTATTGTGCAGCATTGTTGCTGCAACTTGCAAAATTGGTGACAGTACACGCAGTGGCACTTTGTAAAATGTAATGCAACCTTTTTGCGTCACAAATTGCAATACAATGTTTTCCGTTCCTATAAGCTATTAATTGCGTGTACCACAAATTTCCTTGATGTGCATTAAAAGCAGTCAAAATGAATTTAATCATGAGGGCCCTTACTAGCTTTCTTACACTTTCTGTGCGTATTACAAATTGCGGTGATATCACAGTTTTCCTTAATATGGGAATAGTATGACAGAAACTGCTGAACGCTGCAGTACATTTTGCCGCGGCAAGCCGGCATTGACACAGCGGCTTCATTAACCAAGAGTTGAATCTTCATCTCAGATGCACGAAATGCCCCGTCGATCGGATTTTCCTCAGGGCACCCGCCTTTGCAATCAGCACTCTCACGCTTTTCGTTTTCCTCGCCGTCGCGTTTACACGTATACAGCACAAATGCAACGTTAGCTGACATGGGCGCCACGTCTGAAACGCGAAATGTTCGATTAGCCTGTTGGTCAAAATTGTACGCTCGGGGAGGTACAGAGTCGTTGTAGAGTCCGAGCATCGTCAGAAGAGGAATTACAGTTCCCGTATGCGCAAAGCGAAAAATACCGTGAGGCATTCCCCGTTTGAGGAAGCTTTCAAAACTGTCTGTTATTTCCTCATAGAGCGGGCAAGCCATTTTGTAATTGATTTTTCGGCCATAGCTTCGGTCCCAGTAAAGTTTTAAGTCGCTCAGATACTCCACGACTTTGAAATCTGCTTCTTCAAACACAGCGCACCAGCTTGCGTCAGCACTATCCGTCTGAATACCAAATGCGCACATTAAAAACATTTCCAGGGCCATGTCAGGACGAAAGGTTATCTTCTGGGCCAGTTTCAGCCTTTTGAAGATGTTTCGAACAACTTTCCGCATTTCTTGACCATTCAGAAATTTTTGATACTCCGACCGAGTGTTTCTCTTTGAAGTAATCCTCTGCCATTTGGGACACGCTTCAAAGATTCGCAGAACTATATCGTCATCGTAAGAACCCGAAGATTTCACCGCCACGGGACGAAATTTCGCCGATCCCAACTGTCCTTTTCCCTCGAAAAGTCCTTGAGCGAATGCTATTGCGCTCTGACTTGATCGAAGCTTGTCAGTGGCAACGAAGCTGTAGTTACTATTAGAGTATCCGTGCTCTAAGATGCCGGGAAACTTGGCAAGAAAGCGTTTCGCTATGGAATACATCTCTTCCAAGCCTAGTGAAGACATCTCCTTGCTAGCCGAGTTCAGGATATCGGGCGGTATGCTCCAAGGAAGCGAAAGACCATTGTAGCGAAACGTAGAGTTACCAGAGTAGAATCGGTTTATCTTTTCAAGCAATTCCTTCATTTTCCGAACACGATGGCTTCCAGGATATCTTGACCCATGGCGTATTATCATATTGACATGCACTGGCTCGCATCCAGGTGGCTTCTCGATGGCTTTGCTGGTGAAATGATACGGAGTTTTGTCGCTAAACAGGAATGTTTTAGGTGGCGTTTTCGATGCCAAGCCATGTCCTGGAAAGAACATTAGCGAAAGCATCGAAATCACGACCAACACACTCCGTGAGGTCGCCATGTTCACAGCTATGATTCAGATACTGTGACAAACATTCCGTGCGCGCTGCGTGTCGTCGAGGATCTATCAGTTACACCGTATCAAGTGTGATTCGCAATAAGACCTTCTTCCCCCGCCCCTTTTCCGCAAGGTCATGCTTTACATTTCGGTGTTTCCAGTTACAAAAAAAATATTAAAAGAAAAAGTTGCTCAAAATAATTAGTGACAAGAACAGTACTGACCAGTGTCGTATACAGGGGCTCCCTTTCTTCTCTTCTTCTTCTTCTTCTTCTTCTTCTTCTTCTTCTTCTTCTTCATAGCACCCTTTTTTTCAATTCAAAACTTTTTTTTTAATTTGTAACATTGAACACTCAGTTGCAGGAGATCTTGGCAAACTCTATTTAGGTTTCTAAAGAAGCTCCCCAGTTAGAGTTTACTAGCTACTTATAATAATGGCGCTTTTTACATTTTCCATCCTCAATATTACTATTTTAAAAGTCTTAATCAAGTTTTTAAATTAACTATAAGATTTTGGATTTCTTCTATTTTCTGGTAGACTGTTCGGCATAGTTGTGCTCCGCTGCTTTTGACTGAGAATTTCCCTAAGAGTAAAAAAGAACTTATTTTTTCTCCTAACCTACGTGTAGCCGCTCCATTCCCTCCCTCGCGTTTCTCGCGTGATTCGCGTTTGCAGTCTTGTCACCGATGATGTGATTTTTAACCTTCGCTCCATTGCCATGTTAACATCGTTTTTCCAGCTAGAACGGTCGGAAACGTCGGAAACACGAGATGTATTCAGTCTACGTATAAAGGAGAACAAACACTTGAGGCGCGCAAACGCCAGACGAACCGCCAGACGAAGAACAGGGACCAGAAGAACGCAAGAGACTGGTGTTGAAACTTGTGACGTCATCGTCTTCCGGCGGCTTCTCGAAAAGTGAAAATGGCGGCAGAAAGTTCAAGTGGATCCATGCAAACAAAGATGGACGTGGAAAACGATTTTGCAAAATTCGGAGAGGATATTTCACCGGCAAAAGATGGTGGAGTGCGAAAGATTGTTAAAGAAGAAGGCCACGGTGGAGAATTGCCGCCGATCGGGAGTAAAGTCAGAGTTTATTATTCCGGGACGTTGATGACTGGAGAGGAATTTGACTCGAACTTTGGCAAAAGGGAGCCTTTCGAATTTGAGCATGGAAAAGGTAAGCTTACGTTTTGCTGTTTCACATGAAGGCGAGAGGCTCATGAAGAAATTCGATGGTTATGATGATTGTACAAGAACAAATGCGAATGTGGAACCTGTACAGGTTCCACATTCATGACATCCGGATGACATGTGCATTCATTCTTGTCTTGAAATATTGACAACAATGCGAATATTAAAACCGTGAAAACAAAAACAAAATAAAGAAGAAAATCTTCAGAAAGATGCTGGTGGAAATCATATTGAATTCAGTGGAGTGGTTTCAGTAGTTAGAAATTGCAATAAAAGCATAATTTGCCAAATATACTGGTTTGTGTCACATTCTTCTCTTTGAGCAGTGTATTTCCAAGGTTGTATGTGTTTGGGAAAGGGAAGTCAAATGATAATAGATAGGAGGCCTTCAGAGAGCATCCATAACCCTCCCTCTGGAAATTTCAGTTTTGCTTCATACCTTCCTTTAAAATCATTGGCTTTTGAGTTGTCCCTTGGATTCAAACTGGACATGAAATAGACCCATTCGTGACAACTAGATTTTCATGGTAGGCAAGCAACTTCAGGTTATGGCAAGTTATTTGCCGACTAAAAGACAAAAAAGTAAACTGAGACATTAGCATGCAACTGGATGAGAGAATCACACTTTAATTTGCCTTTGTCCTTTCTAGGTCTTGTAATACAAGGATGGGACATTGCTGTTTCCACAATGAAAGTTGGTGAGACCAGCATTTTCACCATCCAGCCAGAATATGCTTATGGTGAAGAAGGAAGTGGGAACAAGATTCCCTCAAATGCCACTCTTCACTTTGAGATCAAATTGGTTGAGTGGAAAGGAGAGGATGTTACAGTAGATGGACAGGTGACAAAGATCGTGCTGGAGAAAGGCGAAGGCCATGACCGGCCTAACACTGGTGCTCTCTGTGAAGGTCAGTATTTGATACTGTTTTATCCTGTCAGAGGTCAACATTGAAATTCTCATAACAGTTAAACCTTGCTTTTCCAGGCACACTGGTAATTGCAAATAGTTTAAGGAACTGGGTAATGGAGCCAAATTTCGAAATAAGAAAACAAAATAAAAATTAAGAAAACCGTCATCAAATAGAGAGAAAATAGAAATGTTCACTTAAAACAACAAAGAAACATTTCGGTAACAAAGCCAATGCCAAAGAAGAAGAAGATCAAGACTGATTGTGATATGTGTTTTTGAAAAACTGTTAGACTGAACAGTTTTCAAAGTTAATCTCCTTGAATTGTAACCTTTAATTATAATGCCCAGGAGACACTTGTTTGTAATGAAGGTTTGGTTTTGTGAAGTTAAGCTGAGTCTGTTAATTAGACTGCTAAGTTTTTTCTTAGCTACATTCCAGGCCATTCCAGACACAGTCACCGTTTCCAACAGGAGGGAGGCGTTGGGATCTTCGGTTTTGCGGCTTTGGCCTTTTTTTAGATCGGTTTTTCGGTTTTCGCACCAAAAAACTGCGGTTTGTCGGTTTTGGCGTCTTTTGCGGTTTGCGGGTTTTCCTTTTATTAGCATTTGGTTTTCGGCAAATATGCTAGCGGTTTTTCGGAATTGGCAATTCTTGTGGCTTTCAGTTTTCCCATTTGGTTTCCGGTTTCTCTGTTGCGATATGGCCTCAATTATGCGCTCCAACCACGTCCCAAGACACTTTTGACTGTGATCAGGCGTTAAAATAAACCTCTTGATGGTTTTATGTGCAAAACGCAAGTTTAAAATAGCATAATTTAGCTCATTACTGATCAGAAAAGAAAAGAAATGTCTTAAACCCCTTTTCTCCAGAAATTGTCACATGTAATGGGTTAAAGTTTGGGATTTTGTGTGCGATTTTCGGTTTTGAACAAAATTTATTGCGGTTTTGCGGTTTCTACTAGGTCCCAACACCCCCTTCCAACAGGACTAGCCACAGTACAAACATTGGTTGTCAATGGAAACGTGACTTCAGATTAATTTGCTTCTTTAATTTTTATTTATTTTGTTAACAACTACGTCACAAATGGAGGTTGGGTGCCTGCGATATGCAGGAGCTTCCACTATTGGCAGCCAGCTCCGAGATTGAGACTGCTGTAATAACAGTCGGAAAAAATAGGAGACTGCTTCCTTGGCTGGCAAATCCTGGCATACCAGCCCTCCACGCAGAAGGGAGGAGAGGCACCTGTCACACTGAGTGAGCAATGGAAAAGAGGGAGGGAAGTGGAGGGGGGGGGGGGGGGGGAGGGGGAAGCCTTGAGGATGAGCTCCCACCAAAATCCAATGCCAGTAAACCCTAAAATGCCCATAAATGCAAAAACACATGCTTCAGTCAGAGAGCACATGGGATCCGGGCGCCTGCCCATGTAGGAAATGCTGGTGACTCCAAGGGAACACTTGCGCTATTTGATGTTAACTCCATTAAATTGCATTTAACTGCATTAATAAAAATAATTTTTTTAGTATTCAAACCACTATGTGATTCAAAACTTGAAGGCGTACATGTACTTTTAATTTGCTAAACTCTGGCTTTTTGCAAAGGTACATGTAAGTGAGAGTTGTCTTATTTACTTACTTGGAAGGAACATTTGATTGGTTTGGGCTGTAATAACTTGCAGATAGTAGACATTACAACTGTCAATTTTAATTTTATTTGCCTTTCCATGTTTAACCCATTGACACATGAAATGTTTTGAAAAAAGTCATTTTTTTTCTGGACATTTTTGACATTTTCTGGTCAGTTATGAACTAAATAGCTTGAACCTACTACTTTCCTTGGAGATTTTCATTCCAATTTCTACGAATTTTTGTGCATATTTGAGGCTACATTAACACAATCAATCTGATCTGGATTGTCACTGGAAAGATCTTTTCTTCCTGTACATCTTGAGTATAAGTGATGCCTTTTTTGGTCAAAGCTGATGATGTCAGAAGTGGAACAAAGGCCAATGCTTGCCAAGGCTGGTTATGGCTTGCACAGGTGCCAAATGGGTTAGGTTTTGGTACATTGTTATTCTAAATTATGTCTTTTTATCTGCTTTTCCTTTTGTGTAGCTCACATTGTTGGAAAGTATAATGACAAAGTGTTTGAAGATCGTGAAGTGTCTTTCTCCATGCGAGAAGGTAAGTTAAAGGGGCAGTATCACCAAGATTTGGTGCTACTTGAAAATCCAATGAAGGTGTTGATATTGATTAGAACTTTACCACTAATAGTTGCCTGGTGTTGTTAAAACGCACTGTACTAGTCACAAAAGTTGTTAAAAACTGGTATGGCTACAGCCAGGTAGGAGAGAAGTAGCCAGTATAAAATTTGAAAGCATCTGTGCTATGTTTTCAATTTTGACAGTGGTACTTGGAGGAAAAACACTAAAAAATCATTGATTATGGCTTGTTCACATCTGATAGACTGTGGTTTTGCCGTTTTTTGATCAGCTAGTGTACAGCTGTACCTTTATAATTCTAGCATAGTTTACACAAAAAAACTTAGTAGACCTTCCTTAGAAGACCATCTTGGCTACATGTGCTCACACTTTGCTTTATCTTCATTATTGAAAATTCAATTATTTGCTTTTAGGTTCAGAGGAGGGGCTTCTTGCAGGTGTAGAGGAGGCAATGTTGAAGATGACTAATGGTGAAAAAGCTCACGTATGGATACATCCTGGAAAGTGGGGCTTTGGGGCAGCAGGAAAACCAGAGCTTGGTATTCCAGAAAATGCTGGTCTGGAATTCATCATTCATTTGAAGAAATTTGAAAATGTGAGTTGGAATTGTGATATGAATAGTTTAGTTTTCTGCTTTTTAAGTTTTAATGTAGCAAAAAGTGACTTTGTCTTGATTTATTAATTCTGACAGAAGAGAGAACCCCTTTAAAAGGTAAAATTTTGTCTCCCTGGATCTTCAAGGACACGGCTTCAGAAATTTCCCAGGTCACTGATAGTTTTGATACTAGACTTGAATAGAGAGCTTTCGACAAGACTTAATCATAACAGATGAATATAAAAGCCTCGTCTTCTTTATGCCATTTGAGGCCAAAAAATGCTAACTACAGGGTAACAACTTTCGTCAAATCACGAATTACACTTTTTAATTAAGAGTGTTTGCAACATGAAATGTGAGTCTAAATTGACACCAAAATAAATGTGCTTTCTGCGAGCATTGACTTCTCATATAAACTGAACTGTAGCATCCTACATCAACTTTTGATTCAATTTCAAGCAAACCAGGTAATATGTCAGATATATCTGAGTTAGCGAAATGCTGGCATATGCTGTTTATGTCAATTATCAGCTCATTGTTGACTGGAAAACCATATGATCGCATTCCTCCCTGCTAGTGAATCAAAGAGAACTCTGACTATTAGCTAAGTGGAGAACCCCTAAAATTGAAAACGGAAGGGAAAGGGCTACTCACATTGTTTTGACATGATTCTTCTTGCAATTAACAATGTCCCGGAAGTACTTCAATTTGATGAAGCGGGAAATACCCATCCCCAACATACAACAGAGAAAAAACTAACACTCTAGGCACAGTAAAATTCAAGCCAAATATTGCCACCACCAATTAGCAATGTGCGGTAACCACTGGTTCAGAGCCCTAGTTCATGTGCCTAGAGCCTTTTACTGTCCAAAAGGGCACTGCATTATGCGTTACATCCAACTGCTTCAAGGCTCAAATGCCAACCCGCCTAAGTTATAAATAACATTGTTGTAAATTACACAAGTAATTATAATTTATTACGGTTTGAATTTTGGAAGGCTAAAGAAAACTGGGAGTTGAGCAATGAGGAAAAACTCACAATGGCCTCTTTACTGAAGGAAAAAGGAACCAAATACTTCAAGGTTAGATATTGTGTTAAAATGATGAGAAAAAGCAATCATTTTTACAAAGTGTTGGCTTAATTAAATTTAGCTGTACAATCATGTAATGGTTTTAAATTTTTCAAATCATCTATTGTGTGTTGAACTAGACATTGTTTACTGGAAAAACCCCTGATGGCATATGATAACCATTGGGGGACATGACTATCTTTCTTTAAAAAGAAGATTTAAAAACGATTTGCCATGTTTTTTTCCACAGGAAGGTAAATTTGGCATAGCAATTCAGCAGTATGTTAGAGTTGTTAGGCTGTTAGATGGATACTTCAGCAATGACGAAAAAGAAAAACGAGATCCCCTGATGTTGGCAGGGCATCTTAACCTCGCCGCCTGTCATTTGAAACTCCATAATAACTTCAAGTGCATTAAAGAATGCGAAAAGGTAAAATAGCCTTTCCTATTTTTAGGGAACTGCTTTCAATAAAGTGATCTTTGCTTACATTTATTTATCTCTGTGTTAGCATAAAAAGTAACAGAAATAAAATTTATGGTGACAAATGTAAGATAACAGTTAACGCTGTTGCTGCAATTTTACCAGTGTAATGCCAGCCATATTTCTGTCATGCTACAGACACTTTGCATAAATGGCGTCCAAATTTGAATAACAATACTTTGTACATCCTAAGCCTCGTGTGGATGTTTATAGACAAAAGATTTTTTACGTGAATGTGAGGCTTTATGAATAAGTATTGTTATTCAAATGCCGACACAATTTATGCAATGTGTTCATACGTCGGATTTCTGCCGTGTCGAATTTAATTCAATTCCGTGCGGCAGAAATGCGACTGGTGATTCATACGTAGCACTTGTGTCGCACCTAATTTAGAGGTTATACTGCAAGTTGTGTTTACTGGCTAGCTGAACTATATATCCAAACGCAAGATATGTGTACTTTTTATTAGATTCGACACGGCAGAAATGCGACGTTTGAATCGGTGTCGCATTTCTGTCGGATAATGCGACAAGACTAGTCGAACGTGCGGCAGAAATTCGACGGCCGATTCAGACGTTGAACTTCTGCCGCATTTAATTCGTTTAATTGAATTCGACACGGCAGAAATGCGACGTATGAACCGGGCCTAATTCATATGAATTAGGGTTCCTTATCCATTACATGGGGCCCAAAACGAACTGACAATGATAAATCTTGCTATGCATTTCTCACAGGAAATGAAATAAGCTGATGACGTTGAGTGTTTCTATTCTTAGGTAATTTTTTTTAATTTGTCTACATAAGTGTGAGCTAACAAACACGATACTGACAAGGGGGGGTGGGGGGGGGGGGGCTGGGGGTGGACAGGGACCATCTTACAAAGAAGATTTTTTTATTTCCACTTAATAAAATGATACAATGTCCTTGCCCTTCTTTCATTGCAGGCTCTTGAAATTGACAAAGAGAATGTAAAGGCCATATTCAGACGAGGAAAGGTATGTTTATTGCAGTGTTACGTATTTAATAAATGGCCAAGCTTACCAGGAGTCTCTTGTAGCTCATTAGTTAGAGCACCCAACCAGCATCTGGAAGGTCATGGGCTCGATTCCTGTCAGGGACTCAGATTTTTTTCTTTGTCCCACACTCATGACAAAGTTAACATTTCATCTTTGTCAATTAAATATAAATTTGAAACTTTCTATAATGACTATTTCAACAACATTGTGTAGTATAGTTTTGAGGTGTTGATGTGCGTTAGATAACTGACTTTTTATTTTAGAAACTGCTGTAAGACTTTGAGGTGGAGACAACTACAATTCCCTTCAAGCGTCTTGGCACGCTTGTAGATCATACATTTTAGATGTTATTATTTCTTTAACAGGCAAGAGTAGCTATTAATGACATAGAGCTGGCAAAGAAAGACTTTGAACTTGTGCTACGAATCCAGCCAAATAACAGAGAAGTACAACAGCAGCTGAACGCAGTGAATAAGAAAATTAAGCAGCATATAGCCAAGGAAAAGGTTATATTTGGTGAGTTTTTAATACAAGAGATACATGTGGAGAAATTTTCTTCTGACCAGATGTAATGAAACAAGATAATGCAAATCCAATTACTATGGCAGTAAATTAAAACATGTACAGTGTGTAACAGTTGGTTGGCCTGGGAGAAAGCAGAAACAAAACTGTTGGCAACCGCAGGAAAATGCAGACGGAACGGTTTGCTAGCGTAACATTTTGATTTTCAGGCTTCTTGTTCAGGGTCTCTGCTGTGTTTATTAATCACCAGAGACTTAATTAAGGAGCCAACAGTGATGAACTTTGAAATGGTTAGCTCACTGGATACTGCTCATGTCCTGAGAGCTTCTAGTTCACAGTTACAATCTTGTTTTTTTATATTACTGTAAACCACTTGTGCGTTTGTTTTTTGCAATGTGGTGATGGTTATGATAAGCAACCTAATCCCCTCTCTTCTAGCCTGGAAATCTCCCATTCATAGTGCGCAGTGGCGTAAAAAAGCATAGAAGAATGATTAATAATAATAATAATAATAATAATAATAATAATAATTTATTCTTTATTTGGCGCAAATTGACATTTGAATATGATCAAATGGGCCTCAAGGCCTGGCTAAACTAAGAAACATTGTGGCCGAAACATTGTTCCTTGTCATGTTTCCTGCGTGGCTAATTTAGCGGGAAACAAAAATGTTTTTGCCTCCTTTGAAGCAACATATTTTTCCCGCGTGGCTAAACTGGTAAACATTTGCGGCCGCAACAATGTTTCGGCAACAATGTTTCCTAGTTTATCGTTTATTACACATTTAGATACTTTTTTTGAACCAATATAACGATTTAGTTTCTTTTTATGGATCAACCTGGCTACAAGTTTTTTTTAAAAAAAAGATAGTTCTGATCGCCACAACTTGCAAAACTGAGGCTTTACTACATCCCTCGCTTATTCCGCAGCTAACATGTTTGAACGACTCGCCCGCCAAGATGAGCGCGGAGGAACCGTACAGACACAAACTCAAGACGTCTTCAGGGAGGCGACGGACGAAGAATTGCGACACAAAGAACAATCTGAATCCAACGAAAAGACGCAGACGTCACTTCCGGTAAATAACCAAGTGACGTCATCAACGGAAGTAAACAGTCGACAGGACGTGGAAATGAAAGAAGACGAAAAAGGAGGCGTGATATGCTGACACCAGGCCAAAGGACAATATCTAATGGATAAAACTAGTCCCAGTTTTGAAATTCGATACTAAAGTTCAGTGTTTTATAGGGAAATGCAATTTTCTTATAACGAGTGAGCCCGCGATTTGTCTGTAGCCCAGTCTGGCTGCAACGCGACATGACGCATCGTCACCACTGGAAACTGGCGTGACTGAATGGATTACAGTTCAATATGGACGAGTCTTCACGCCACTGCCAGCCTTTACATACAAGACACTCGCATAAAATGCATTCATAAGTTTGATTTTAGATTTAATCTTATCACATCCTTTGCCTTTGTTTTCCGCTTTCGGCTGTTTTTGAAAGGCACAAAAAAATGTACAGGAATTATAACGAATGTTAATAAATACAATATCGTAATCACATCCCTTTGAAAGATATTTGAATGTTATTCCTAAGGTGCCTCGTTAGCAGGGAACTGGGCACGAAGCTTGAGAGGGGATTGGGGCCAGCTTGAAGAAGAAGGAAAGAGGTGCGTGCGTGCGTGAGAGAGAGGAACGGACAGCCTTCACGTTGTCTATGGACGAGGCTTAAGTTTACCCTCGCAGCGCGAATGAAAACCGTTGAAAATAGAACGATGGAATATCATTGAATTTGTGTCTTACAAGAAAACCAATCGGATGAAAAAACTGCAATCCTGAACAGTAATTTGAGCGCTTTTCAATCGAGAGTCGAAAGTAATTCGCATTTGAACCAGGTGATACGCGACATCAAAAATTTCGAAGAATACCTCATAGGAGGGGAGCAAGGGGGAGGGGGCAAATCAAATGATCGACTTAGGGCGCGTTCGTTTGGGATCATCCGGAATAAGAATAATTGGAATAATACAAGTTAGCGTTCGTTTGGCTGCTCCTCCTATTCCGGCATACTTGGATTTCCATTCCGGCTATTCTTCTCCCAGGAGTAGAATAGCCGGAATATATTCCAGAATATATTCTTATTCCAGAATATTCCCAAACGAACGCGCCCTTAATTAAGTTCCCACGAAAATAATGTGTAAATCTGTTCCAGTTGCAGAAATTAACGGAATCTCACGATTTACTAGCACTGATGCTTTACTTGATCAGTTCCGAAGCATTGCCACCTCTTCCCCCTGGAAGGCATGCTGAGATTTGTTAGGTTACCTTCCGGTGTTTTGTCAGCTGTTTCTCCGTCGTTCTGCGAAAATCCTCGAATGAGGCGTGTGAGTCCTGGAGGAGTTCCCGTGAAACTAGGGGAAAAAAAACAAAGTTAAGCCATGGAGAATGCGCTTCAGCAAGCGACAAATATGATTAATAAAACGACTTTATTTACCCGTTATTCTTGAAGGCTTCTTCAGGCGGACGTGTTCCCTCGTGGCCTGCCATGTTGAAGGAGGGTTTTACATTACAGATTACAAGGTTTTATTTGATCGAGCTGTCAACAAGACGATCCTGTGGGATATCCACAGCATGACGCTACCAATATCGTTTTGCTTTTTTTACCGCGAAAATGGCTGTAGAAACGAGATTTTACTGGCCGATAAATCAGACAGTTTTGTTTGTAATGATCTAAAATTTTGCATCCATGTTTTTCAAACCTTTATCTACCAGATGTTTAAAAATAACAGAAATCTTGAAGGGTCAATCTAGCCTCCAGGAATACCTTAATTCTATAGGTGGTATTCAATTATACACCTGGATTGAGAGTGGCGCCGTGGGTGTAAACGGCCACCTTACCTGAGGTCGTTAACGCGAGGAAACCAGTAGAGTTCGCCTTTCAAGTCAAACGGACACATGTAGATCATCGGACACTCACCTATTCTCTGACGCAGTTTTGACTTTGACATTTTGCGGTTTAATCTTACCGCTTAAGGTTACCGTATACCTTCAGATCGACAATTTTTCCTGAAATCGGATTTTTACATCCAAGTAATAGTCCAAGTGTGATCTTTCATTTAAAAAAAAAGTTTTGAAAAAGAGTGAATATCGGCGGAGAAATGAGCATATTTCGTTTTTGACCGGAAGTAAAAATTCTTCTTTAGAGTGACACCCATATGACGTGTATGCGCTCAACCGAGACGGTTTTCACGGGAAGTATCACGAGAGCCGCCATTCTCGCGCACTGATTGGCCTTGTTATTCGAGAAGGTGTTGCAAGCTTCATGTGGGCGGCGTTTGTTTGCATTGCAAGATATCTTTTTGAGCGCTGTTTTCTGAAATCAATTTTTCGCTTTGAACGCGACACTTTAAAGAGCTACAACTCCAAAGGAATTTGCCCCTTCTACGTCAAATTTGGCGAGCAGCTAGTTTAACATGTTAATAACAAAATCGTGTCGGCGATTTTTTTATTTTTGCATACTTTTTATACTGGAGCGATTTTTGTATGATCACTCCCGTGTGTTTTGGCCCTATTTGCGAAAGGTCTTGTATCTTTTTATTGCAATTGAATATGACAAAACGCCGACACGTTTTCTTAGCGCTTGGGGTCCGGAAACCAAAGAACAAATCAAATTAGCGAAATACTAAATTTGCTTTGACTTGTAGCCTTCAAAAGGCGACTCAGGCGCTCGTCTTTCGAGGTTCCTAAAAGATTGACATTTCATTCTACTACAAAATGGTTTTTATAGATTGAAAGCTAGCTCAATAAGCTTTAATTTAATATAGGGTTTTAGCTGCCTACAATTTATTCCGACTGCGCTATATCGTTTAGACGCGAGACACCCCCAAAGGTATACGGTAACCTTAACACTGTCGTCCAGTCGCGTCCTCTAGAACTGTTTTAATATTAATATGCCATTACCTATCTGACGGATGAGAATGTTTTTGTGAAACCGCAGATGATGAAAAAGACAAAAGACTACTTGGATGTAAGTAATTATTGCCGTACTTGTGCATGAGACGATAGCAATTTTAAAGGGGCTTTGTCCGCACGGATTTTAACAGATTTTTGAACAGCCAAAATTTATATTTGGGGCGCAGTAAATCTAAAAATAATGGACCATTTTTATTAACTGAAACTGTTAACAAGCGTCTTTGGTTGTGGATGGCTTGGATGGAAATGGATTGCAACTTGAAAAATCAAGTTGTTTCCGAGCGTCTTAAAAAAAATCAATATTGGTAGCCTAAGTTTGATTTCTATCTGCAAATTAACGTCATATCTTCCTTTAAGATGTTCAAAGATTTTTCAGGTCTTTCATGGGTTAAGTTTTTACCACTAATTTCAAAACATTTTACACCAAAATTCTGCGAAATTCCCATGATGTAGCTCCTTTAAATTACGGGATATTTCTGCTCTTACACTGTGTAGAGATTGGTTTTAAACATTGTCCCGGTTAGTTTCAAGTGTTTCGTGCAACTATTTTCAATGTGACTTTCTTAAGTTTTTTTATTTAAAAAAAAAACGAATTTTTTTTACCGCTCATTGTCTGGCGGGCAAAGTAAGTACGTATTGTATGCCTGTTATTGCAAATTCTACAAGCGTTAGTTTTGCCATGTTGGGTTAAACTGATGGCTAATAAAATTAAAAAAGCTCTGTACGTCGAGCATGCTTGAAGCGGTTACGCCCACTGACATGTTCACCCGCTGGCGCTCATTACGATACCAGTCGTTTCTGCTGGTGGGGTATTCAACACCTATGACAGGTCATAAGACATTGAAAATCAGCGAACTTCTTCGAGAACAGCGATAGATATATAACCTCACACTGACTGATATGTTCAAAGTCACACTGAAAACCTCTTGCCATTAATTTGTTTCTAACCAGGCGGACAACACTGGGTTCAATGGAATCATCGATTCATTGTCCCTTAGACCTTTTACAACCATTTGTTACTTAACGAGATCGCTAGTTGCCTTGGAATATTGTTTGTTCAAGAAGATTAAAAGAGCAGTCTGTTTCAGGTAGGTTTGTCTTCATTCTACAAACAATGAAATTGAAATTCCGACCCTTATGGAATAAAAACTAGAAGAAAAAATATTTACTGGCAATTCTGGTCTCAGTTTGCGTGTAGAATAATAAGCTGTTAATTACGAACCAAACAAATCGAAAACGGATTGGAATTTTAATTGTAGAGTAAACGTTACGTCATGTATAAGACCCAGTGTAAATCATGGCAATACGTTTTGCTATAATTTATCTTAGGCTTCATAGTTATTTTGTCTAGTTTAAACGTTTTGAAAAGGATTATTTTGCTATAACCTTGCCAGGTTAGGGAAATTAATATTGTATTATTAACAGATAGACCTTGAAAACACGTTATCAAGATTTTTTTGGTTATAGCTAAGAAAAGTTTTGACGTTATACCACAGCTTGCCAGTACATCTGGTGCGATCAGAAAAATTGAACATTAGAAAATTATTGAATGATCAAAGTTTTTAGTGATATCTGACCAGACAACGCAAATGCGAGGTAACTGTTATCAACTGGATCTAAACGAAGAGTAGAATAACACAGCTTTATTAGCAAACCCCTCAGATCTTCACTAGGTATATCTTAAGTCGGATAACGCAGGGACCGCGGAGGGGGAGGGGCTGGTAGTGCTGTAGCCCTACCACTCTTTTCCTTGGTTTGATTTTTAAGGGCTCCAGATGACATGAGTAATGTATGAATTTTACTACTTGAAAGTAACAAAACACTTTTACTCTTGCGTATGCGCTTCACGAAGTGCTGCTAGATTCGGCTAGCCCTACCACTTTGAAATGGTCTCCGCGGTCCCTGCGTAACGTCTGTGAATACTTAGTACTCCAGTGGCCATTAAGGTAATTATCATTTTTTAGTCAGGACCGTCACTTTTGTAATACTTTTAAAGGTGTCGCTCTATCATGAAGCCACAGACAAAGCGCAGTTTCTGCCTTGGCATTTTCCTTGTGATTGTCACTCTCGTGGTATTGTACTCGTACTGTAACGGCAGTTCTGTTTGCTACACGTTTCCTCTCTTCAATGGACTCGATCGAGACAGGCTGGTAAAGCCGCAAGCAGAAATGGTGGTGACTTCCGTCATTGTACAGACGAAGGGGCCTTTTCACATGGGAACGACCCCCAATAAACAAAAAGGTACGGGTATGCATGATATTCACGATTGTACACCGATGATTGAGTTAGAAGCGAAAAAGAAAGAGTGTGGCCGGCTGCGCGAAAATTTCCCACATGACCGTCCAGTTTTAGCTAGTTTTCGCGCAGCTATTTTCCCGCGCGTTTTCTATGCTTCTCCTTCGACCGTTGGTCTATGTGTGTGAGTATAAGGACTTCTATTAGTTTGTTAACAGTACGCACATAGAATGGGGTACGCAGCAAAAACATAAAATAAACTTACGCGCATTCTTGCCTTCTTCGATTTCATGAAGCAAGAAGTCAGTGATTACTTTTAGTTTTTAATTCGGGGTTCATTCAGATTATAAATTGAGCCCGCGGTTTTCAGCAGATTTGTTGCTAATCAACAGGACGTATTTCACTTCCACAGGAGCAAACGAGGAAACTTCAGTGAAGCTGAGTGAACTGCACACGAAACCTGAAACTGAAGATGTAGAACAGAAAAAGACACTAAACTTTACTGGAATAGTTGAAAAACTTCATTTTCACCGTAACAGAACTTCTTTTGAAACATACTTGTTTGGTCATGTCGGAGGAAACGAAAACAGGACGCAGGAAAACGAAACCCATAAAGTCACAAAACATCTCTTGCCGCCCTCTGACATAGTTGGAAAGATTGCGGAAGAAATTCTACGAAAAGCAAATATCTCTGAAGAGGAGGCTAATAGAGAACTTATTCGTGTAGAAAAAGTCGACGAATTTGTTGACAGAGAGAAAGAACACAAGAAAAGATTGAATCAGCAAGAGCATTCGTTACTGGATAAGGTGAAAGAGTCAAGAGCAGCTGGCGGGAAAAACTCAGAGAAAAAACTGGTACGAGTTGAGAGAGTTGACTTGACTGATGAAGAGGAAGAGGAAGATCGAAAACCAGAAAAACCGGTTCAGCCAACTTATGAAAATTCTCGCTCTCAAGAAAGAGAGAAATCATCAAGGATGGAGCCGACGGGTATTAGTGAGGATTCCGAATCAGCGCATGCAAGAAGATTTGGAAAAACAGTTGCGGTAAACACGACCATAAAGAGTAGTAAATCGACAGTAGAGAGAGAAGAAAATCATCTTAATTCAAGCGAAAACAAAACGAAGGAAGCGGTTACAATTACGCCACCACCCTTCTTTGCCAAGTTTTTGAATGTCACTGCACACGAAAGGGAAATGATCGATTTTCTTCATAACTTTACCGACAACAGCAGTGTGCTGGATGAATGGAACTCCAATAAAACTCTTCAGGGGAATGGAACCGAGCAGGGAGAGCACAAGCAAAGAATTGACATGCGATTTGCGCATGCGCACGCTAATCAAGTCGGAGTACGCGAGAAAAGGGACCATAAGGAAGGTGATTTGCACGATACACTTCAACCTTTGATCGCTAAGCTGTTAAATCTTACAGGCGACAGGAAAGCTGCATTACGAGCACAAAATGCTTCCGAGAATTTAAAAGGACCTTTCAACTTGAGTAATATTCTTGGGAAAATCACGGAAGGTTATCACGGCGCTATGACAAAAGACCAGCAAACTTCAGTCCCGGATAGCACTGCGCTCTTGGTCAGATTTCTACAGGCAAGCGGTCGCTATAGAGCGCGCATGCCAATAAATGACACCGCTGTGCACACAGACAACGATAATAGTAAAATAACTGATGAGGATTTGGAAAATAATAAACTACAGCAATCTTCGGAAGGAGCTATAAATCTGAAGGAAACTCTTTTAGAACTGGCAAATCATATAGACTTGACAAGGCATGATAATGAATCCAAAACGACGTCAGAAAATCGGGAGAGAAAAGCTGATCTGATGATGTTAAAGCTACTTTTAAACCAAAGCACTTTTCAAGATTACAGCGCGTTTAACTTGAGCCGAATCCTAAAAGAAATCGCGGGGAATTCTCTCAAGAGTCTGGAATCGATCAAAGTAAAACGAGACAAAGATTCGGGTGACCTGGGCTCTACTAGTGCCCAGTCAGAGCTGAAGATATTTCGACCCGTCGCGGATAAACTGGAAACTAGCAAACCGGAATTGGTTTTTAATACAGAAAGAAAATCGAAAAGCGTGATAAGTGGAGAGGGAAACTTTGCTTCTGCGAACGGTTCATTAAATAAAACGAGCGTCCACGTGGATTCCAGTAAAAATAATACCCCGTTTTCAAGCGGAAGTGGCTCAGAGGAGACAGGGAATGAGGAATCTGGAAAGAGGTTTGTCTGATGGATTCGTAAATATAGCGCGATCATTTGTCACCTTCAAACAAACAAACAAATAAACAAACAAACAAACGAGATACGCCATTGACACATGTTACTGCATAACGTTCATTGATTACACGATCGCACATCACGACTTCACATTGAACCGCACAGATTCCGAGATACCGAATGCTTTCCCTACTGCTAAACTATTTAACTTTCTGGGTGGGGTGGGTGGGCTTCGAAAAATTTCCAGTATTTACCGGTGTGAAAAGCGTTTTAGCATTTTGGCGGTTTAAATAATTTCTTGAAATAAAAAAAAAATAACCAAACTCCTAACTTTGAACAGTAAGAATTCTTAAGGAAAATTTTAACCAGACTGATTTGCATACTGTTAACTGATTGATTTTCATCTTATTGCATACAAAAGGGCCTGCTTATAATAAGAACGGGCGCAACTGTCTGTTACGTTTTTGAAGGCATTGACGTTATAAGAAAACGTAGTCCAATACCAGAGGTTTCGTAACACCTAGCCTTAACAAACAGAGATCTTCGTTTTTTAGAACAAATTTTCATCAAAAACTTTCAAAAACCCTCTCCTCTGTTTATTCGTGTGCTTTTATGACGTGTACAGAACTGTAAAATATAGTTACGCACAGTCTTGAAAGTATCTCAATTACTGATGTACTTTGACCCAACTTCGCTGTACGACCTGCAAGAACCAACTCAGTGGGCGCGCGTTCGTTTCAGAGAGGTGTCTGCCTTAAAATGGAAAGTTGCCAACGTACCACAGCTGACTGCACCCATTGTGATATTTTCAAGCATGCGTTCATATATTTTTGTTACAGTAGTGACTCTGAGGATCGAAAGAATAGAAATGAGACAGCAAAGGAGAAATCTGAAAAGAAACAACGATCAAAACTTGGGACAAATGGAATTTTGAAGTTTGCCACTGTCAGTTGCGAGGCCTTGGATCCAAAAGTATTACTGTATAATCGTATTTTCAAGACGGGAAGTTCCACTACTGAAGCTATAATAACAAACTCGAGCTCAAGCATGCATTACGCGTACAAAATAGGTAAGGGGCCGACATTTCAGTGCTAGAGTAGCATGTTTGGGTTTTCCTCTTCGTTCATGGAAAGAACGCCTTATCTAATACTCAGAATGGTGGTTATTAAAGCCGCCATCAAACACGTGTAAAATTTTCTTACAAAGTTGCTTTGAAAATTGTGATATGTCCGAGTCCCGTTGAAGTCTAAAACAAGGCGTTTCTTTTTCCAGTTTAAGATAAGGACCTATGAAACGGTTGTGAAGAAAATAAAGCCTTCTTGGAGCTTTCGTGCAACTGCTGGGCTATAACTAAAACAAAACGAGTAACAAATGCAAAGTTACATATGTAACAGAGGCAAAAGAATAAACTAATACGGCCTAATCAAAACTAACTGTGTTTGGTAACTGAAGCAAATAACTGACTAACACACTTTTCACTTCATCACTCACCCACTCATTCACCGCTGGCTCGCCGCTCATTTCCTTATTTACTGTTCTCTCACACTTTCAAAAGTTTATTTATATAATAATTTATAATGCAAGGTAACTTGTTTACTGAACCACTTTGTCTCGTAATTAACCGCTTACTCAGTGATATCCTGTTTTTACCAGAGTTCAATGAGAAATTAACTGCGTCAAACTAATATTACCCCCACCCCCACCACCCACTTTCTAATTTCCCAGGCAATTGATATCGAAGTTTGGATCGCGTGAGGGGTGGGGTGAATTCAGTGGAATAAATGAATTCGATATGTTTAGTCAGAACATTGAAGGGGCTTTGTCACGGATTTTAACAAATTTTTGAACAGCCAATATATGTATTTGTGTCGTAGGAAACCTAAAAATAACGGTCTATTTTTATTAACAATTGCTGTATTAGAGCAATAAAACAGTCTATGAGCGTCTTTGGCTGCGGATGGCTCGGATGGAAATGGATTACAAATTGAAAAATTTAGGCTTAACTTTTCACGTTTTCTCCGCGTCTTCAAAAATCGAAATTAATAGACGCGGTTTTATTTCTTTCTGCCAATTTAAGTTATACTTTCCTCTTGATGTTCAAAGGTAATGTTTTTCATGCATTAAGTTGCCTACCAATAATTTCGCAACAGTTTAGACCAAAAATTCCCGTGACATAGTTCCTTTAATGGCGGCGTCAGGGAGGCTAGTATCCGGCACCCTATCATGGTAGGGGAAGAGGTTGGAGCAGCACAATAATAAACAGGTTGACTCGTTCCGAATAAGGGTAATGATGTAAAGGTTAGTGTCATTTGTTACGGCCAAGAGAATATGGATAATCTCTTGTTACGGCTTATGTTGTGGTTTCTGGCGTTAACATAGCATTTCTCCCTTACAAGGAACAACAGAGGATTGGTATGACGAAGGCAAGTCTCACCCTTATCCGGGACTTATCATCAGGAAAGCCAACAAAAAACTTATCAAATACCCGCGCATGGCATTCGTGGCGCACTTTTATTTTAGAAGGAATTTAAATTTACCGCAGGCTCACACGTACATTAATCAAGTTAGGCACCCAGTTAGACGATTGGTATCGCATTATCATTACATGAGAAGCTCTAACCGGCCCGCTTATAGAATTAAGGAATTTCGCGCTTCTGGAGAACTGGACGAATCTCTTGAGAAATGCTTTCGACTGCAGCACAAGGGATGCCAAAATAACATCATGACGAGATTCTTCTGCGGGAGACATTTTTATTGCCGTAGGGGCAATGGAAGAGCGCTGCACAAAGCCATGAACAATATCAAGCGATATTACGCCACTGTTGGTTTGCTGGAACATTACGACGTTTATCTTCAAATACTACACAAGCGTTTACCAAAGTTCTTTCGGCAAATTTCCAATCAAGATATTGGCAAATTTAAGTACAATCCTAAGTACAGTTTTAACGATATTTCTAAGAAGCTCATTGGAGCTATCACCAGGGCCAACTGGGCTGATGTGAAACTGTACTCGTTCGTTAAAAAACGCTTTTGGCAGCAAGCTAAGTCCTGCGATATAAGGACGCAGTCAAATTAGTATCCAGAATTTCCAGGTTGCTAAAAGGGACCCAGTTTCATTACAAAGGTTCCATGTGAGCGTTTGCTGTTCAGTTGCTGTTACTGTTCATAAATTGAAAGGACAAGGGGCTACTGACAGCTAAGGCGCTAGCAACGGGATTGGATGATTAGACAAAGCTAACATTAGGTGTTGGCCAACGTATGTTTTATTTTTGTAAAAATTAAATGTATTTTCTCGGAAGTTAAAGAACTTCACACAACAAAAGAGTGCATCCTAAATAAGCATTGACATGTTCTGTACAAAGGTTAAATTAAAGGTTATTAGTAAATCAAACGTTTATCTTATGGATGGCCTTGGTGAAAGACGTAAGCGACAAAGCTTGCATTATTGACATTATCAACTCTCCTTACTGACTGTCATACATTTCTTACAGTTTTGAGAGTTTCGTAGTTCATCAGAAAACTTAACTGATTTTTTCCCTTTTTTCTCATCACCTGTCTACTCGACAATGCGTTGGAGAAATTAGAACTGGGGGGGGGGGGGACGGGGATGCTCGTCGTCTCCCTCACTAAGGGTGTTCAGAAGAGAGCGCCAACATTCTAAGCCGTCGAGGTCTCGTTTAGGTTTGAACGCGAAGAAATGATCAACGCTGTCATACTGTATTGAAGGTATAGACCAATCAAGGGGCTTTGTCACGAGTTTTAGCAGATTTTTGAACAGCCAAAATTCACATTTGTGTCGAAGGAAACCAAAAATAATGGTACATTTTTATTAAACGAAGAAAAGCAAGGCTGATTGAACAGTTGGGAACTATATATATTTCCAATATTTCGGAGGGCACGGCCTTCCTTCTTCATTCTTTGTAACACCCTGAAGAAGGAAGGCCGTGCCTTCCGAAATATTGGAAATATATATAGTTCCCAACTGTTCAATCAGCCTTGCTTTTCTTCGTTTACTATTTTGTTATAGCTGATTAGATCTTCTACATTTAGAGGATCCGGTACTTCTATTTCGTCACGGTGGTCCTTGCAAATTTAAATTCGTTGAACATTTTTATTAACCATTGCTATATTAGAGCACTGAACCTGTTAACAAGCGCCTAGGATGGCTTGGATGGAAATGGATTACAACTTGAAAAGTTGAGGCTAAACTTTTCAAGTTGTTTCCGCACGTCTTCAAAAAATCGATATTTATAGCTGTAGTTTGATTTCGATCCGCAAATTAAGGTTTATCTTCCTTTAGATGTTCAAAAATAATGTTTTCATGGGTTAAGTTGCCCCCACTAATTTCAGAACATTTTAGACCAAAAATCTGCGAAATCCCCGTGACAGAACTCCTAAAAGGGGGGTCAAAAAAGGTCCTACCACGCCCAAATTGGTCTCCTTTAGGGGTTTCATTCACATTTTCGAGCAGGCTCCCCGTCCTCTTCATGAATGATTCCCCCACCCTCCCCGGGGTTAGAAGTCCATGGCCATGGGCCACGACACGAGCATCACTAATCGACACGCAGTCTTCCAGTTTAAAAGTACTTTTCATATATTCTTTGATTCTATAATTAATTTCCTATTTTAACGATTGCTAACGGAGGCAATACCACATGAATAAATAAGCTACTTTACAATTCATTTCTCGGCTTTAAAAATACCGTACGTAACATTTTCATTCAATGTTATCACAGTGGGGCAAAACGATTCAGAAATTAGAACCACCTTGTACAGCATTGTAAATACCGTAATGATTCGATTTAGCGCCCGGGGCGCTTATTTACTTTGGGCACCTCAAAGGAGGGTGCTGATTCGAGACAGGGCGCTTATTCGGGACAGGGCGCTTATTTCATTTTTTGAGAAACAACCAAATTTTCAAAACAAAATTTTAATAAATATTAAAATAACTAACAATAACAGAAACTGTAGCTGTAACAAAGTTCATTTACTTTTAAAAGAATTGTTCATTTTAGCAGTAAATATATGCATGTATGGTACGGTGAATGTTCATGAGTTTATCTATTCGACGTCGATGACTTCAGTGTCATAGGGGCGCTTATAAGAATGGAGGCGTTTATTAGAATGAGGCGCTTATTGGAATAGGGGCGCTTATTGACGAAAACACATTCGAAGGGGGGCGCTTATTCGGAAGGGGGGGCTTATTGGAAGGAGGGCGCTAAATCGAATCATTACGGTAGTACCACGTGGAAAAACTTTTCAATAGCTTCCATTTTTAATTGTCACACACTTTAGGGTTTCATACATAAACTTAAATGTTAGAACCACCTTGTACAGCATAATAAAAACAGTTCCACATGAAAGTACTGTATTTTATGATCAGTTACTCTCTCTCAAACATTAGGGTCTCACCCCAAGAATAACAGTTAGCACCGCAGTAATCACTCTGGGAGTAAATGAAAATATCTTTGACGTGGCTTGGCCATTCAATAACGAAGAAGGTGTTTGGTTAGCTTCCTGAACTTGACTAAGGATTCACCAATATAAATTTTCAAAGGGCTTGATAGTGCTGTTTTTGGCGTTCTGCCGCGTACAACTTCTATAAAGTCTATCACATGCAACAGTACTCTTGCCGAGTTTCTTCAGTACACACGTGTCACACAATGAGACCAAACCTGGACAACATCAATGCTTGAAACTAAACGACAACTAAGATGTGAGCTGTCCGCATTCACCAAGGACCGTTGCGGGAGAGGCGAACACAAAATTGGTAGCGTCTGTGTCGTTTATGCTACTCGCTCTTCGACGATTCCAGGAACAAAACTATGAATTGCTTGTAGTCGATGGATAACTTTACATTCTATGCCACAGTTTCTTGGAAACTAGTCATATTAAACTTTCAGGTTTCTAAATTTTTGTACGAATTCTGTCACACGAACGTTTTGAAAAAAGAGAAAACAAAACAAGAAAAAAAAGTTAGTAGCGTTTTACAAGAACGGATCTCAAAAACAGAAATGCTAAACTAATATAGCTCGATTTCTGTCGGCTGTTTTGGCGAATAGACGAGAGAACGAGATCTGCGATGCTAAGAAATCACCCAGGCTTAGTTGTTTAGTTTTAACAGGAAATTAATTTTACATTAATTTACAGCGGCGTGACCTTATGTCCCGTTTAAGACAACGCTGACTCCGTTTGCTAACCAAACAAATCTTGTAAGTCATTTCTATTGTTCATGGGCGTTTGATTCCTCGGGGTCTGGTACGGGTACTGCTGGCTGCTCGTCCCACCAATAAACGGCTGTTGTTGCATCGGGAACATCCCGGATGAAGATGTCATCATACCTCCACCATATTGCTGTGGAGCCATAGGCCTTACTCCTCCAAACCCTGAAATGTAGCAACATTAGCTTTTAGAAAATACGTTCTTTGCAAACAATTCATCCCTACGTTTTCTCCATTCTCGGCTCAAAATTTTCACATTAAGCCTGGTAGATCACAAAGCTGTTTGCCATGAATTGAGAATTTTTCTTTGATCATGGCACGTACGTTGTAATTTTTGTAGTTTTCGAGTGGACAGGGGTCGAAGCAAAATTCATAAGCTACTTCCTACCCTTTCTCCCTTCCCTTAAAGGTGATATCAATCCGCACCCTCTCCTCCCCAGGGGCCCGACTGCCAGCTTGATTTTCCTTGACTGTGCGTTGAAATATAGAGAGGCTGTGAACAGTCTATGATTTTCCCGGCTTGATTTCCCCTAGAGGGATGGTGCCTTTGGTACCATCTTCTGGGTCTACGGCCCAGATAACCGCCTATCAAGTACAAAATACCGGCGATCAAAATTTTTAACTACATCCCTGCTCCCTGTCAAAAAATCATACCTGGATTAATTCCAGCTTGCATTCCTGCCTGCTGTGCCTGCATAGCGTTCATTGAAGGTTTATTTTTATTTTGTAAATGTTCTAATTCAGGCGCGAACAGCGCGTCCAGTGCGGTAGAGCCACTCGCATTTTTAGTTTGATTTCCCGCGGACGATCCCGCGGAAGAGGGATATCGCGGCGAGGAACCAGCGGGATTCATCCCGAACGATCCCGACATTGTCGGGTTAAAGCTTGACAATCCTGTCATGCCAGAGTTCATTCCAGACGTTGACCGCAATCCTGCCGTGCCAGAATTCGAGCTTGGCATTGATAATCCCGTCATACCAGTATTCATACTGGACATTCCTGTATAACCAGTCATTCCGGAGCCCATTCCAGTGTTACCTGAACTTAGACCAGCCATTCCGTAAGAGGATGTAGACATGCCCATCGAGGCACCAAAACTGGAGGTGCCAGACTGCGAGAAAGAAGAGGTGGCCACGGGCTGAGGGGGCCGAGAGGGCGTAGAATATGAGGATCCCGACGCCATAGGTTTTTTCGCCGGTGTAGACTAAAGCCAAAAAATGTAAAAAGAAGGAAATTGAAGATGGCATTGAATTGAAAACGTTGGGTAAAATTAAAGAAATTACATTCATGTGAGAGTGGGAGCAGCGATGGCCTAATAGTTAGTGTGTGGAATCGGATCAAGCGGTCCGCGTTCAAGCCCTGGCTGGGGTCATCTGTGTTGTGTTCTTGCCTCTCTCCATCCAGGTGTATAAATAGGTACCAGCAAATTTAATGCTGGTGGGCAACCCTGTGATGGACTAGTATCCCATCCAGGGGGGAGTAGAAATAGTTCTAATCGCTCATGTCACGGAAAACGGAGATTACTGTCGGGTCTGGTGAGCCAAAAGGCTCAAATACAGACTTACCCACCTTTATCTACACAAAGCGAAATTGAGCCATGACACACCTTTTGTTGTGATGATCGGTTTGTTGGTCCTTCCTGATTTTGCTTCGAAGGACGCAGCATTGAAAACTCGTCCACACCCAGCAGATTTCCGTTGAGAGAAGCGCCTTTTGACGACGAAGTATTCTCCGGTAATCCAAATGTTTTGTTAAACTAAGAAAAAAAACAAAGCGACGCGTTAAGTTAACGTCACTGTATTTATGGGCAAGCTAGGGGCGTGATTCAAGTTTTTAAAGAATTAAAAACGAAAAAAAAAAAAGTCAAGATACGGCGAATAACTTCAAGTACCCTTAGAAAATTATGCATAGTCTGAATACCTATGAATGATTTTATACAACTGAAGGATGGGAACTAGGTTTAAATGTTTAAGCAAGTGCTTGCAAATGCTCGCCAGAAAACAATCAATATTTTATAACTGGAAAATAAAGCTTTTTTTTTACCTCTGCGGAATTAGTCGCACCGGCAGGAATTGATGAAGATGGCGAACCGCGGCTGTTGCTTGTCTCTTGGACTGAAAAAGAAGTTTCGTTCAGTGAGATGCTTCAGATAATCTCGACAAACAAAAGCGCGCAAGAACGTTTCAAATCAGGAAGTAGTAGTCTGATGCTATTCGGATGTCAAGAATCGGTGAAAAAATTGAAGTAAAGATGATTGCGATTAAAAAGAAACCGTTTAAATTTAGTTAAAAAAAAGGCCTGCGTTGCTATTTTATGCACAATCAGAAGGTCAGTGAAATGGGGTCGCTATGCTGTATACCTGCGCGTTCAGCCTCAGGACTTCCACCCATGAGTTTGTCAATTTTATCCATCAGATCATCCATGGCTTTTGCTTCTTGCACTTCTTGAACAAACTTTAGGGAAGACCTGTTATGAAGAAAATAGGGAAAGTCGCATAAACAGTGAAAGCGAAGGAGAAACTGTGGATGAAGCAGAATTTGATCTGTAAACAGAGAAAGGTCTAAGTAAAGGAACGAAAGAAGCGGGGCCGTAGGCAGGATTATGCTTGGGTGGGTGCGAGGGCCGGAAGCGTGAGCGTCTAGGGGGGTGCGGGGGGATTTTTCCCCGGGAAAGTTTGAAAAATCAAGTTGTTTAGTCCATAATTTCTGCATTCTGAGAGTCAACCCTCACTCTCCGATTAAGGGGATCTTTGCGGCGCGTGAGGGGATGCGAACGCACCCATCGCACCTCCCCCCCCCCCCCCCCAACCCTTGCCTACGGCCCTGAGAGGTAGCCTGCATTTCAGACATCGTCCTCTGGTCTCGCGCTCCCGAGGAAGACGTCTGAAATTCACGCTACAAAAGAGAGCGTTAAGGTAGAACTGAGCCTTCCTTAGTGTCTTACTTGGTCTGTTCTTGCATCTTGTTGAGTTGTTCCAGTTTCGTACGGTGTTCAGTTTCCACGCGTCTCACCATCTCGTTGATAAGTTTCATGTACTGACCAAACTGGGAAAAAATATGAAACTATCAGCAAGATAAGTCACAAGCGTGGGACAAAGTAAAAATCTGAGTCCCAAAACGGAATAGCTTGCGAACGCAGCCGTATTTCCGGCTGTCGCGGCTTGACTCCGCCGAAAAGTTTGGCTACGAAGGGAATTGAGCCCATAACATCCCAAACACCGGAGGGCGCTCTATCCAATGAGTTACGGAGAGACCCATGGTGCGCAAGGCCATTTGTTAGGTTCATTTACTATCAGCAAGATAGTGTTTACAACCACACTGCGAACATGACGTTTTCATCGGTTGATAACTGGCGAGGGGCAAAGCCCCGAACCTACGCCAAAAGTGGATACCATTTCCACCGGAAATTAAGTTTCAATTTCGAAACGAATCCTGAAACCGTTTTTATTGTCATTTTGTTTAATTTTTACGTATAATAAAATAGTATTGCATTTCGGGGGTTATAAGAACAAATCTGAACATAAGTCACTTTCTACTAAAAGGTGTGTAGAATAATAAAAAGAAAAACACCCGCACTTTTGTATGGCTCGTCACGCAATTTAATGTAAACACTGCCTCTAATTTTACGCTGATCTTTGGATCATAGAGTAGTCATCTTCTTGAATAATTCAGCGAGCGAAATTTGGGGAGAAAACAAATCTACTCTGGGTACGCGGGTGGCGCCTTCTCTCCCCTCCCTCGTCGCAGTTTTGTCGTAGCCCCAGATTTATTCACGATGGCAACTCCACGGTCGAAAACGAAAGAGTTCGATTATATCAGGGCAAAAATTGAGGTAGAGTTTACAGTAAATCAAGCAACACTACCACTGTAGCTCAAGTAGCTAAAGGAAAACCACAGTCGAACAGAAGGAAGAAGTTGTTATCCGTTATACAATTACAGTTCAGGAACTTCTCGAAACTTCAAGGAAGTAGTTTTGACTGTCACCGATGCGTTTGGGCAGAAATAAAAGGAAGTGTTGTTTTTTCGTCACGCCTACAGGAACACAGACAGTCACGATGGAAAGTTTGTTTCAGCTGGGCATTGCGTAAACGTTACTTCTCGCGAGCTCTTAGACGGGCGATATTAAAACACAATATTCTACTGTTATGCAATGTCTATTTATGAACCTAAGCTATCTTGATGCGCTCTGATAAAACAAGGGTGTTAACGAAATGTGACAACACAACTGCATACTTCATGCATGAAGTATGTAGCTTCTGAATATATTACTCGGATAACATTTGTCGCTATGACGTCAATATTTAGTCTAACGACAGGGTATGTACGTCTCAGCATATTATTCGCAACCCCCAAGTCTCGAGATTTCGAAACTTGCCCCTGAGGCCACATGACAAGCTGCATGTAAACGAGAAGTTTAAAGATAGCGGATAGCTAAACAGACAATCAAACCACGATTCCGAACCTGCAGTAAGTTGGTGAGATAATTTTCTTAACTGAAGTAAAGCTATTCATGGCTAGCAACTTTGGAAAAGAAGCCTGGAAGACAGAAAGGACTTTCATCGCGGCCTCCATCAAAGAACGCAATAAATTCATGGTAAACAACAGTCTTCTCAGCGATGTCACGTTTATCGTACACGACAACAAGAGCGACAAGGAAATTGCGGTGTATGCGCATAAGTACGTGTTGTCTATAGGCAGTCCTGTGTTCTTCGCCATGTTTCAAGGTCCAATGGCGGTGGATGGCGCTCAGCGAATACGGCTCCCTGACTGCGATGCTGAGAGTTTCAAAGAATTTCTTAGCTTTCTCTACTGTGACGAGGTTTGTATCTCTGAAGAAAACGCAGTGCAGTTGCTGTATCTAGCCAAGAAGTACATGGTGCCTGCACTACACGAAAAGACTCGACATGAACTTTGCAGTATGATTAATTTGGCCAACGTCTTCGAACTGTTGCCTTCGATTCTTCAACTGGACGAGGAAGAGCTTGCTGAGCGATGCTGGAAAATCATCGACATTGACACAGAGCAGGCAATTAACTCGGAGGCATTCTGCGATATTGACAGAAATGTGCTGGTACAAGTTCTCGAACGAGATGAGCTAACGATTAGGGAAGTAGACTTGTTCCGAAGAGTGATAGACTGGGCCAAGACACGAAAAATAGAAGAGAAAAGCGACGACAGAGAAACCAACATACGTGATGTCCTTGGGGAGAAAGTTATTCACCTCATGCGTTTCCCAACAATGTCCTTTATCGAATTTAACGGGCTTGTTTCCAGTTCAGGGGTACTCACCGAAAACGAAGTAAACACCTTGACTCACTTCTACCACGGGTTTTGTCAGGAGCCTCCCAGGGGATTCTCCGAGAGGTTCCCTAGGGGTCAAATGTTCCGATGTAACAGATTTTCTTGGATTTCGTCTCCAGAAGCAGCAGCAGTACCAGTTGGAAAACCACTGCGCGAAATAAATAAGAAATGGAACTACGTGACGGGCTCTGTGGATAGCGTGACATTTTCCGTCCAAGTACCTATTATCATTTGCGGCATACGTCTGTTCGGCAACAAAGACGCTTCGCACTTTTTGAAGTTGACTATTTTTAAAGAATCGTGCTCTACTACTGTACCATTCACAACAGAGGGGACTTTTCAGAGTGAGGAAGAAGAGACTGATGGATATTACGGCTTTGATGTGCCCGTTTATCCTCCATTTTACTTAAAAAACAACTCCAATGTTACAATACAGGTTGCCATGAAGGGGCCCGCGTCATACTTTGGCGTGGGAGGCAATCTATCGTTGGACTGTGAGGGAGTGAGATTTCACTTCTTAAACAAGCGAAGTCCTAATGGAACAACTGCAACGAGTGGTCAGTTAGCGGAGATTTTATTCAAAACAGATCTGTAGTACCTGTAGTGCACGAAGCTTCAACACAAACTCCGAGCGAAGCGACGCCTGACATTTCATGATCAGGCAATGACAGTGCTAGTGCTGATTTTAGGAAAATCCTAAAACTAATTTTTAAAGTTATTTGTAGAGTTCAAATTCTAGCAAAATGTTTTTATTATACCTTGTACTTTGTACGTATGCTATAATGTAATTTAAGTTCTTTATTTACTACGTCTGTATATATTTTAAAAGTTATTTCACTACATTTTTGATGTCCACAGTATCGAAAATAAGAAAGTAAAACTATCTCGAACCCAAAATAGCCAAATGGTTCATTTAAGTGTAAAAAAGAAATGTTTGCATGTGGACATAGATTAAATGTAACCAATGACAAGACGAATCGTGTCATGTTGCTATATCTAAACCTGGAAGTGACGCGAGTAGAGATCTCAGGAAAATAAAAAACATTCCAACTTCTTACCAATTGTTGCTTGCATTTTCTTGCGCTTGCCACAGGTAAATATTTCTACTTTCCTGTGCATGTCGACGGTTACATATTTTAGCTTTTCCCTCGCTTACCAAAGGTTACCAGGAGTGGGCTACTGAGGTAGTGTAATGTAAAACTTTACTTATACACGGGAAACCATCAGTAAATTAAGCTTAAGTAAAAAAAACTAAGACTAATTACAATACTGTTTTACATGATTGCCGTGTGGGAATCCGATTTATTATATGGACGAGAGTGTTTTACTGGGAACTAAACCACTCGTAGAATCCGTACGCCACTCCATCCGGGACCCGAGTGACGTATTTTCCGTATGACACGCTTGCGAGTGTCATATCGTTCATTGACGTCACGATTCGCGCCATTTCTACTTTGTTGAATGAACTTGGTTTCTTGTGTCGTTCAGGTTTGTTGTGAGCAAGCATCGACAAGCAGGTTTAATTTGTTTAATTAAGCGACGAGAAAGAATGAGTTTTCCGAAAAATTCAAGGACGAGAACATGATATTGGAAACCTTGACGATTTCAAGGCTTTTAGAGAGAATTCTTCGCAAGGAATTTCACAAAGTGCAAGATGTTGTAAAGAAGAAAACAAAAGCAGTTGAAAACTATCGGCCGTCAAGACATTACCGCATCGGATTCAAGTCAAAAGTCAGTGATGTTTTCAGTTTTTACGTCTTACGATATTTTATAGTTGACAAGTATTTCATGTATTTTGTTTGATTGGAATTCAGTTAGTGTTTCTATATCCTGGACACGGGTGCTTTGTATTTTCTGTGAAGACGAACGGTGATTTGTAAAACTTGCTCGATTTTTCAAAAACAAGGAAATAAAAATAGGCAATTTCAATTACATCCATCCTCGGAAACCCAGGGCTTCAAAGGAAATGGGAAGGGAAGGGAGAGAAAGGGAGCGCGAAAAAAAGGAGATGGGAGGGGAGGGGAAAGGAAAGAGGAAAGGGGAAGCCCTGGGAAGCTTCTCTATACAGATCATTTCTCGATCGAAAAGCAAACACCATTAGCGAGGTGTGAAACAGAAGCGCTCGTATGACAAAAGAACCGGCAAGGTTCAATTAGCACCTTCAAAACTGCACAGCAAGATATGTCTACTGACCAGATGATATCCGGTAAATCGTTTTCGGTGGCTTTAGTCCGCGAGCATAACAGAACAAATTGTCGCCGCTCTTCGATTTCTTGCTTGCGTTCCAACCATTTAGAAATGTTCAGTCTGCGTTTCTTTGTTTAAGTTTTTGTTTAATACAGTTTAGATTGGTATGACTGAAGTATTCGAGTAATAACGGAACGACGTACTACGCCGAAGAAATCGGCACAAGATCTTTGCCAAATATCAAGCTAAATAGTCTAAATTCTGCTGTTCCTGCTGCAAGCTTTAGGTCAATGTCGGCGCTTTCGCCTATACACGCTGCCGTGATCTTGTTATTTCTCAAAGACTGGACTTGTTGCATCATATTGGACTTTAACGGACATGCGGCAAACACCAAAGGAAATTTGGCAAGGCAAAATTTCGTCCGAATCCTGTTAGCAATTCTGCATACACATCTCTTCCCTCTACAATTTTCCGGACGATCGTGCTTTGTTCCTCTTTCATTTGTCTAACGCTTGGAAACGATTCCAGTTCAGTGCAAACTCCTTGCTCGAAGAATTCCATGTAGCGAAAATGCGAACATCTAATAGTGAAGAAATAAATATAGTGTCCGCGTGATGTCAAATTCTTTTGTTTTGAAGGTGTTGCAACGCGTGGGCCATGTCATCCGCTAATGTTTACAATGCTAATTCGTCCGTAATTCGAGAGTTCGTAACGATTTCCAAATCAGCGTGTGATCGCTTTTCATTGGCCTCATTCTAAATTTAATTAAAAATGAGGCCAATAACGGCTCAGAAAAGTAATTGATCGAGAAATGATCTGTATAGAGAAGCTTCCCAGGGCTTCCCCTTTCCCCTTTCCCTTCCCTTCCCCTCCCCGCTCCTTTTTTCCCGCTTCCAGTCTCTCCCTTCCCTCCCGTCCCCGTTGAAGCCCTGGGTTTCCGAGGATGAATTTCATCTGGTCTCCATATAATAAAAAGAACATTACACGTTGGCTCAAAGATATGAATTTTATGTTCTCGTGGCAAAAACGACATCTCACTCGTTCGCTGCGCTCACTCGTGAGATATCGTTTCTGCCACTCGAACATAAAATTCATATCTTCTCGCCACCGTGTAATATCCTCTATATATCAGCCACATTCTTAATAATATGCTGTTACATGTTCTTAATTTTCCCGCGCCCGCCAACTAATATCATGGTAAAATGGCACAATGGTGGACTGATACACGGTGTTAATTTTCGCGCGCTGACACACGTTAATTTTCCCGCGTCTACTAACGATTGCAAGTTTACGCTTTTTCTGTGCTTTCCAGATAACTGTTGCACATATTTTTGCTTTTCAACTGTTTCATAAACTTTTGGATTTAAATTACCAATAAGAATCACCTGAGAGAGATTAAGTCCAGGCTCCACTGCCAAGGGAAACAGGAACGGAATTGCTTTTGTCGCCAAATAATCCTTGTCCATGCCAAGCTTCTTGTGAATCATCGTCTGCTTAAAAATACCTAATGAGCAGAATACAAATTTGATTGAAAATGCTCACTGATTTCATTTAAAAATTATATTTTATATTTTCTCTAGTCCAAAATAGAGCGCGAATGTTCAACATTTTCCGCGATACTACGCACCAAACCCTCTTATAATTACTGTTGCGCTCTGTCGACGGGTCATGCAAGTGAAACACGTAGCTAATTTGAAGTCGTAGCGAATTTCGGAAGCTGACGTTTCGAATATCAGCCATTACTCGGAGGGCAACCGCTCGGAACGTCACGTCAGCTTTATGAGTATTTCACTCTGTTAACCTACCTAAGATAGCCATTAGTGTGGGCGGCTCCCTGGAAGGAATCTGATGCATAAGAGGGATGATGTCATCCAATACTGCGTATTTATCCAAGTGTTCCAGCATCTTTCCCAGACACACCAATGCATTCACTCGGATCTTCAAAGAAAAACGGACTTATTCCTCAATTTGCACTACAACAGACACAAAATCACATACAACACAAAAACAGGGAATTTCACACTGTATCTGGATGGTTGTATTTCTCACTTACACTCAATGATGTAGTCTGAAGACAGAGATTCTTGATGCGTGGAATGATGGAGTTTTTCATAGCCGAGTAGTCAATCATGTTGGAAAACGAAGGAATGATGCTTAATACCATTTCCTAAAAAGAGAAACAAACAAATTCCTGAAAACATTTTACAATATTTCACTATAATACACCCTGCTCACTCTGTGCTGTTCTTCCACAAAGGTGCAAGCCGCAATCTGGAGCGGCTCGGAAAAAAAACACTGTCACAGATCAACATATACACGACAGGTCTTCATGGGAACTGTTCTCTCTGTTCTCTTCCCCCAGCACCCCGCCATCTTTCAAACACTTCTACATTTGCCACAGTGACTGGTGTTAATCTTATTTTGACACTTTTCTCGCAAGAACAAGTGATTACGATCTAAGAATCAGTTGAATTATTATCAACAAGTACCTGTAGTTGTTCTGCAGCAGTCTCCAGTGCCTTGCAGACCATGGGTAGCACGTGATCTCTTACGTCATCCTTTGGTGTTTTCGCTAACAGTATGTCCATCTTCTGAAGAAAGATGATCACAACCTGCAAAGACACAGCTGCAATGAGAGACGCACATGTCACTCACTCACTCGTCCTCTGTCCTGGCTGGGACATAATGCCGCCATTGAACCCTGACTCCATCCTAGCACCCAGGCATTCCCTTCCTGCTTATTGATTTGGCGCAAAATTTCGTGACGTCAACGAATGACACTACCGGCATGCCAAACTGTTCCCAGGGCCTTACGTGAACCCCGCGCTCACCCAAGAGAGGAGGAGAACGACTAGGGACTAGGCTGCCTGTCCCGTGCTTTAGCCTGTGTATCACACCAAGAGAGACTCATCTCTTCTAGTCATTTTTTTTTCTCTTTCAGTTCCTCTATCACTGTCCTCCGGCAGGTGGTTTTTGGCCTGCCTCTCTTTCTCTTCTCGGTTGGATTCCATTTTAGGGAAACTTTTGGTACTCTTCTTTTGCATGTCAAGTTAGTCTGGGGTAGTTTGCAATTAGTCGTTTGTCTTTCACTTTACTCTTCGCACCAATTTTCCTCCACATCTCAATTGTTATCCATTGCTAATCTTTCTTTTTTTTTTTAACCTACAAGACTTGCATGTACAGATATATACAGAAATGCAGTAGATAACATGAGAAATTCAAGGAATATATCCAACCTGAATGGGGTCTCGTATCTTGAAAACTGGCTTTAATTCAGGCAGGATGAGATCACAGTATTCTTGTGTCGTGCAGTCTTCAGCGATCAGAAGCACATTAGGCAGTACAAATGGAATCATCTGATGATTACTGAATTCTAAACACAACTGCGGCAATACTCTTTGGATAACAACACGCTGTGGAGAAAATACGAGAAAGTAAGAAACATCAGACAAGTTCAAAATAGTAAATCTCGTTACTGGTACAGTCTGTATCAGTAACAACATTAACATTTTGAGCTTGTTTGATCATACATACATTTCTTTTAAAGTAGTTCTAAGAATTTGGTGGCACATCGGACTGTTATTGAAAGAAGGTTTTATTTTTATTACTTTTCTTGTACTGCCTTGTGGTGGACATGGCTGCACTGCAGTTTGTTGGTCCCTCAACGCTAGTGCATAGTTATATTTTATAGATGTTTTTATTTTATTTTTTTGTACTGCCTTGTGGTGGACGTGGCTGTCAGCGTTAGTACATAATTTATTCTTATGCTTACAACATCTCCCCTACCACATGCACACATTAATTTTTTCACTGATTTCAGTGGAGACTTGGAAACCCTTGAGATCTCATAAATTAACACCTGGGATGCCACAAAGCTTGCCCGTAAAACCACTGAGCTTCTTTTAAATAACAATATCACTTAAAGAAATGGCAAATTTGAACTTGACTGCTAAATTAAACATATTTACAGCTTCTGTTGTTTATCATGTGCAACAACTTGTACAACATGTGTTACTGACAAATTTAATAACGTCATGCCCATTTACATATAATCAAACCCAATTTATGAGCCAACACTACACCTTTGGTAGTTTTGACATGACTTTGTAAAGTCCTCTAAAGAACTGTGACTTGGCCATTTCATCACGCTGTACTAATGAGTCAAGGTACTGTAGTGTCATGGCTGCCACATTCTCAAAGAAAGAAATCTGAAAGATGAACAGTGAAATTTAGCTACGGCAGATGTAAACATAAGAACTAAATAATCAGTACCACTGAGTGAAAGTGCCTCTCAATCAAACAGTTAGACACTAGTTAAGGTTTTATTGTGTATGCGGCATAGTAAACAGCGAAAAAAGTTACATGTATGTTATAGAAGGGCATAATGACATTATTGTTCTTGACTGTTTTACAGTACCTTGGACATTGTGTGAACATCTGGTCTGAGTGTGGCTGTGATGCTCAGTAAATTCCTAACATGCTCTTGTAGTTCTTTAGGAACAGAACCAAGAGGTGTTGAACTGCTCCTTGACATCTAGAACAACAGTGTATCAAGAAAAATAAGCGAGGAGACCACAACTGTACTTTTCAAAATCATGCAATCACTGACTTTTAAATCTCATCCCACAATTAGTTTCTCTATCAATGCCAACTGTGAAACAAAAGTTCACTTTCTAATCAGTGATTTCAAAAGTTTTTGTTTGTGGGTTACGATTGGTAGAATTCAATGCATTTTGTTTGTTTCTTTTTCCCCACTTGAGGTTTGTCAATGATTACATGTATTGTGGTTGTACAGTCATGTAATCATATGATTCAAGGCAGGGAAAAATGCAAATTTGTTTAGTTAGCCCAGTGTCCATAAGATGACATTACATGTACTTCAAACATGCTACATGTGCATGTACATTGAACAAGTTAATAATGAACATGTAACTGTGAACTAGAAGCTCTCAGGACATGACCAGTATCCAGTGAGCTAACCATTTCACAGTTCATCACTGTTGGCTCCTTAATTAAGTCTCTGGTGATTAATAAACACAGCAGAGACCCTGAACAAGAAGCCGTTTAGTCACAAGTTTCTGATCTTGGGTACATAAAGTGCTAAAACCATATTACTGTAAATGTACAATAACTATGTGCATATTTAAAATAATTACCAAGTTTACACAATTCCAAGTAAAAGTTGATCTTTGACTGAAAGGTTTAAGTTTAAATTACTAGCCAGTTTTTTTTTCTTTTCAAAAAGAGGTGGTACGAAACAATTGAGAATAGGTAAAGATGGTGTGGTGGCCTAATGGTTAGTGCGCTGGACTCCTGGCAAGACATGCACTTACAAGGATAAAAAAAGCTGCCTTATCCACAATCTGCCTCTTGCATGGTTTTAAATATTGATGTTATGATTGCAGCAAATTCTATTACCTGTTCGACATTTCTTTTAAATGCTGTCATGTTGTTATCACAGTCAAAGGGTGGTCTTCCTTTGTTGTATATTGAATAAATGAGAACCCCCAGAGAAAACATGTCGCTAGACAAGTCACATGATCTCGACAAGACGTACTCTGGAGCAGCATAATTGAGATCGGGCTGAGCCCACGGCCAGAGGCGTGGCTCCCACTGGCCGGCATTGTACGTGGACTAAGGAACAGATCAGACAGATCAAAATGTCAGTACAGCAAAACTCTGTTTAATGACTGTTCCCACAGACAGACAGCAAAATAATGACTTGTCATACGGTATAGAACATTAAGTTACAACTCCTAGGTAAATGATGCCATTGACATCACTACAAATCTACATCTAGAATTTAGAAAATACAATGTAGTTTACCCCAATTTAAAAACAAATACAGCTATCATACACATAATTAGAAAGATTAATCAATCCTTTTGTCATGTTCAAAACAAAACTGTTCAAATTCTCAAATGATGTAGATAAGAGTTATGACATTCACAGATATTTGCATGCCTGGGATGCAGCCCAGTCATAGCATGTCTGTAAATTTGGCATTTCATCATCCAATATTCAAGTAATTATGTGAGCCTGTCACATAGGTACTGTAAGTAGTTATATAAGTTCTATATCTTTCATCAATTTAAGATAACAAGGAGATCAAAGATCACTTAACACATCATTAGTCCTTCTCATCTCCCAGTTATCAATTAAAACTAACATATTAATTTAAAATGAATGATACCTGTCCATCAATCACAACTGGCGTGGCACTGAAGAAGAGTCCAGCAATTTTCCACTGGCCATTCTTTGTGATGACTATCATTTCAGGTGCGAGGCTTGCTTGAAGAATCTTGGCATCATTGTGAAGGAAAGTTAATCCTTCCACAAGCTAAAATAAAGTAATTAAAAGAGATGTTTTAAATAAATTTGGGTTAAAAAAAAGATTTTGCCATTGCAAAGCACAACACAGCAACAAATAACAAAACCAATAGATGATTGTGTTTGTGAATGATGACACCCTCCTCTATATTCTGTCCACAAGAACTCACTGGCACACATACAGTACCACTTAAAGGCTTTACTTACCACTACGTCTTGCAAGACAATTTGTCTCGTTTCTCCTAAGATGCATCTCATTTCTCTCAAGACACATTTTGTTTCTCTTGAGACAAGTCTTGTTTTTCTTTAAGAGTGCAATGGAAGTACCAGAACTTCACATTTTGGTGGTTGCTTATGGAAGGATTGTTTTTCCCTATCGCATTGGGGGTTGATTGTTTCACATGAGCTGTATCATTGTCTCTAAAAGCAAATTGCAATGATTTTGTCCAAACCACATCAAATGTGTGCAAATTGCCTAATAACACCCTGATTTTTTCAGGCCATCAGGTGTTAAACTCAATTATTTATTTTTTAAAACATCTATTTTCTTTACAAGTCAGACAAACCTGATATAGTCCATAGACTCTTTCAACATCATAAAGTTCAAATGTCTGTAAAAAGAGTGCAAAGTATCAATGTGTACATGTATTATATACTGATAGTCGATAGTTAAATTAGTTATATTAACAATAATTATTGTGCTGTAAAGCACTACTCATTAGACAAACCTTAAAATCAGCTGGAGGAGGAGACGGCATGTTGTCATGTTTTCCCAGTAAATTTGCCAGACTTGCAAATATCGGTTCAGTAGCAAAGGCTAAGCAATCCCTGGATAAGAAAAAAATTGGAGGCTAGTTGTCAGAACTGCACTAGTCTAGATTATAATATTTTCAGCTCAATAGATAGACATATCCACTGATCATTGAATCAAATAATTCAGCAAATCAGCAAATAATAGCAATTCAGCTAGCCTCCTCTAGAGGCAGATGCTCTTTGCATTGGAGGGACGCACAGAGCGTATATGTAGGAGGATGCAGTGCGCAGTTCTCAAGCACTAATTACATGTCATGCTGTAAACTAATAACTAACTTTGCTATTCTGAAAAGGGTGGTATGGATGAAACACTTATTCCAATAAGTGACCATTCAAATAAAAGCTACTGAGCTGTACTTCCATTAATTCAGTGCTGCTAGTAAATTAAGCAAAGTAAGTCATCTGCTGTGCAAGATGCAGTCAGTGCCTTACTTAGACTCCTCCAAAGGATGCTGAACAACCAACAGCCGTGGATGTCTAAGTCTCGTAAGCTGCACTGGTCCTTTCTTCATTGTCTCCATTACTAATTCTCTGTCTCGTTTGTCTACTTTATCCAGAAGCTTCTTCTCAAAAACAACCAGGGAGACTTCCTAATTGACATCAAAACGGGAACAAATCATACAAGAATACAGCATGGTTGAACTCTCTAGACATAACGAAACAAACATCTAACAACATAAAATAAAAAAAAACTTATAATGGGAAAAGTTGTATATTTTCTTTTTGTTTCTCTTCAGAGCTGCAACTAGATATGAGCCCAGGAGAGATTATTTTCGGAAGGGCTTTGGCACATGAGATTTGGGGGCTTCTTTTGGATGGGGTTTATTGTAAGAATTTATACAACTCATAATTTAGACATTAAGTGTGTAGTAGTGTAAAAAAAAAAAAAAAAAAAAAAAAAACCTACAGTAGATCGGATGAATCATTCTAGTGAAATTAAGTCTACCGATCGCCACAGACAATGTGTAGTATTTAACAATTATTCCACGAGCGCGCGTTGGATATGAGTTGGCTATAACGATCTCATATCCAACAAGCGCAAGTGGAATAATTGTTTTATTAAAAACGCCCAAAAGAATTGCAATATTTGAGCTCCCCAGCTGTTTTCGTTGACGCGCATCGGCTATGAAATTTGTGGTGAATGGTATATGAGCTCATATACCATTGCCTGTTAGCCAATCAAATCTCAGGAATTGCAATATACCATTGCTAGTTTTTAATAATGCTATATAATTTTTTCGTTATTTTGGCAAGCCTGATGAGCCAGTCAAAATACAAATGACAAATAAAAATGTACAGCAATACTTCACACTAAAATGTCTAATAAGAGATTTATTATCCAACTTCTATTTTTCCCAAAATGCTGACATCCACCCTTTTTGAATCTTTTGCATGGTCAAGAGGAAATTGTATGAAACCTGTTAAACCAGCCTTGTGGGGTACTGGATAATATATACACCTTATTCAATGGTTTAACTTATAATACATGTGGATATTTTGCAAGTTGTGTGATATTTTTCTGAGCCCTGTAGGTCCAAGGAAAATATGAGCAATGAGCAAAATGTGTGCACATATTATATGTTAAACCATCGAATAAGGGGTTTATTATTCCCCCATTATTAGACAAAGTTTGGGTAGTTTAGTTCAGCCATTTTGTTGCTCTGGCCCTGGTTGTTCGAAAGCCGATTAGCGCTAACCCACGATTAAGTCGCCCTAATCCACGGGATAAATTTATCCTTCGATTAAATTGCGTTCCCCGAAGCGCGATTAGCACCAACCAAGGGATAAACTGAGGGTTAAATTTAATACACCTAGCGAGGTGGATTAACTCACTAATCGGGGGAAAAAGTTCGAAAACAAAACAAAATGGCCGACTTATTGTTTGGTGATTTTGCTGTAATGGCGGGTCCGGCAATGGAAGAAGAGCAATTCAGGCTACCTGACGACTTTTCCAAAGCATATTTTACTTTCCTATCGAGTTTATGCGATCCCGCGTCCGGTTTTCCCGCGGTTTTTCGAGTTTCACAACACGGATGGACCGCTGTCGGGAGATCGCGAGCACAATTATTGACACAAATGCGAAGCAAAGAAATTCAACCAATTTTCTCTCTCAGAGGTGGAAATCGTCGCTCACTAACCGCTGTAATGTCAAAGAAAACATCAGTTGTGGAATTAAAGGTTTTGTTTGGCTTCAAAAAGGCAAGTATTTATTTGATTTTGTGGCCAAAATCTTGTCAAAGTTTAGTTTACTGTCGAATTTGTTTGTTCTTCAAAGGGTTGTTTAATTCAGCTTAAGACCGTTGTTTAGTTCAGTCTGTTTTCGTTTAGTTTAACTATGAATGTCTTTTCTCCTTTTTATTTTCCCTAGCTAAACGTTGTTTAGTTTCATTCAAGTACTGAAATGCGATTAATCATTGTCATTCTTAGTTTATTAGCCGGCGGCAGTTAAATTCACAATGGCTTCGTTTAGGAGAGCTTTTCAAACTTTCGTCTGAGCTCACAGTAGACCTGAGTAAACGTTCTAGCAACGACTGAAGACAAGCATCTCAGTTTCGCGAATTTGTAGATCAGATTTACAATAGAGATAATTTTTGGTTTCTAAAGCACCAGCTAACGAGCATTTTAAAGAGTTCACATTGTTTTCCGGCTGATGAAATATATTAACCATACTAGATTTTCCCATATTGTGCACCGAATTTATTTGATCATTTTTAATTTCAGCTTTTTCTATTGTTTACTGAACGCTTGAGATTTTGTTAAGAAAAACTTGGGCTCTTTTATCCCTTCCCACCCCCAGTGCTCAGCCGTTTTCTGCCACCAGTGACCGGTTTTACTGGTTTAATCGGAGTTTAATCGAAGGATAGTTAATCGAAGATTAAATCTGCTTTCAGCAACACCGTTTTATCCCCCGATTAATTATCCCTGGAGTAAGAAATTTAATCGCGGAATAAGCACTAATAGGGGGTTAATTTAATCGGCTTTCGAACAACCGGGGCCTGCTTTCCATTTTTTCCCTGTTCTACAGTTTAATAGCGTGTCATATTTTGCACGTACCCTTGACCTAATATGGTAAAATGGTGGAATAATAATGTGAAATATTTGTACTTGTTTTGCCTGCTATTTGCACTCCGAGAAGCGGAGTTGAATAAAAATATGGTATACTGCTTGTGCAACACTGTTGCCCAGATAATTTTAGTTGGAGTTGCTTTGTGTAGCATTAAAAATTGTCCTCCATAACATGTCACTGCCATTAAAATTGTGGTCCATTTTGTGTAAGACAGGCACGATGGATACTAATAAAAATGCCTAAGGACAGATTTGTGCTGTGTTATTCAATGAACATGTAAGATGCTAAGCAACAGTTGGTTGGGTTATAACAATGTGTTAAAAATTGCTGGTTAGAACAATGATACTTGAAGTTGTGATCATTATTTATTGATAAGTTTGGCAGCCAGCATCACGGAACTAGTAACCTTCAAATCAGGGAACCGGCATTAAATCTACATGTTAAAACGTCAACAGATCAAAATCAAAATAGATCAATTGTTTATAAATTAAATGTAATCAGCCACGGTTTTGATTAAAAACAACTTTAAATGAAAATAAACGAATTAAGTGTATCAAAAGTCTACCTGACCAGTTGTTCGCTTTTTTCCTTCGTATATTTTCCACGCTAAGTTGGGCCCAAAGCTTGCTACATGCTTGCCGACATCAAAGTCTTTGGTCAAAGGATTTCCAATTAAGGATCCCACAGCGCCAACTGCATTGACGGTGGCAGAAACAGCTGTGACAGTGGCATTCTTTGCCGCACTTTTGAGCCGATCGAACATTGCGGCTGAGTAGGTGGTCACTTTGTTGAGATCCATCTTGATTCGTGGCAAGATCTGACAATCTGAAGTCCGTTCGCAAAACGTTGAAAAACAACAAAGTTCTGCTCTACCGCATTTTGTGGAATACAAACCTTTTCATGTGCCCAGATAATTAAATGTGGTATCCCTGGGGAGAGAACCCCGTTCCATTCGAAGTTTACCTGGTTTGAAAACTTCTATGAATAAAAATATTTTCACAAATCCACGACAACTGAGTCGCCATTTTGATTTTTAGAGCAGTCGCCGTATCACGCATGCTCATGGTCTTCTCTCACCAGACCCCCAATGAAGTAACACGGTCCGCTGCACTTGATCATTTGATATGGCGACTGCTCATATTGGACTGCTGTTGTATATCGTAATTTCCTTTGTTTCGTCGCATTCTGGACACAAAAGCGGGCGGTTTGCTTACAACTAATTATCGCTTAGCTCTGTTCAAAGAAATTGAGCGGATGATTGAGACTAAGAGAGAGTCATTGTTTGCAGTGACCCTTTCAAATCCGACCATGATTCCATCGCGTGGCCATGGATTTGATTTCCTACGGAGATCACGCACAGTATTGACTATGCAACTACGATAATAATTTCTCACTTCAGTCCGAGAGGTTGTTTATGGCGAATATCAAGGTATTTGCACGTTTGAAGCCATGCCAAGATATAAATCAAGAACTCATCAGGCGTGAAGATCAAGCAATTTATATTTATCCAGGACAATTTCTTGCGTCGAACACTACCATTAGTTCTGGCTGTGCAAATCTGCAAGAATCAAAACCCCTCAGATTTCGGTTCGCGCACGTTTTCGGAATGGAATCATCGCAGAAGAATGTATTCGATGTAGCCGCAAAGGATATTGTCAAGCAATTTATTGAAGGATACAATGGAACAATATTTGCCTATGGCCAAACAGGAGCTGGCAAAACGTACACCATTCAAGGAGAAGGACTCGAGGATTTGAACGCGTAAGTACGCAGTCTTCATGATCTGCCGTGTTTTCGAAGCTGTTGAATCAGAAAACAGCCAGACTTTGATATTTGCTCACTCATGAATCGTTAGATGCTATTATTATGTTTTTAAATGCATTATTTTCAAGGTGTGTTATAAAAAAATGGCAATGTACGAATCGAATTTATGAAAAAGAACGGGGATAGCAGAGTCAAAAACAAAAAAAAACAATGTAGAAGTCTTCTCAAATTTCCTGTTTAACCTGGACATTTTAACCTGTCGTCGCCTGCACAAGCACAAAGGAAGAATGTGGTTTACGGAGATTTTGATCTGTTTTGCAAATTTGTTTTTGAAAAATATCCAATGATGTACATCTAAGATCCAAGAGACGGAAACTTGACATCATCGACGGAATATTTTAAAATCCCAAGGGATGTTTATTTCTTGTTTCGTTCCAAACAGTCCGTGAGAACAATCACGGGTGTAGTTCAGAAGTCTTTGCAGTAATCTTTAAAAATGATAAGGTAACCTTTGGAAGCATAAGAAGCAATTTTGGCATTTTCACTTAAAGGGACAGTTTCACGGTTCGGCGCATGTCCATAAATCAAAATACTTTTTTCGCTTTTTATCAATGTTATCGCTTAGTAAACCCCACTCACATGTAGTTCAGTAATCACATACTATGATTAGACGTACCAAAATGACGGATGACCAAAATTGTGAGAAGATTTTAGTGGATTTTACAAGCTTAGTGGACCGTTGAATTTAGTTTTGGCCCGTAGGATTTATTCCACGGTTGATGATTTCATGGCTATTTGCATGCGAAATTAGGCAACTCGCTTCCGACTGGTTCATAAACAATGAAAAAGCGGGCCTTGCAATAAAGCGTGCACAGGCGAATATATAATATGGACATGCGCCGAACCGTGAAACTGTCCCTTTAATTTTAAAGCATGACATTTTAATTTCACCAAAGTGGTATTTATGTTGGCCAGTGAATTTTGTGATTTTTTTCTACACTATTCAGAATATTGCATACCATGTAAAGATTCTATGATATTCATGCTGGGATGAGAATTTTGATCCATTTTGAACTTGGGAGTCTTTCACATATGGATGTGACTCCTGACCTGGTCTGTGATCGCAGTAGGCTACATTAAAGGAATGTGGGAAATTATACTCTCTGGAACCTTAAATGATACAAGAAAACATTTTGGTGGTGTCGCTATTTCTTTGTTTCCCTTAAGAGGTATCAACATAGGCACACTGCCAAGAGGAAAATCCAAACAGCTAATTCCGGTTATTTGCGGCTTACTTTGAAAACAGACCATAAGGGGCGCTATGGTATGCAGGAACTATGACAGGTTGAAGTGGGGCACCCTATGCTGTACCAAAACATTTTTTAATCCCTTTGTTGTCTAATCACTAGAAAGCAAGCCAGACGTATAGGAGGGGGTAAATGATTATATATAAACGGCCTTGCGTAGCTTAAATATACAACTAAATATACTTAAAACGTGGGAACTATGACAGGTTGAAGTGGAGCACCCTATGCCGTACCAAAACATTTTTTAATCCCTTTGTTGTCTAATCACTAGAAAGCAAGCCAGACGTATAGGAGGAGGCATCTCATTTATTGATTATATATAAACGGAACGGCCTTGCATAGCTTAAATATACAACTAAATATACTTCAAACATGGGTCAGACATTCACTAACCAAAAGTAAAATTTTGTGATTGAAGTTTACCAAAAATGGGGATGTTTTGAATTACAACTCCATGATCAATATTCAATTTGTAGCATGATCACGTAACCTACATACTGATGTATCTTTGATATCCAATGCAGAGCTATCTTACAATAACAACATGAAAATTGTATAAAGTTATGACAAACATTCAGATAAGTGGCATGATGAGCATCTCCCAAAACCTCCTGTATTTAAAAGAAATTTGAAATAAAATTGCTTACACAATATTACTGTACAAATAATACAAACCCTTTCATAGGAACTGATTTTTAGTTTCTACTTATTAAGCACAGTAAATCTTTCACAAATGAATAAGTGAGGAGAAAATGCTGTCGTTGTATAAATGACATCTGCAAATAGTTAGACTAAAGTTCTCGTCTTCTTGGATAAGGGTGATAAACTGTAGGCCCCATCTCACATCTTTTGCTCTTACAGTGCTCTCAATAAGTCCCAGCAACCGCTGGAGCTTCGGTGGGTGTGTTGAGGTGAATCACGCGCATGCTAAAATTTATGCAGCTCCCTTAAAGGTCAGGTGTTTACTGACAGCTTCTTATATTGCCCTCTCATGGGTGCTGCACAAGGGCTGCCAGCTACTTAAAATCGTATTGAAAGCACTGTCATATACAAAATAATTATTTTGTGGAAGGTTAAAGAACCCACACACTGTTTGTAAAGAGTGTATAGGAGACGTAGTCTCTGGTGTGGTGGTCTATCTCAAATTCACATTCATTACTTCATTAATTGCAAACTGCGAAACAAGTAGTCTGACAAACGAGTCCCGCAACCAGTGTCAATTATCCCTGAAAAGCCCTGAAAGGGGAGTGGATAATAAGATATTTACAATATTTACTATTAACAATTCAAACTTTAACAAGGTATGGACCCAGGTAATGTGAAGGCCTTATAAACTGTCAAATTTGTGACATCCAAATATCATTATGAAGGTATATGTCAGGGTAACCTTTCCTGTCCAGTATCATATTTTTATGTAGAAGAGTAAGAAGGGTTTAACATTTTTTTAAAGCTTTTTTTAAGTACCCCTCCTGGGGCTGTTACTCCTTACATGTAAAACACTAATAGAAACTACCAATCACAACCCATGGACCGATGTGACCTTTCGACCCCTCTCTGTCGCTGAGGTGAATAGTTTTTTTAGTGTATACTAAATCAGTGAGATAATATAACCCAAAAGGGATTATTTTTAACTCATTTATTCCTGTCAACGATTACAGTTTTTGCACATGAGTTGCTCAGAGGTAAATAGCAAAGAATATCCAGAGTTTGAGTAGCCAATCAGTGTGCGCCAATAATGCTATCCACAGTTTTAGTTTAAACTAAACTTATATATTACTAACAATGAGATAGCTAGAGCGTAACCTTTTGTTCTTTAGATCTGACAACAGTGGACTCATTCCTCAAAGTCTGTCCCAGATCTTTCAAGAAGTTGGCAATAATCAGCATGAAACAGTGAACATTCATGTGTCATTCCTGGAAATTTATAAAGAGACAGCATATGATCTGCTAAGTCCTCTCCGGTTTAAAGGTCCAAGAAACACCAAAGAATTGTCAAAGGTACGTCTTATTCTAGAGTACAGCCCTGGACATTTTAATAACAAGTGAACCCTGCTGCTGTCAACCACCTAGTAAGCGGACAGTCTCTCACTTCAACTGGTTCAAAAAGATCACGTCCATCAACTGTGATTGGTAGATTTCGATCTATTTTTGTTTGTTTCTGTTTTCAAGGTTCATTGCCTTTATGAATGATACCTACAAAAAACTCAATTATCGTTAGTTGGGTTTTGAACATCAGGGTTCACTCGTTATTAAATGGTGCTATAATCAACTTTTCAGCAAACTCCTTTCATGCCATTGACGCCCTATGTCCCACATGGGACAAATAGGACTAGATGATGATGACTTTCATGTCATTGGAATTTAGAAGTGTTGTGTTAGAAGTGGTTTTTGGGGAGGGAGGAAAACTGGAGAACCCTTAGAAAAACCGTTGGAGCGAGGACAAGAACCAACAACAAACCCAACCCACATGATGACGCTGGGTCTGGGAATCAAATCCAGGCCACATCGGTGGGATGCAAGTGCTCTCACCACTGTGCCCATGGATTAACCTATGATGCCTTGACATCGTCATCCAAGGGGAGTAGTTAACCCCTTGGAGTTAGCACAGGCGTCCTTGTAAATCATTTGGCTCCTGGATTGGAACATACTTTATGTGTCCTGTGGTGAACTAGCATCCCATCCAGAAGGGGGTAGGGGTGTAGCAATACTGGGTTACCTCCGGCTGCTGTACATAGGAACCAGAATTAGGGCCAGGGTTAGGGTGATTTTAGTTGCTGCTGCGTTCAGCTTACTGATGCAGTAGGAACTGATAAACTCACAGTGAGATCAGTACAAACTGCTGCAATAATGGAAATGGCCATTTTGTTAGTATATCTCAATTTCTCATGCAAATAACTTGCCTGAGAACAATTTTCAATTGAGGGTTGTAAAACCAAAATTAATGATAGTAATCTGTGGCTAATCTCAAAGATCGGAAGGCATGGTGGCCTAATGGTTAGTGCCCTGGACTCCAGATAGGGCGGTCCAGGTTCGAGCCCTGGCCGAGACACTACATTGTGTTCTCGGGCAAGACACTTTACTCTCATAGTGCCTCTCTCCACCCAGGTACACGTATAAATGGGTACCGGCAAATTTACTGCTGGGGGTAACCCTGCGATGGACTAGCATCCCATCCAGGGGGGGAGTAGAAATACTCCTAGTCGCTTCATGCTATGGAAATCGGGATAAGCTCCGGCCTGATGGGCCACTAGGCTTGAATGCAGGCAACCACAAAGCGTTGTTATGAAAAACTAATTAAAAGCAAACATATTAAATTATTTTGATTCTCTCGTTATTAAGATTCTTGGTGGTTTTCCAGAGTTTTAGTTGTGACATTAAACATCACGACTTGTCTGATAATTTTGTTTTGTGGTTACTTATTAGGTTTTAGTAACAATGGGAGGAAATGATTCTTGCCATCTTCATGGACTTTCCTATCATGATGTGGCATCATGGGAGGAGGCTGCAAGGCTTTATCAGCTGGGCGTGGCAAATCAAAAGGCAGCTGCGACTCGTGACAATCAGAGGTTGTCCAGATCACATACTGTATTTAGTATTACAATTTCCAGGCAAAAGCTTGGTGCAGAGATTTTTTTCAGGTGGGTATTAAAGAAGCTTCAGGTGTAGTTGAAGAGAATTTCTTACAACTTCTGTTTATGTAACCATTTTATCACCAAACTTTGATAGATTTCTTTCTGAGATCAGGGTTCTTTTAATGTTGCATGCAGGTACACGTAACTATGTGAACATCACAACAATTTTCACTTCAAGATACCCTGACGTTTCATTGTCTCTTAATCCCTCAACCCAAACTTTACATGATCTGTGTGATCTCTCTCACCCAGGTTTGGGTTGAGGAACAAGCAGGTGACTGACATTTATGTCAATCTCAGAAATTAAAGGTTTAATACCCCTTGTTAATGGCTTCAGCTCAAAATAATGTCCCGTGTGGTGGATCTAGGTGAAGTAGCCCTCTCTTTATAGATATCTGTCCCTTCACTATAGCTCAATCAATCAATCAATCAACCAACCAACCAACCAACCAATCAGTCAGTCAGTCAGTCAGTCAGTCAGTCAGTCAGTCAGTCAGTCAGTCAGTCAGTCATTTATCCATGTATCATCTAGTGAGCTAGAAGCTCTTTCAAAATATGTATGTGCAAAGTTAGATCACTTAAATTTATTTTCTCTCTTTACCAAAGGTCAAAGTTGAACTTGGTTGACCTGGTGGGATCAGACCAAGTATGGAAATCAAGTGTTAATGGACAGCAGCTCAGTGAAGCAAAATTTATTAACTCGTCTCTACATCACTTGGAGTCTGTGATCATTGCTCTGCAGAAGTTTAATGGGAGGTCTTTGAGAAATTCCAGTCGAAAGAAACAAACTGGGAAATTTTCACTTCGCAGCTCAAGTGCTACCCTAATAGGAGCAACAAATGTGGATGTCGTCCCTAAGCCAAAATTGAATGAGAAGCTCATGAGTGCAAGTGCTGTGGAGTTGGGAAGAGGTAGACATCGCATTCTTTCAGCTGACTGTGGACCTGTTCATGTACCCTACAGGAATTCACTTTTGACCATGGTATTGCAGGACAGTCTAGGTGAGTCAAGTCTATCATGCATATATACTAAGACCTACATGGGTGGGAGGGGTGGGGGAGAAGAGAAACCTGGGAGTAAAGGGGCTGGGAAGTCTTTGGAGGCAGAAGAAGAGAGTACGGGAAGCTGGTTTTCCAAGTTAACGGCTGGAAGTCTTTGGAGGCAGAAGAAGAGAGTACGGGAAGCTGGTTTTCCAAGTTAACGGCTGGAAGTCTTTGGAGGCAGAAGAAGAGAGTACGGGAAGCTGGTTTTCCAAGTTAACGGCTGGAAGTCTTTGGAGGCAGAAGAAGAGAGTGCGGGAAGCTGGTTTTCCAAGTTAACGGGAACTGAGAGAAATGGGGAAAAATTTTGTGATAGGAAAAGAACCAAGAGGTCGAAAACACTAATAAAGGTACAGGGAGTGGGAGTTCAGAGCCCTTGCACTCCTCCCCCTGCCCCCCCTCCCCTTTTCAACATCATGTGGCACATTCTCGTCCCCATAGCCCTTTTCACTTCTCTTAGCCAGTGGGGCCTTCGTTGGCACGAGAAACAAAGGGCTCTGGGGACATAGGATTTTTTAATTACAGTGAAACCCCGCTTTACGGATGCCCACTTAATGCGGACACCCCGGTAATACGGACAGTTTCGTCGGTGCCGACGGAAACCTCGTACATTTTCTCTTAAATTAACCCGCTTAATACGGACACCTGTTAATACGGACAACGGACACTTTTCCGTGTCCTGAGTGACAAACTCTTATACATTGTCAACCCCGCTTTACAGACACTTTGTCTGTGCACTGTGAATTGTCATTGTCACGATTGTTTGCTAACTTGAAGACACTGGACCCTGGTCAAATAATGACAATGATATGATAGTGAATTCAAAGAGTTAAAACCAAATTTTTTTATTAAGAGATGCTTAATAGCGTGACTTTTGGTGTCCGGTGTTTGACCCTTTCACTTTCTTCGCCTTTTCCAGCAGCTATCGCTTGTGTCGAGGGCTAAAAGCTTCCGTGTAAAGTTAAGTTACCGACTTTTTCAAATGGGTTGGTAGAGTTTAAGAACAGTTACGAGTTTCAGTTACAAAGCAAACTTTATAGAAAACGTTCTGTTGCTGTTGAAATGCGTTTTATTTCTTGTATATAGTAAAGTTGTGACATTGTCAAATAATTCCACTGTTGAGTTTATTAAAGTTTAGTTCGAGTGTATGACTAGATTGTAAGGTTTTTGTAAAAACTACAATTTTAGTCAGAGAGTTCACAGTTTGCATTTGTTACAGTTACAGTACAATTAAACAACGTTTTGTTACCGTAAAAACGTTTGCCTTTGTCTTCGCGTCGAGAAAACGTGTATCTGTGACTTTTTTTCCGAGACCCCGCTTAATACGGACACCCCGTTAATACGGACAATTTCGCCTGTCCCTTTGGTGTCCGTATTAACGGGGTTCCACTGTAATTCAAATTTTTTTGACTGGCTATTTGAAACAAAGAAATCTTGAGTGGAAGTAAAAAATGCCATGACTGTCCCACACAGTCCTAGAATCTAGTACTGGAAATCCTGTGTCCCCAGAGCCCTTCGTTTCCCGTGCCAAGGCCCCAGCTGGCTAAGAGAAGCGAAAAGTGCTACGGGGACAAGAATGCATGTGGCACTATAAAATGGGCACCATTCTTCCTGCTAAGGATCAGTGGAGCCAGATAGCTGACGTGTATCAGCAATGGCTCCAGTTTGAAAAGTATTATTAATATTATTACTAGGTATTGTTACTGCCCTCTGGATGGGATGCTTGTCTTTTACAAGTTATGCCTGCTGAATATTTATTGAACAGTATCCTTTAATATATTCCTGTGTGGGTGTCCTTCTATTCTTTACTATCTTATGTTTATTTGTTGTAGGTGGCAACTGCAATACTGTTATGATTGCAGCTTTGTCTGTCGAGGAGAAAAACTTGTCTGAGACCATCTCAACCTGCAGATTTGCTCAAAGAGTTGCATGGATCATGAACAAGCCAACGTGAGTCTGAATGTTATTTAATGTGTGCAATGTACATTTTGGGTGGAGCAGATGAAAGTTCTGATTACTTTCCTATGAAGTGAAATATTTGTGTTGGGTTTTCTCATGTTTTCAAATTAAAACCAGTGCTTTCAATAAGCACCGATGGCCGACAAAAAGTGTTGGCTACTTTGCTCAGAGAGGTCGGCTACTTTTTCCTCTAAAATGAAGTGACTAGAGAAAGATCCTTTCAAACCTTGTTGATGCAGTTGGCTACTCTATTCTAACCAGCTGCCTACTTCAAATGTTATTGAAACCCCTGAAAACTGAGTACCACCAACAAATTATTGCAACAAAAATCTAATTGTCTCACCCTGCAGGGGGGAGCAGAAAACCTCCTAGTCACTTCATGCTACGGAAACTGGGATAAGCTCAGGTCTGCTGGGCCACTAGGCTCAAACACAGACTTACCATCATCACTTTAACTACCTATATTAATATAGCAATAACTTATTCCTGGTCCTTTTACTTTTAGACGAAATGAAGAGGTTGACAAAAATATGGTTATAAGACGTCTTCAAACAACACTGGCAAAGCTTCACTTAGAACTAGCCAATTACAAGGTACAATTTTTGCTCTGGCAGCATAAATGTATATGTTACCTTAAGGCAAATATTGCATGGTATTAAAACACTACCTAATTTCTCGTTTGCCAATTTCCATGGGAAAAATCTTTCATTAAATTGAATCAGTCGTGTTCTGATACAAGCTTATGGCCGTACTTTCCTGGGCGCTTGTCGATTCAGCAAAGTGAACTTGAAAAGTTACTTGCCGGTTTGGCAAGAAAATTTACTTGTCCCAGACAACCGGATAACACTTGTTTTTGAGCCCCGCCTGGTGCACTGTTGAGACTTTTGCTGAGACTCCATGAAATACTTACATTCAAACTAGTGTCATTGTTTAAGCACCAAGCATGAACAGTAAAGTGTAGTCTGGCCGTCTTTGCTTAACTAAGTACTGAACAGTATTTTGTTTTATTGCTTACGTCTCAGCACGAGTCACTCACATTGCACGTGGATGACGAGAGCAGTCCTGAGGATGAACAAGATTGTGCTGAAGTGATGCGCTCTTTTCTTTCAGGAAGAATAAATGACCCTGTGTCACATGGTGAGCTCTTCTAATAACTGATAAGTTCTCTTTACTTTTTAATTTACTCCTTTTTTTAAAATTTTACTTTAGGTGGCTGGCAACTCTTTCCAGCACTTTCCAGCTCGACTTATACTTTGATGGGTTGGTACTACTTAATCTGTATCAGTTGCTGCCACAATAATGGTACCAAACAAATGCCCAATCATTGGTAAACAAGTTGTGGTCATTTTCTTGACATCACTGGTTACCATAGCAACAAAAAAACCTGTTGGAAACTGGAAACCATTGCTAGCCACTTTAAACTTACTTTTATAGCTTTTCTTCCATCACTGACAGGTATCAACACACCAAGAAAGTTCCGCACCTCGCTTCGTTATCTGCGCCAGATATTTGCTGGGACTGGCTCCCAGGATCTGAGGAATGAGGACCAGGGACTGCAGTCTGCTGATGACAGGGACAGTGGCGTGCGCACAGGCAGTGAACGCACATCACCACTGACCAGTGAAGGAGAAAACGATGCACATTTGGTTTCTAATTTCATTGCCCAGCTGCCATCCACGACAGCCACGCAAGCTGATACATCACAACACAGGTCACTGTCGCTGGGCGATCTTACTGATGCCATTGCTTGCATTTAGCCTCATTAGCATACGTCTTTGCCTAAAGAACGCATCGTGCTTTATACGAATGACTTTAGATGTTTAAAGAAATTTTCTGCTCTTTTCATGAAATATTGAGGGAGATATCAGCTTTCAAAAATTGCAAAGTGTCTGGGTGACAAAAGCGCTTATGAGCCCATACATGTTTTGTAAAATTTTGTGCTTTCAAACCCTCGTCACAGAAAAAGTATTTAATACATCGGGCTCAAATGTATAGTTAAAGTTGATCATGCCATGTTCTCAGAATTGATATTTTTGTAGCTCAATCGGATACTGAAGCGCTTATGACAAAGAGGCAAATATTGTAAACAAAGATTCCGCCCTAGTCTAGGAGTTATCCCATAACCTTTTGTAATGAGGACACCTTCTTTGTCTTGCAGATCGAGTATTACTCAGGAGAGCGGAATCTCATTGGGGACTGAGCACGAGGAACCAACGCCAGAAGCAGACGAGTCTTCACCAGGGCCTTCTCGTGAAATGCCTCGGACGTCAGGGCCTGGAACGAGTGAGGTCTCCACTCAGACCGGTTTGCTAAAGATAGGCGAAGGACGAAAATCTGGAAAGAAGGACGCCTGTGTGGGGGAAGGGAGGGTTCAACCTGCTGGCCATGGGCGTGAGGATGCGTTGATATGCGAGCTTGAACTGCAGAAGGAGGCGCTTTTGTAAGTCATGTTTTGGCTATTTGAAGTCTCTAAACACAGAACGGAATAACAACCTGTGTTAATGTTTCCCAAGAGGGTTAGGGTTGGGGGTGGGGGGGGGGGGGAGTTGGGGTAAACGTTTCACTCATGCAGACCTTATCTATCACCACTTACTCCTGTTTGATTTGGCGATGACACGGTGGTATAGAAAGTTGTTTTCACTTGTTTTACATTGAAGTAGTAGTAACGATTTAGCGTTTGGACGGCCCTTAATGGAGACGGGTGGCTTATTTCGTTTTTTGCATAAACTCCCGTGTTGTAAAACGAAAAGAGATTTTTCGTTTGAAGGAATTGCGCGCTTATGTGGAAATAACAGTCGAGATACATAGAAGAAGGCCAGTTGTTTTGCAAGGCGGGAATTATGTGAGAGGAAAATGAACCATGGATGACCTAAATATACTGTGATGGTGCTGTAATTAAAACAAAAGTAGTGGGAGGTGCGATGGGCTAATGGTCATTGCGCTGGACTCCAGATCGAGTGGTCCAGGTTCCAACTCTGGCCGGGGTCCCTGTGTTATAATAATGTTATTTATCCAGGGAGCTCACATCAGCAAAGGTGTTATTCAGTGAGGCCCTGCAAAATAATAGTTCAAATTCAAAATTAAGAAATTAAAAATAGTTTAAAAATTTAAAAAGTTACAAGATAAGGCGACAGTATTAAAAGGCACAGGATAAAAAATTTAGCTAAAAACTACATTCTTCAGGGCTTGCTTATATCTGCAAGTCCTTGGTATAAAAGGCGTTGATTGCCATAATTACGTCTAATTCTCGGTAAAAGTGTTGTGTTCTTGGGCAAGACACTTTAGCTCGCGCAGTGCCTTTCTCCAGCAACGCGACCATGCCTCATAGCCTTGTTGTGTGTTAGTAGAAATACTCCTTGCCGCTTCATGCTACGGAAACCGGGATAAGCTTCGGCTGGAACGAAGACTTTTATTACCTTTTTTCACCAGGGTTCTTATTCAAGTTACAAGCTGAGGGACGCTTATTGGAAGGAGAGGCTAAATCTAAGGGAAAATTGTTACTGAGTTTATTTCTTTGTAGGAACAAGAGCAAGCTGTTCACGTCCCGACTGGCTGATCAACGTGCACGCCTCGTTGTGATGCTGAGGCGTGGTGACCTTCCTGAAGAATTAGAAAATGAGAAAATTGTGGAGTTGCAACTTCAGAAAAAGCAGGTTCGTTTTAAATTACAGTTATTTTGGTTTGAAAATTCTGTTGAAAGTTTAATCTATGAGGCTGTGGAAGCAGTTCTGTGTTAATCCCAAGGCTGCTACCCGAAAATAAAAGTTTATCATAAGGGCAGTTTTTATTGGACTTTTCCATGCTCATGAGGCTCCTATTACGTGACAAATAAGGCGTCCAGTTAACCAGTCAGGTTTAGGTATTTATAATGAATTCTCACGTATCTTTTGTAGCGGGAAGTGGAGAGCAAATTGTCCTTTGTAATAAAGAAGCTGGCGGATTTGAAGTACACTGATCGACTTAAACAGTGGCAGGTTCGTTTGTGTTTTTATTACAATACGCCTTTTTTTTTACGTCTCCTTAACTTGGGTTGTCATTCAGTCCTATGAGGCGGATCGCGTTACAATCCAAGTAACACTGCTTCTAGAGAACTTGTATGATTCTAGTCTCCTTCGCAGCCGGTTGTTTTTTTGGGGGGATGTTACGCAACGCTCCCTCAAAGAGGGAGGATCGTTGCGTGACAGCTTGCTCTTGTTCCTACAAAGAAATAAACTCAGTAACAATTTTCCCTTAGATTTAGCCTCTCCTTCCAATAAGCGTCACGCAACGATCCTCCGTAAGCTGTTTGCAAGCAAGGGAACAGTAATGAACTGCATTTTTACACCCCAACAGATGAAAGAGCAACAACAATCAGGAACACAAAGTTTTAAGGAGTTAGAACTTAAAGAGATGTCCACTCGTCAAAAGCTGCTCGCCCGCAGAGAGCAGATGAAGAATTTTGGCTTATGGTCTCCGACACCGTCCCACCAATCAGCGCTGTCGACATCAAGCTTTCGGTCTGGAAGCGGTGACGTAACTCTGTCAAGGACGTCATCGATGACGTTTCATTGGGAAGATGGCGGGCGAGAAACTGGAGACCAATGTCGCACTGTACCAGGCTCCCTGCCAGTCTCGTCCATCCCTGGTTCAAACAGGAGAAACTTTGTTGCCAAACCAGGGGCATCGAGAAGCGGTATGACGCTATCTTCTCAAAGTTCTAAGAGCGGGCTTTCAAGCCAAGAAAGATTTTATGGTAGAGATAAGAGCGGCTCGTTGAGAAGCGTAGGTAAAAGCTGTCCGCTTGTTGATTATATGAACAATTCTCGCCAGACTTTGTACCACAAGTCAACATTCCCTCGTCGAATTGAGAATGGTGTTTGTTCTGACTTACGTGGTACAAAAGGTGCACAAAGGACAATGCCAAAAAGGCAGCGAGCGCGCGGAAATGGTGAAGCCATTTTAGCGCGAAGCTCTTCGAGTTGTTGTTTGCAGTTGAAAGATCAATCATCCGACTCCAGTAAATCGGTGCCCGTCCCAGCAATGCTTCCAGACGCAGCGAACATAGATGATGAATCAGTTACTGCAAATGATGCCACTGAGAATCAAGCTGAAATCAGCAAAGGAGAGGATAAATGTAGAGGTTTCGAGAATTTTCACCCGTCATCTCCTGGCGAAACCGCGACAAGCAAGTCAAGAGAAAATACCCAAGGACAAAATCTCCCCTTAGTGTTTTATCTCAACAGAGAGCAGCGCGTACGTGTGTTAAAAATTCGTGAGTTTGTCAGCGCGGCGGAGGTCATACAAAGGAGATGGCGTTTGTACAAGAGAGACAAAAATGGTGAAGGCGATAAATAATGTCTTTCTATGCAAATATACACTATGATTTTAAGATTAGGTGGTGAAAACTTTACAGCGTCCAACGGTGTAGGCAAAAAGTTCTTCAAAAGTGTATATGTTGTTCCGAGAGAATGCGGAAACTCTGGTGTATTTGTATTTGAAGACTAAATGCTGTTCATTGATAAGGCTTGAGCCAAACTGCGCCGGTCGAGAGTCGAACTAAATTTAGTGAGTTTCGTTTATGTGACGTTAGGTGTTTGTCTCAGGAAGGCCGGACCCAAACGTTCTTTCCGTCTGAAACACACGTGGTCTATTTCTGTTTAGTTTGACTCGTGAGCACGCCGACGCTTGGCCCGAGCCTTACCTGAGCATTGTACAATATATAAAGGACTATGAAGCTCTTGAATTAAATCTCGTCCTCAGGCTTTCTCAGACTTAATGACACCGTGACATCATGGCCGCGATGCGCTTCCTTGCTACCCCCAGACTCCGGGAAGCATTAAGAACTGAGAGAGATCTAGGGACGAGAGTTAAAAGGAAAGGGGTTTTTTAATAGTTGACGAAAGTGATAGGCATTTTCACTAAAACGTTTAAATTTCCTAACCTACTTTTACATGAAATTGATCCTGGAGCGGTTTAGTGGTATCCCTGTGAATTAACAGTTCATTTATTCACATAGTTCACACGAGCCTTGGGCTTCTAACAAATTTATGATAGAAAGTAGCTATTCCTTGATAGTAGTAAGACAGTTTCGAGATAAATCTTTGAAAACGGGGATCCGACCTTTCTTCAAAAATCGGGCTTTAGTCTGAAGTTTGTTTTTATAAAAAAAAATAAACCGTCTTTTGCGATCAGGGGAGAGTTTAGTGAAGTAAAAAAGCAGACAATGGGGTAACTATAAGTTATCTATTTTGTTTCGTTTTTTTTTTCACGTTAAAAACTAAGTTATTAGAGAATTCACATATTACACGCTTTAAAAGCACAGTACATAAGTTATTTTACGTCAGAATAAATCATTTGAACTCAAGAAATTATCTTGCTTGTTGTTGTCTTGTATTTTCGAACAGAATATTATTTCACAAATTAAACTATGGAGCTATTTGACATCGGATTCCAATTCTCTAGTTAGACTGCAAGCCGGAGTCTTCTACGAGCAAACAATCGCGCTGACAGTTAAGCGGGGCATTTTGCACCCCTCGCACCCCCAGGGGAAAGATATTTCGAAAAGTGTTGCCGAGGTTTCCACCGAAGAGAAAAAGCTTAAGTCAAGGGGCGGAAATGCTCGTCGCAAAGTTTGATTTAATCAGGCAGGCCAATATGGGCGTTGCACAAGCTTTATTTGACCATACCTCTAAAAGATAATCAGAAAGCAGACAGACAAATAAGAGAAAGGAGGATAATGACGCCGTCATCTGGTGTTTTCACCAATGGAGGATTTCATGTCTGTTCATTCTAATAAACAACCGAAATATAACGGTTTTATAAAGTTCCTCGCGTGTTACTAATAGACACCTTTGATGGGTAAAAACATTGTGTCAGATGTTTAATCCTGAACACTCATTTAAGCGATACCAACACCCACGAGTTACACTTCTGAGGGGGGGGGGGGGGGGGGGGGGGCGGGGGGATTGGGGTTTGCGGTATTGCAGTATCGGCCGATCTTTCATGCGGTATTTCGGTGATATTTACCTTCAATTGCGGTATCGCGGTATTCTCCAAACCTGCGGGACGTGTTTCTTGGTGTTTTGGTGAAAACGTACCCTTCACTTTTTTCCGACCCTTTTTAGCCGATATCTGGTCGTTTCGGAAGCAACCTAAAACAGAATTATTCTTTATCACACATTTTAATCTACAACTAGCTTAAAGCCATGTCATTGTTTTCACGGTCCCATCGCTCGCATAGACTATACCGGTATTTAGTTCGTCTGTAACGCAGGCTACCCCTCTCGCGATGGCGTACAGATAACCAACGCCTTAGCATGGCTGCAGTGCACACACAATCATTAGATAATTTCTTTACTTTTCTTTTTTTTTTCAGTCTGTCAAGTATTTCACATTTCAGCAAAATATTACTCTACGGATTTTCTCGCAAAAGATCATATTTTCAGCAGTAGGTTACAACCTCGGTTGAAGAAGGCAGAACTGAAAAAGATAGCTTCACCTGAAGCATTTACTGCGTGACTTCATTCACCAGAGACAAAGAAACCAACGCCTCGTGAATGAAAATTCGTTCCGTGCATGCACCTGAAGTAACCCTTTACCTGTTATGTGAATTCAAAGAAGTAGATTCAAAACATGCCCCAATGCGAAGAACTTGCAATAGCGACAGTTAGTCGGCTTTGCCGCGTGCGGGAATTTCGCACATTTCATTATAATTTAAAATTAATGACGCGATTTTATTCATCCATGCGCACCTTAGCCCACTTGCATTTTCAAATTTCGCAACCGTCTTCTAGTTTGCTCCAGGCTGAATTGTTTGAGCAAAGTAAGATCCACTTCGCATTACGTTCACTGATCTTCCAAGCACAATAATACAGCCAGTTTTGCTTGGACATTGAGCAAGGACTCCACTTTCATGATCATGCGCTAGCACTCAAAACTCATTCACTTTACCACGAAACTGGAACGTTGCTTGGCAGGTGAGGGAGTGTTCCTTAAACGGCGTTATGTACGCATGTAGTTCTTTGAATTGTTAGCATTTTAACTCAACTGTGCTGTGTACTGTGCAAATCTTAAGTAGCATATATAGCTGACGAACTTAGGTAAACAATTTTTGTCTTAATTTTTTTAGAAGAGCTTTGGATACAGTCACTCACCAAGTTGACCGAAGCATGTGGACAGAGATTAGAGAAGACAGACAATGAAATATGCCGCCTTATAAATGAAGCCAAGAGAGGATCAACTAAGAGGAACCGTCTCATCCTTCACTCTCTCTTGAGGTAACTTACTGAGACTTTTGTGTCTTAAATAAATACAAAATAAAGTGAGACTTAAGAACATGACCATCGCTGAACATTTTTACATGTCTAAACAACAGCTCGGTGCAGTCAACCACAGAATAGTAACATAGTAACTGAGGCTTAACAGCAAAAAATTCACCTTTCTTTAGTTCAGAGACTAATACTCAAACGGCAATGATTTGTAATTTGTCGAAATGATCTTGAAATCGATTGAAGACACTACTAGTGTTGTATTTTTTGAATTTGAAAGAATTTTTTGCGGCAAGCCGCGCAATACCAAAGACTATCGATAAACCTTAAAACCGCACGTTTTCCTCTGCGATTTACTAATTAAAATACCGATTATTTTCTTTACATCAGAGCTTGAAAGAAAAAATTGTTTGTAGTACAGTTTATTACATGTATCTTGGTACCGCACCATCCATGAATCAGCTGGAGGAACAGAAAGCCTGAAACAAAAATCCTTCAAGCAATTGGCGCGGCATTCTGAAAGAGTCAAGTTTTTCCCGTATCAGATGCAGAACTGATTTAACCTGACATCAGTCCTACTGCGTGGATAATTCCCTGCTGCTCAGGTAACAACTCGTTTACCGTAAAATTCCTAGATCAATACCAAAACAGATCGGAACTGGCGACATGTACGTAATCCCAAGGTGGGTGGAGGGTTTCGCGCGTTCCACTTGGTGCTTGTCTGACTTGCATGCTCCCGAGGACCGGTTGCAGTACGGTTGGGGGACGGTTGGGGCTAGGGACTATGCGTTTCGTATCAGAAACCCATCCTATTTGTCACTGCACGTAGGTATTATGAGTGCCATACGAGTCAACTCAGATAACATGTGATCATGAGAGTCAGATTTGGTGGTTCTTGTTCTGAAAGGTTGCGGTACTTCCCTCAGAACGCCTTCCGACTCTGACCGACTCTAAACCCCAGAGGACTGCCTGTATTCAAGCGGGGATTACATATTTCGAATAATGTGTTCCTATTTTCTACATACAAATATCTTTAACAAATTAAATAACTGATCTAGGGTTTTCGAGAACGGGTTGTACTTCTCAGTGGACTAAATAGTCATGCCTTTAGACAAGATAACGATAGTGACCATCAAATTAAGTTCAATTGATCTAATTGATTTTAAAAAGCATTATCAACAAATACAATAAAAACAAGAGAAATTACATATGAAACTAACTGAAAAAACGATATTGACGTCAGAGCCTGGAGGTTTATATTTTAAGTTATTGACTCATTTAATTTGCCATTTACCGATGTTTTGTGTTTGCTTTAATGAAACAATTATTCCACTGACTCTTGGATGGCCCCCTCCACTGACTCGTGGACGGCCCCCTCCGCTGACTCGTGGATGACCCGCTCTGCTGACTCATGGACGGCCCCCTCCATTGACTCTTGGACGGCCACCTCTACTGACTCGTGGATAGCCCACTCCATTGACTCTTGGTCGGCCCTCGGCCCTCCTCTGACTCGTGGACGGCTCCCTCCATTGACTCGTGGACGGCCAGCTCCATTGACTCGTGGACGGCCCGGACCACTCCACTGACTCGCGAACGGCCCTCTCCACTGACTCGTGGACGGCCCTCTCCACTGACTCGTGGACGGCCCTCTCCACTGACTCTTGGATGGCCTCCTCGTCAGATTTATCAACAAAATTCTTTTCCTGAGTATGGCCTTCGTCATTTTTCGGTTCAACTGGACACTACTACCCTCATATTACGGGTGCAAGATGAAGACGCCTGATTAATTTCCCAGTGAACTCAGCATTGATTGTTACTTCTTTTGATTGAATCAAAGACTTCTTCAGCTACCTCTTTTGACATACGTTTTCTTGAAAAACAACAAAATGCCCTCTGCTGTAATATTTTTTCCCTTATTAATTTTCACCTCCTTTTTGTTCTTTTTGAACATGATTTTGTTTTCACGGGCATTCGTGTTTGCTGGGAGAAGAGAACGAGGGGAGAGGGGGGATCATGAAAGCTTCAACCACCAATGATGTAATATATAAGCTTAAGAGGATCAGGTGAATGCTGTGGTGTCGCGGCAAAAATTCTGCGCTCCCTCCCCTGGCGATAAATAATGACCGTTCTCTGACATCCAACGCATGCTTGGGGAATAATTGTTAAGTGTACTAACTTGTCAGTTATGAATTGCAGAAGACAGGATGAGGATCATGTGACTTCCTGACCGCTGTACTGCTGCAATTTGTCGGGTAGAGTATGGCAATGAATATCTGTGTACACCTATGTAATAATTCAAGTTATTGACTCATTTAATTTGGCATTTACCGATGCATTGTGCTTGCTTTATTGAAACAATTATTCCACTGACTCTTGGATGGCCACCTCCAATGACTCATGGACGGCCTCTCCGCTGACTCGTGGATGACCCGCTCTGCTGACTCTTGGACGGCCCCCCTCTATTGACTCTTGGACGGCCACCTCTACTGACTCGTGGATAGCCCGCTCCATTGACTCTTGGTCGGCCCTCGGCCCTCCTCTGACTCGTGGACGGCTCCCTCCATTGACTCGTGGACGGCCAGCTCCATTGACTCGTGGACGGCCCGGCCCCTCCACTGACTCGCGGACGGCCCTCTCCACTGACTCGCGACGGCCCTCTCCACTGACTCTTGGATGGCCTCCTCGTCAGATTCATTCACAAAATTTTTCCTGCCTGTTCGGTATACCGAACATTTTGAGCTTTGCAGCAAGTTACTTGAATTTCGACTTAAGCCGGAAATTTTCTCACTGAAACCAAAACAAAGTTATTATTTTCTTACGTCTGACCTCTTGGCACAGGCCAGTACCAGAATGACTGCCAATGCCAGTTTTGACGCTTCCATGCCAGTGCTAGTGCAAGAACCTGAGTGTGTGCCTGTGTCCATTTGGTCAGAGAACAGACTGTCATTTATGTCAGTTTGAATGAAATATCAACGTTAGAATACAAACTGCTAGATATGGCTAATAACATATATATTTTGATGGGTACAGATTGATTTTGAGCTACAGAGCCATGATGGGAACAGTGCGTCAGTAATTGCCATTGCCAGATGGGATTCATACCCACGACCTTCCGGTTACAGGTCCACTGCTCTACCATCTGAGCTACAAAGCCACGATGGGAACAGCGCGTGAGTGATTTCCAGTTGATTCACTCAGTTTTGTACCTGAGGACGATTCTAAACTAAAATACACTGTAAATCCTGACCACTCGAAAAACAACCATTGGCTCAGGTGGGATTCAAACCCACGACCTTCGGGTTACAGGTCCACCTCTCTGGAATAATTTGTAAGTTTACTAACTTTTAACATCTCGCTAGACAGGAAGAAGACCACAGCTGCCCGCCACACTGTTATATAGAGTAAAGTATAATTATGAATGGCTACGTAGCAGACGGTGAGGACCTAATATGACTTAAAACCTATATGATATGGCTATATGTAAGACCATGTAAAGGGAACATGTTAAACTGTAGGGGAACATGTTAAACTGTATCTGAATAATGGTCATGTATAAGTCTATATATAAGTTATGTAGGTCCATGTAAGACAATCTAATTTGGCTATATGTATGGCTATGTAAGGCCACTGTTAAGGCTATATGGCAATTATATTATATGTATTACGGTATGTATGTTCATTTCACGGTATAACTCTGTAAGATTACGGAAGGCTATTTATGACAATGTTTGGCTATGTAACTCGTGTAAAATATTGGTCATGTAAGATTCTGTAAGGTCATGTATCACTATGTATGATTATGTAGGTCTATGTAGTGTGGTACGGTGTCTACGATTCTTGCCTTCCAAATCATTGTGCCAATTAGAGTTTGAAGCGTACATGAGATACTGCCACTGTTGTTGTTGTTGTTTTCATGATCATGGATTGTAATAACTAACCAAATCATTTCATCATCATCATCATCATCATCATCATCATCATCATCATCATCACGTCCTTTATTTAAACACGATGTGTGTGGGGTCATGTACTAAATATAAAAGAAAGAACAAGAAATATTAAAGAACAAGAAATATTCTAGATATTCTACGATAACTGATCAAACCTATCCGAAGAAATCGTTCACATGCACACGCGAGTCTCGCATAAACATCTGCTGATTGAAAACGTCAACCAATAACATGTCAACTTCCAACACCTGTGTCGCAAATCCGTTCTACGTACTAGCTCCTTGACCGAGCAGAGTGTTTTTATTCGATTCAATTTTGAGAAAAAAAAAAGCAATCATATGTAGTGTTCGAATCCTCCAAACTAAGTCGAGTCGCCCGGCACAAAGCCACGAACGAATTATTAGTTATCATAAAATCGTTATTCGGAAAACTTCGATCGAACAGCTTCGGAAGCGTTCGTGAGTACATCGATTGTCCGAACATCTTCAGAAAATCTCAGGCAATTATTCCCAGAAGCAAGGAGTCGGCAGGCAAACGCGCTTCAAATCATAGCGACACTGGTAAACAGTCACTTGTGAAATTGCTTTGAGATTATCAAATATACTACTGCCGGCAATAGATAAGGTGACGGAGGGGTCAGTGTAAATCTGGGCCACTTCCTGCTATAATTGAGCACAGTCGTTATAGTTGATTCAATTTCAAGAAATAATATAATTCTATCTACTATCGAACCCTCCAAACCTTGTCTATAAAACGCATATAAAAAAAGACCCGGTCTTTCGCAATCTTCGCAAAGCATCGGCAACTTTCGGAAATCGTCAAACATCTTCGGACATTTTCGATGATTTAAGGCAAAAAACTCTAATAAAGGCAAAAAAAATAAAGGCAAGTCCACAGTGACAAACCATTGAGGATCTGGTCGGCAAATTAAAGAGAACTCAAACAACTAATAAAAGAAGCCTGACCGTAATGTACGGTTGGGATGATAACTGTAATTTTCCAATATTTCGCCAGGCACGGCTTGACTTCTTCAGGGAATAAACTGTGTTGTTGATTCCCTAAAGAAATGAGCCGTGTCAGGCCGTTCCTTGACTTCGTCAGAGAAAGAACTGTGAGGTTCATTACCTCAAGAATTCACGGAACCGCCTGACACGGCCTGACTTCTTTAGTCAATGAACTACACAGTTCATTCCCTAAAGAAGTTTGGCAGTGCCGTGACTTCTTCAGAGAAAGAACTGTGTGGTTCATTCCCTCAAGAATTCACGGCACGGCCTGACACGGCCTGACTTCTTTAGTCAATGAACTACACAGTTCATTCCCTAAAGACGTTTGGCAGTACCGTGACTTCTTCCGAGAAAGAACTGTGTGGTTCATTCCCTCAAGAATTCACGGCACGGCCTGACACGGCCTGACTTCTTTAGTCAATGAACTACACAGTTCATTCCCTAAAGAAGTTTGGCAGTACCGCGACTTCTTCAGAGAAAGAACTGTGTGGTTTATTCCCTCAAGAATTCACGGCACCGCCAGACTTCTTCAGTCAATGAACTGCCGCAGTTCATTCCATGAAGTAGTCAGGCCGTGTCAGGCAGTGACATGACTTCTTCAGGGAATGATCCAGTCAGTTTTTCCCTGAATAAGTCAGGCCATGCCTGGCGAAATATTGGTAATTACATTTTATCATCCCACCCGTACGGTCAGCCAGCTTTTCTTTTATTAGTAGTCAAGTTTGAAATCTGCTCCTCTGCTGCGAGGAGGAGAGATTGCATAAGACATAAATTAAAAATAACAAATTTAACCTATAAAAATTCAACTGCCTTTCTTTTCTAGTTTCTGTCTCGATCTCTTCTCCTTGATGTGCAGATCAGTTTGCTTTTTTCTGATTATTTTTTCCAGTGTTTTGCCGGGATCGCCAAGCGCCTGGACATTCCGAAGGTGACGGAGGGGATCCTGGGGACAAGGTAAAGTCACTTGAGCCGACTGTACAAATAAATGATCAGCAGTGTTCCTCTCACTTTCAAGATGGCGGCGATCGCGGCGTCGATCGCGGCCGAGCTGACGGCAAAAGCGGCAAAGTCTCCTAGAAATTGCTTTTGGAAGTTTCTGTAAAGTCGCTTTTCTTGAACATAACACCAGGTTAAAGTAGTCATCCTTCATTGTTAGTTTTCTGAACACAATCTTTCTCTGGATCCCAGCTAACACAGAACTATTATTATCACATGCGTATGCTTGATTAATTTTCAGGTTTGTCGGAGCACACTCTGCAATACACACTGCATGAACACTCTCTACAACAACAGAAAAAAAGGTAAGCTGAAATTTTGGAGTTTTTCTGTAATTCCCATTTTGGGGGGCCTGGGGGAGTTTTTACATATAAATATTCATTGGAGTAAGGAAGTGTTCTCGTGATGTGTGATCTAATACAGGGGTTGCCTTCCCTGTGAAACGTGACCTGTGTTGGATCTTGGGAAACCTAACAGTGTGTCTGCCCCTTTCCACCTTTTTTTTTATTAAAACGAAGAATTACCTCATTATAAACTGACCTGGCTACATATTTCTGCGCAAGTTGCACCATGGCATGGATCTTTGCCTTTTTCAATATAATCCTTTAAAATCTTGGCCTATAATTAGGAAATCTTCAGCATGATCTTCGTGTGAAATGCACCCTGGTAAACTGGTGTTGACAAATTGCGAGTCAGTGAGTTCCAGCATCCAAGACATTCAAACCATTCAATTTACCCTAAATAACACATTTTTTTAGCCAAAATAGCACTCTAATTACCCTACAGTTAGTTTACCTACTTGGTCGCTTTGTGGTTAGCCTTTATTTTGGGATAGGGATTTCCAGCTCGAACAGCTCAACCATATTACTCATTTGACTCATTTGGTACCCTAAATAGCACCCCTCTTAGGTAATTAGCACTTGGATTAGCCTGAGAATGGTTAACTTCCATTATGTTGCATTATTTAAAGTTTCTCACAGGCATGCATGGCTCACTGGTTCGCACTTTGCTCAAACTAATCACTGGTATACAGGTTGATTTTAAAATAGTTTCGTTGTTTTCCAGGCTGGGAAAGTGTGAGCCAAGTATTCCAAGAATGATAAAAGATAAGGCAGAAATGACATGCAACAGTATTCTTCTGGGTGAGTCATAAAATTAAGGGATGTACATGTTATGCAGGATTTCTTTTGAAGTCATTATAAATGTATTTAAATTGTGCAGTTCAAGAAAATATCCATACCCATCTTATGGACGGTCAGTGGAAATTCCAAGGAGATGAGGGGTCTCAAAAGCCAAAATTTTGAAAGGAAAGTATGGGGTTAAACTAGGGGAGAGGTATGGATATTTTCTGGAACATCACATTACATTTTGCTGATAATTAATGTGTTTTCTTTGATCTTCCAGGATGGGATCTTGGATGTTGACTCATTTGGTCCAAGCATTGCAAGAAATGATAAAAGTGTAGGGAAAAGCCACCAGTGATCTTCTGGGTGAGTCATAAAATAAAATGATAGATTTTTATTCATTTGAAGCCATACATAATCAGAGATGCCAAATACTCTCTTAAAAATTCAAAAAAAGAGATTTTGAAAAATTATGTAAAAAAAAATCTCTCCAGATTTAACCACAAAAAGGTCAAAAATGTGTAAAACGGACATCTAAATTATCTTGGATGTTTTTCACTACACAAAATATTTTAGGAAAATCACATAGCATTTCACCTAATGTCTGTTTGCGGGTGACCCTATTCGACGGAATGGCGGAATGACGGAACGGCACGGCGGAATGGCGGAATGACGGAATATTCTAAAACACGGAATGACGGAATATGCTAAAACACGGAATGACGGAATATTCTAAAACGCGGAATGACGGAATATTCTAAAACGCGGAATGACGGAATATTCTAAAACACGGAATGACGGAATATTCTAAAACACGGAATTGTGAAACAGTAAAGAAGGGAAATTTTTAACTACGCTTAGATTTTTTTAGGTACTTTTGTTCCTTGCAGTGACCCTAGAACGGTTTCTCTAGAAATGGCAAAGTAAAGTACTAAGTATTAATTATCAGATGGTTGTGATTGAAGTGGTATCGACGAAATTTAGTTTAATTTCGCGAGTATTAAATTTTGCGATTTTGAAAAAATTAATCGCGAAGTTAAGTACTGAAATTAAGTGAGATCGCCGACAATTCTTTAAAAGTAAAAAAACCCAGCAAAATTATGTTTGAAAACAGTTAAACACGACACAGTTACTTTACTCCAAACTTCTTGACTTCGCGGCAATAGTGATAGTTAACAATTTGTGGTGATCGGGCGATTGCAGGGATCACATTGAAACCAGGCCTAACTACATGGCCGCTGTTATGTTTCATTAACGTGCTATAAATGATGAAAGTAAAACAGTGCTCACCATTACACTGACGGTGTAATGGTGAGCACTGTAAAACGTAAATAAAGGCCATGAACGTAAATGGCCGATGGTAAATGATGAAAGTAAAACAGTGCTCAACATTACACTGATAGCTGCATACCAACCGGAGTTTCTATTTTTCCCACACCTTATAAAACCGCAAACCGCAAAAGTGTACACGCGCACGTGCAGGCCGCGTCTTGGGCCATGGCTATGTTTGGGAAAATCCAAATCCGTATTCTTGAGCCTGAAAACCCTAAAATGGATTATCAAACCAAAGAATCCGCACTTCAAGTGGACTCCAATTCTCAATCTTGATTTCAAGAATTCGTGATTCGTCCGATTCTTTTAGAAGGGATTCGAAAAAGGATTACAACTGCCCTGCGGTAATGGCTATGATAATAGAAGAACACTGGAGAGCGCCGATTAAAAAAAAAAGAGAAAAAAAAAACATCAGCACGGTACGTTTTTGATCAAGGATTACATTTGTGCATGTTTAAATTTGCATAAAAACAGAAAGCTAAGGTACTTTCAGTGTGATTTTTTTTTTCAGAACAGGCGCTGTAGAAAACACTCTTTTTCGATTTACTTAAATACATATGGATTAAAGGAAAACCAAATTAACAAATTAAGAGTCAATCACACCCGATTACTTGCAATATCGCGCAACGATTCTTTTGCATCTCCTGCAGATTTGTTCGACGAGGTTATTTCCTTTGGCCAAACTTAGTTACTCTTCCAATTTATTTCTTAATACCTATCATTTTACAAAAGTTTTTTTTTTTTTTCTCTTGCATATGTTGACGCTTCGATTTACGAAACATTTTTGCCATTAATATATACATTGTTCTAATTATTCCGTGTTTAGGGTAAATTGTCGTCATTTCGCGTGTTTTAGAATATTCCGTCATTCCGTGTTTTAGAATATTCCGTCATTCCGCGTTTTAGAATATTCCGTCATTCCGTGTTTTAGAATATTCCGTCATTCCATGTTTTAGGATATTCCGTCATTCCGTGTTTTAGAATATTCCGCCATTCCGCCATTCCGTAATGCCGTTCCGTCATTCCGCCATTCCGCCGAATAGGGTCACCCCTGTTTGCAGACAAGTGTAAGAAAACACAAGCTTCAATGTCCGTGATGCTGAGGTGTGAACTCAAGATAGAGGACCTGAGAAAAATGGTATTTATTCCAATCTGCAGGCTTTTTGTTTCCTTAATTTAGGATCTTCAGGTTGGGATCTTGGATGTTGACTAATGTGAGCCAAGCATTTCAAGAATGATAAAAGTGGAGGAAAAACACTGATGTTCTTCTAGGTGAGTCATAAAATAGAAGCATAGATCTTGTCTTGCGAAGTGATCATCACAGATGCCAATTACTGTCTAAAAAATTTGAAATATTATGAGAGAGTGACAATTTTGTGTTAAGTAACCTCTTAATCTCAACTGCTCCCACAAAACAGAGTTGAATAAGTACCCCTTCAGATTCAGCCACAGGAAGTTGAAAAAAGCATCAAATATCTAAAATAATTATCCTGAAATGGCTTAAACAATGACATGGAAACAGTTTCCAAGCACTTTCCTGCTTTATGGTGACCAGTAGAAGGGGTGTTTCAGTCTGCATCTGGGAGAGTTGGCTGCAGATGCATCATTAGTTTAAGTAATTGCCTTTTGTTTGATCAGTTCCAGCCGAGGTTGGAATACTGGATGTTGACGTCTTCAAAAAAGATGGATGTGGCAGGAAAAGATGTGCACATTGTTCTTCTGGGTGAGTCATAAAATAAAAGATGGTCAGGACCAGTTGCTTAAGCCATAATAAATTACGTCTTGCTTAGCAGATTATAAATCATACTTTTATTAGATACCGTAAAGTTCCATGTATAAGCCGCACCTTTTTCGGGGGTGCGGCTTATCTATGGGTGCGGCTTATACATGGAACTTTACGGTACATACCACTAAGCCTGTCATTGAGCCTACATTGTAACTGGCTCATGTCCTGTTTATCCAGTTTTGTAAGCATGAAATTGACTAGGGGCAATAAACTCCTCCTGCACACATTGTAAGCCTGTTGTGGGCTACTCCTGTGCACATGATGACCTTGATGTTTTTGATGTTTCAGTTCACTGCTTTGAGAAAACTCATCTAATAAATAAATGTGTTTAACAACACAAGCTTCTGTATTGCTGATAACAAAGTTTACTTTAATATATTCTTAATTGAGTTTGTAACTTACTATTATAACATTTTAACTGTTTTTGTTGTTCCAGAAAATATCCATACCCCTCCCACACAGGGCATCTGACAGGATGCGGTGGTGCGGATCCGCATAATTCGCTGACTTCCGCATCTTCCGCATCTTGAGAACATTTTCCGCATAAAACAGAGAAATTTGTTTCATATTAATGATTAAGCAGCTGTTTACCATCCTCACAAACATAAATTTCGAAGAAGTTGATTATTTTGACACAGTTTTCTCCTAAAATAGCGACGAAAACACGGTACTTCGATCGTGAGCAATTTTTAACCTCCAGGCGTTCCACGCGTCTTTTCGCGATGGGCCTGGACACCAGTTGTCTTCTTTTCTTTGCTCGTTCGATCTATCGAAAATTCTCCTGTGGTTACCTATAGTATATGGATAAATTTGTCATCAAAGAGACCATGAAGAAGGATCCCCACTTCGCTGTACACTTGCCACAAGTTGGCCTCACGGGCTAGATGAGCGACGAATTAAGTGAAGCGAGCTTGAGGCCGAAAAGTGGTCTGCGAGCGACGTGCCATAATGAAGACGAAGGACTTTGTTGAAAGTCTAGTATCAGCAAAGGATTGAGTGAACCAGTATCCTGGAGTTTTCTATGTAGATAATGGATTGTTATTTTGTTCAACGTGCAATGTTGTAGTAGATCACGTAGCACCTTGAGTTGTATTGTTTATGCATAAGAAGAAAATCAACTTCAGCCAACAAAATAACGGTTGTGTTATATTCATTGATCTTGAACATCACATAATTGATCAGATAATTTCATAACATACCAAATACAAATGAAAATAACTGGAAAAGCCCAAATACCAATATAATTGTTTTTGTTTAAAATTATCCTGCGAGCAGACTCTCGGCTTAGGGAGCAGCTCGATTTCGGCTGCATGAAAGGATGTGAGTTTTGGCGAGCGAAGCGAGCCGAAAATTTTCCGCATAATCCAACGTGTTTTCCGCATAATCAACACTTTCTTCCGCATAATGTTCCTGAAAATTTCCGCATAATTTGTTATTTTTTTCCGCACCCTATCAGATGCCCTGCCCACAGAAGGTTTTTGGGTTTGAATCCCCCCACCCTGCTGGAAATTCCAGTTAAGTTCCATAGAAGTCTGCTTACGAGCCAAGGGGCCCATCAGGCCGGAGCTTATCCCAGTTTCCGTAGCATGAAGCGACTAGGAGTATTTCTACCTCCCCCCCCCCCCCCCCCCCCCCCCTGGATGGGATGCTAGCCCATCGCAGGGTTACCCCCAGCAGTAAATTTGCTGGTACCCATTTATACACCTGGGTGGAGAGAGGCACTATGGGAGTAAAATGTCTTGCCCAAGAACACAACGCAGTGCCCCAGCCAGGGCTCAAACCCGGGCCGTTCGATCCAGAGTCCAGTGCACTAACCATTAGGCCACCGCGCCTCCCACAGTTAAGTTCCATACTTTTCTTTAAAAAATTTTGGCTCTTGAGATCCCCCACCCCCTTGGAATTTCCATAATTTGACCTTCCATGGGGTGGGTATGGATATTTTCTGGAACTGCGCATTGTTATAACTTTACTCTTTTTCTCAGTTGGGTTGTAATCTAAACAGACAAGGGTGAATGACCTGCTGTTGTGTCAATAGGTTCCTTGCTAAGTAGCGGAGATGATGCTGTGGTGTGAAGCTAAAGGACCTAGAAAAATGGTATTTATTCCAAATTTTCTGTAGGCCTTTTTGTTTTACTAATTTCTGTCTTTTCTTGCCAAGGATGATTAGGCTACTGTATTTCTTGAGTTCTGAGTGTCTCCACATTTGGGATATTAGTCTTGCCTTTTCGCAAAGTCTCAAATTTGCCATTTGCCAAAGCTGCCAAGTAACTGATAATTTGAATGTTAATTTCTTTTGTAGCATTGATCAAGCAGTTTCTATCAGTTGTGTGCTGGGATGATCTGATTATTGACACACCTCCAGGTATGAACAATGTACATGCAATTTTAAGTCCATCTTAGGGAGTACGCGAAATGTTGAGATGAGATGATAAATGTAATATATCAGTCAAATTTACTGATCATCATTTAACCTTTCAAATGACTTGCTGTTGTGTCAATAGGTTCCTTGTTAAGTAGCAGAGATGATGCTGTGGTGTGAAGATAGAGGACCTAAGAAAAATGGTATTTATTCCAATCTGTAGGCTTCTTGTTATTACATTTTGCCTTTCCTGACATGTATGTATTAAAAATAAAAAAAATGGTTAGGCTACTGCAGTTCTGAGTGTCTCCATATTTGGAATTGGAGAAAACTAAAGACATCAGTCTTGCCTTTGTGCAAAGTCTCAAATTTGCCATTTGCCACTGCCAAGTAACTGATAATTTGAACGTTAATTTCTTTTGTAGCAATTATCAAACAGTTTCTATGAGAAGTGTGCTGGGGTGATGTGGATTACCTGATTATTTGCGCACCTTCAGGTATGAGGTTAATTTGTACTGAACAATGTAATTTATGTGCACCGTATATATAAAGGGAGCACCCACCCTTGCCGAGTGCATGTTTGATGAAAATGATAAATGTAATGTATCATTCAAATTAAATTATCTAACCTTTCTTTTCTTAGTTGGGTTCCAGTGTGTGCAGACAAGGATGAATGACCTGCTGTTGTGTCAATAGGTTCCTTGCTACATAGCCAAGATGATGTTGTGGGGTGAAGACAGAGGACCAAGGAAAAATGGTATTTATTCCAATCTGCAGGCTTTTTGTTATTAATTTTTGCCTTTCATCACCTATGCAAAATTAAAAAAGATTAGGCTTCTGAGTTAGTTAGTAAGGTTAAGTCTGCATACAAGCCTAGTGACCCATCAGGCCAGAGCTTATCCCTTTTTCAGTAGGATGAATTGAACAGGAGTATTTATACTCCTCCCTGGATCAGCAGTAAATTTTCCAGTACCCATTTTTCACCTGAGTTGAGAGAGGCACTGTGAGAGTAAAGTGTTCCCCATGAATTAACAACTTAGTGACACCGGCCATGGCTCAACTTTCCCAGACCACATTATCCAGAGTCCAGCACACTAACCATTAGGCCACCACAACTCACAGGTCTCCACATTAGGGCATGTAGAAATCATGGTCTTGTCATAACACAAAATCCCAAATTTACCAGTTGCCCCTGCCAACTAACAAATTTACCTGTTTTGTTAATTTTTTGTAGTGTCTTTCGGATGTGTGTTGTGGTGATCATCTGGATTACATGAATTATTGGCACACACATTCAGGTACAACAATAATTTGTACCGAGCAATGTAATTTTAACCAAACATTGTAAAAAAATCAGTGTACTGTTCGACAATCGTGTAGTGGTTATAGTTTGTGAGACTCTAGATTCTAGCTATCTCTTGCTTGCAAATCTGTAGTTAATGTTTTTCTTCCTTCTTTGCAGGCACTATTCCACTGAATCAAAGTCTAACACAATTCCAACGAAGAAGGCCAAGCCTTTATTGACTTGTTTCTTAGCTCATCAACACCACAATATACAGTAAATACAACATTCACACTGGTACAAATGGAAAGCAGTGGAGATCAGACTGAACATTCAAAAAAACATGCATGTAGTCTGTTGGATATGCTGTGTCTGTAGCTCAGCTAAGGTTCCTGTCTCTAATGACAAACATGTCTGAGAAGATCAAGTGACCGTCAACTGGTTTCTCCTTACATTGTTAGTCCAATGTCCATCAGTCAAGTCTTGATATAGCACCTGCTTCTCAAAACAAACATGAAAAGAAATGTATAGGAATTAGTAAGGAGAAAGTTTAAATTTTATCTTGATTTGGAAAAATCTCTTTTGCATTTACTTTCAAGACACATTTACATAAAATGTGCGGCTACATAACCAGTTTTGTAGATGACCTCTTCAGTTGGTTGCCATGATAGATTTGAATCTGGGATCATGACCTCATGTAACCATAAATGAAAAGTAAACCTTAATTTATATATAGTTATGTTAAAAAATAAACCAAGCCAGAAATAATGATACGATTTCATAAAAACAAATGCTTTAATAGAAAGATGAGTGATGGAATTACATAGCATTTTTGTGACCCATGTCATACACATTTACATTTGAAGATTTTTCAAATGTAAATGTGTAGGGCTAATGTTCATCAAAATCTTATGTAGTTGTTAAATGCTCATCTTTCTCTTAAAGTGTTTATCAAATCCTTTAGTTGTTTGATATAATAAATAAATGAAATATAAGTATTTAAAAATATAAATAAATATTAGCTGTCGAGTATCAAGGTATATTTTTCACTTGCGGTTACATGAACTCATCCCAGATTCAACTCTGATATGGCAACCAACTGAAGAGGTCATAAACTTAACAAGTTTTGCAGTTGCATACGTCATATGAATGTGTGTTGAAATAAAATGTTTTAAGGTCTTTCCTGATTGAGATATTGGTAAATCAGAATACATTACAATGAGAATGACTAATAGGATCCTTATTTGGGAAACTCGGAAATTGTTGTAGATGAAAAGTCGTGAAATAAATGGAACTAAATAAAGTTGTACATGTACCACTAAAAGCAGTCAGTACCATATTGTGTGATAATAATTTTCTGGACTCATTGTCACTGGATATAATCTGGGAATCAGGGAGGTGGAGTGTAAAATCAGGGGACTGGGAAGGAGCTAACAATGAGCACGTGGTAAATCAAAGCCCCCCAGTCACCTCCTGAAGGCAGGGAGAAGAGATGAGAACAGAAATCAAATAAAAATGTAACTATTAAATAACATTAGTTTACTAATAATTATTAGTACCCTGGACAAAACAATTAAGAATGGATATTTTCATAAATGCTGTAAAAACAAACAACGCATGGTTTTTTGACGTTTGGCATGTTTGACAGCACTTCAAAATGTAGATAGCCAATGATATACCGTAAATGGTCAAATAAACCCCCACTCTCAAATAAACGCCTCGTATCTAATAAGCGCCCCCCTTGAGGGACAAAGTGCCCCGTGTCTAATATATAGACGCCCCATTCCCTCCCCCAACAATCGCCTCAACCATCGAAGAGGCTAACGATTCCAACATGCTTGGCCCCGATGACGATGAAGACACCGATATAAAACTATGAACGGCATCTGCGCAAATTAGATTAGTCCTACTCACAAACTCTGTTTCCCATTTTCGCAAACTACGTGTCCTATTTCTTTTTTGAAATAAATGCCTCTCTCCGATAAACGCCTCATCTATTTTACGCCCCTGCTAGGTCCCCCAAAACTTATTGGATCATTTACAGTGAATACGAAAATCGTGTTTTTTTTTCTCGGCAATAAACGATTTTGTTCAGAGTAGTTTAAATAACTCGCACTTTTCAGCATTTTCTATAACTTTCTCCTAACCTTGAGGGATAAAAGTGGTGCCAGTTTATAAAGACAACTCCAAAGCTTTCGTGATCATTTTGGATTGTTTGACAGCTTGGTCGTCTTGAAACCCACTTTAGTTGCCACGCGGCCGTTCACCTAGCGACGCGAGAGTAACAGTCTGTTGCACTAATGTGCTCTAATAATTTATTTTCATTCGTGTGATAATTACCGGTAAACACTTTTCTTCGCCTTCTGTCGCTTCTTTTCAACGGGTAACAATGTCTCCTGTGTTTGGTAAAAGTCCGTTAATCGCATTTTTGTTTCGGACACAAGCGTTTATAGCTAAGCTTTGGCGGGTGGGAAGTTGGTCGACCCTAAAATGTTTTAAAAGGCATATTTTGAAATTTATGACAAATTTTGCGTTTGGAAAAATCCTGTAAAAATTTTCCACAACAAATCGAATTTGGCGCGTAAATTGTGACAGCCGCGCGAGGTTTTCCTGCCTTTTCTGACAGTCCCAAAGTGCATTTTTAGCTCAAAATGTTTTTTGCCTGTGTGAAATTTTCTTCATTTTGATTTCGTAAATACAAAATACAAGAAACTACTTTGGCACTAGGTTATAACGAGAACGAACGTATACAACTTTACTTGTAGAAAAATGATAACTAGAAAGGTAACAGGAGGTTTCGCACCCAATTGACACCTTTCAGTTTAATAGACCTTAATACACTTATCGCGTTCGCTCCCAAGTACAACCGAGTTCGCTCCAATTGTGCGACCTAGAATATTTCTCGTCCTTTAGAGTGAGAAAAGTGTGACTACGTTAGTGATCGGTGGGAGCGAACTTCATAAAATAAACCGGGCGAAAAAACTTTTAGTCCGGCCGAATCGACTTTCACTCCGGGCGAAACGATTTCGGGGGAACGGAATTTCGGGCGAAACGACCGCAATTCCAGTGGGATCGGCCTGAAAATGGTACCTTTTTCAGGCTGTATGTATTTAAGGGTAGGAAGTTCACGATTTGGAGTATACAAAATGGTAGTGAAAAATGCCATATAGGTTTTTGAAAGGATCTTTCAAATATCTTGAACAGACCGAAAAAAGATCTGAGGATACCTGGTTTTTGCCAAAGACAAGGCGCCTTGAAAAACGCCAGTCAGCAACATAGCGGCAGTTTTATTATAGTGTAAACACAATATGGTGAAAAACTGTTTAACGCCTATAGATTCAGTTGAAACTCAAGTTTTTTGTTTTTTAGCGCTAAAATGTTATAAAATTCCATGTGAGCCCGGATTTCCCTGATAACAATTATTGTCACGTGTTGAAAAAAAAAAAAGAACGCGTGACCTGCCGTTCCTTTAGAAATATTAGGGACCTTACGAAACCACGACGGCAACGCTGACGACAACGTCGACTAAAAAATGTATTTATATTTCCTTAACATTTTCGCAATTATTCTCATTTTTTTAGGGCGTTCATTTTTGTCAGAACTGATCTCTAGCTGAATATGTAAGCGCATTATTAAATTCAAAATAAAAACAAGAAAAATTCGTCGTCGTAGTTCACGTTCTCCAGACTACGCAAAACTTGGCAATTTCACGTCGTTGTTTTGCAGAGGACGACAAAGAAATGTACCAAGATGGAAAACGCACGTGCTAAGCTATTGTACTGCTCATTAAGCCTTTTGTTTGGCGACGTTCTCGTTGCAGTCACCGTCGTGGTTTCGTAAGGTCCCTATTACAGTGAAACGAACTCAACCGGGGCCACCGAACGATTTTTAGCCAATCACAAGACAACTTCAGAACAAAAGAATTGGACTTCCTTCATCAGCAGACCAATCATAGTAAGGGGCAAATTTAACTGCTGATGAACGAACTCCAATTCTTCTGTTCTGAGCTTGTTTTGTGATTGGTTAAAAAACGTTGGGTGGCCCCGGTTAAGTTCGTTTCACTGTAAAATAGTTCTTCTTTAAATTACAGTTTGGTAGGTTTATGAACTAAGAATCGAAGACTATCCAGAGACTCAAGAAACTGGTAGTTCATCACTTGCCATCATTACTATAAAATTTATCAAAATATTATCTTTTAAATGTTGCGTTGTGTTGTTCCTCGTTTGGTGTTAGCATTTTTTAACCAGGTAAATCGTAAAAGGTGCGCTTTCGGTTCGAGTTTTGATTTTCTTTTCCGATTTGCCGGTTCAGATCGGATCTCCTGCTTTAATAATTACGCATGGGGAACAACAACATCGTTCACAGGGCTTTTTCCTTCTTTGTGAGGCTGGGGGAAGAGCAATGTTTATATAACATTCGTAATTCTAGCTTTGCCATAAAAAGAATTTAAAAAAAAACGTTTAAAACTCTGCTCGCAAAGCGCGCGATCATTTCGTGCGCGGGTAATGACATTTTCACCTGACATTTTAACACGTCATAAAAGTTTCGCGCTCTTTTTTAAGTTTCAGGAACAACTGTATACAGGTATAACTCTCCGGAAACATCACCGGATGACTTTCTCGACGAGCTGAGTTCTGCAGGATTTAACAACCCTTCTGCCCAGCGTACGTCTGGAGACAAAACATTGATATCCCAACCTCTGCTGCACTCAGACAATCTGCTAAATCTACAGAACCCAACCTGAATATGAATCTACGTACAACGATAGTTAGTACTAACTATGGTACAACTGAGTCGACAGCAACTGAATCTGTTAAATCAGACTCTGCAGAAACTGGATTGAATCGAAATCTTGTCAGCCCTGCGTTAACAACTACCGAACCTAGTAAACCAGATTCTGCGGAACTTAAAACGAGTCAGAATCTGCCTACAACTGAGTCAATTACTGCCTCTGGTAAATCAGATCCTACAAAACCTAAAGTGAACACTGCTGAGTCAACAACTGCTGGGACTGTTAAATCTGATTCTACGAAACCTAAATTGAATTTAAATGTTTACAGCTATTTCAATTAACGTTGTCGGATCGAAGCTCAAAGCTTAAAGACAAGACCGAAAGGTAGTATGGGCGAAGAAAGAGTGTTCCACGCGTGCTGAATACTAATGAGATACAGCGATATAGCAAACGAGACGTTTTTCGTTTCCTTTCTCTTCAGACATGTGTAGAAAAGATCCTTTTTCGCCTCATTTCATTTAAAAAGAATAATCCAAACCACATAACGGCAAAAGAAAAGATACAAGAAAGGTTTCACGGAAAGAAAAACAAAATATTCCACGTGCAAAATTACAAACTTGTAGATTTCCTCAATGGTGATATGCAAATTGCAGTAAATACCCATGGCACCATTCGGTCTTGACTTGTAGGTTTGAAGATTTAATCCGACAACGTTAATTGAAATAGCTGTATACTGCTGAGTCGACAATTGTCGAATCTGTCAAAAGTGGACGGCTATCAACTGGGGTAAACGTAATTCCCATTTATAACACTGGTTTCTCCCGCAAAAAGAAGATTTCAAACTTAAAAGGGTAGATGGATTTATAAGCAGTACTGAATAAAATGTCAATTGCATTCGGTACATGTGTAATGCTAAGCTTTCAAAAGGGGTTAAACTAAGTACGCACAAATGTGGATGGCGCGCTATCAACTGCAGTTAACGTAATTCCCATGCATAACACTGATCTCCAAGTTGCTACTGAGCCGATTTTTCCCGCAAAAATGTAAATTTGAAACTTATCAAAGGTAGCTGGCCTGGGTTTATCGACAGCACTGGAAAAAAAATGTCAATTGCATTCGCTACATGTGGATTGCAAAGATTATTTCGGGAAAGGGCTTAAAAGTAAATCAAACTTAATGAGTTGTATGGTGTCATTTGCGGGTAAACCATCTTTGCCTCCTCCGCCACCTTCACCTCTATCCGCCACTACGGAACGGGTCCGGAACTGCGGCAAGGGAAGCGTCAAGTATGAGTAGAGTGAGTGCGAAGGAAGAACAAAGACAAAGTTAATATAAAACGAAAAGAGCGACAGACAATCACCATTGATACTCAAATATACTTCCTCTCAGGCAGAAACACGAAAAAAATTTGCCTATTTTCAAAAGTTATCTAAAAAGAGATCCATGTAACTTTGTTCAAAATTTTCAGTTGGAGCAAATTTGAAAATGCAAGTGAGCTAGAAGGTGCGTGCGCATGGATGAATAGATTTGCGCCAGTAATGTCGAATTTTAATCAAATAAATAAATAAATAAATAAATAAATAAATAAATAAATAAATAAATAAATAAATCACTTTATTTAAGTGTCAATGTATTTAGCACTGCTGTGCTAATTGGGGACACTGTAAATATGAGGAAAGAAATATTATAAATCAAACAGAAACTTGTTAAAAATCCCAACTGGCAGGAGGCTAACCAGTCGGCTATTTACAAAGCGTGGAGGAGTTGAATTTGGGACCACCGGAGACAAATCCATCTAGTGGCAAGCTTCCGACTCGCAGCAAAGCATTTATAATACGTTTTTGCAAAATAACCACATTGGCGCCTGTTTTGATTGTGCTTATTTACATAACTTAGGTAAAGTGTTACTTCAGGTGCGGTTACATGGAGTGAATTTTATTCCCCAGGCGTTGGTTTCATTATGTACCGGTATGCATATTTCATCTCTCTATGGTCTTACCGTCTCCCATTGCAATATGAATGCAGAGGCAGCTTGCCCGGGGGGTACTCCCCTAAATTTAAGATAGGGGTGCGCCGCGAACGTTCTCAAACCCTGACCCTATCAAAGGATAAAGAAAACGAAAATTAACAACCTTTCTAAGGCCCAAACCTGAAAATTGACACCCTATTCAAGGGGAGGAGAAGCATTGCGTGACGACTCAAATAACGGCCAACCGCGCACGGCAAAGCTCAAATCTTTCAAAATTGCTTTGTTAATACTTAATAACGGATAATTCAGTTGTAACAGACAATTTTTTTTCGTTTAGCTGGGCGTTTATTTGAAATGCAAGAATTTAGCTACCCTATCTAAGGATCACACCGGGAACACAATGCCAAAAGGAACAAAAGTGATACCCTATTTAAGGACCGAGAACCTCAAAAAACATACCCTATCCCGCGGCACATACCTATATAGCCCATATATAGGAGTACCCCCCCCCCCCCCCGGGGGGGCAGCTTGTTAGTAAATGACTTGAATAGTGTAAATGCATAAGTGAAGCTACTTTTCCACCCTGCCCCTCCGCTGAAGGAGCTTCTGCGGAGGAGCGGGAATGAACTGTTTAATCAGGGATTATGGCTCCTGATCGTATATGACCCCAAATACGACCTGCGGAAAAGAGCCTACACAAAACACAACAAAGGCTGGATAAATCGCAAACACTCAGTCTAGTATTCAGGCGTTCCCTTCCCGCTTATCAATTTGGCGCGAAACTTCGTGACGTCACCGAATGACTAGACTGGTAAACACTCTTATTTTTCGGCCATTTTAACTTTGGTAGAAATAAAAAAACACGCTGCGGTGACAGACATTGTCGGAAATAAGCACTTTCTGGATAAATCGCTACCCCAGGCCTCCGTCTGTGACAGATTTTACATTAGGAGTCAGCGGTATTGATGTGGGAGAAGACTACGTCATGTAATAGTAAGCGCGCCATGTTGGTAGCGAAGATACTGTTTTGATGCAACGAAGCGGTTTTCTTCTTCCAAGAAAAAAGCGAAGAAGTGATTAGATACCTACAAAAGGATGGTTTGTAGATAGGAGGAGATGACGTGCATCTTAGATGACGATGAGGCAGACATCGAAGCAGAAATTCAGCGAGAACTAGACGCCCTTGGAGACGACAGTTTGCACATCGAAGATGTTGAAAACGACAGCTCAACTTTGAGAACAGACGAGGTAGGCTTTAATAAGCTTATGTTTAACAGAGCTTTGTCATATTTTGTATGCTGCTAAATTTAATGCTTATATTTAGGTCAGAGTGTAGGAGGATGCTGCAAATTTGTTTCTTAACTTGTTTATCCCTCTTAATTTATAATAATTAAAAATTAGCTTGATCAACATTTTCATCTAAACATGTACATGTCAAGCTACAAAGATTTCCAGATTTAATTATTTAGTCACAAATGCATGAAAAAACATTGCATCGTCGTGGTAAATTATGTATGATCTACAAGGTTTAATAATAAATGTGTTATGTTTATCATTTATTCGACTTCTTCAAATATAAATAGTCAGCTGGGTTTGTTAACAGTTGCACAGTAACAATGCCTGTTATGGTTAAAAACCACCCCATGAGTTTTTTTTAAAAAAATAGATTCATATTATATAGATGAATTTATTATAACATTTGATTCTTTGTTGTTATCAACATTCAGCTGAGGGTATTAAAGTAAAGTAATAAAAAATTATAATAATATTGGGCTCTGGCTACATATTTAGACACTGTAATAACATATCTCAAGTCAGTGGCAATTGCTTGATAAAACAATCATCCCGTGATCATGACCAGACCTGCATTTGTCGACCTTGCAAACAAGGAAATATATGTTGTGGAAACTGAGTCCTGTATGGAATCAATGGATACAGTGTTTACGTAGATGAGGCCCTGCCAGGGGGGGATCCCGTATCACTTGTCTAAATTTAAAAATGTCCCATGTTGCTGTTTCATTGCACTTCATGTCGCTTTCAGTAGTTGAAATGAAGGAAAATTGCTTGTCCTTATCAGAATTTAAGTTTTTCCATTATGGTTGTGGTTTGTCGCGTTTTTTTTTATGTGCTGTCGCTACTTTTTGGGTCGTGTCGCTTGTCAGAATTTACCCTACCCTGGCAGGGCCTCCTAGATGTTTCCCTCTTTGTAAGCACACACAACATGTGTTGTGAATTTTTTCAGAAGTTACATCTTGCTTCCACAGCAGATATTTCCTCATTCCCTTGTCAAGAAAAATGGCATTTTGAGAAAGGTTTCTGCGACAATGCTTTCTTGTCTGGTGGGGCCTTTAGAATGACTACAAGCTTGGACAAAACTCGTTGAAACGAATATATTTAGTGCATTTTTCGCAGGAGGGTAAAAAGTATTTTATCCTCCTGTCCCCCCCACTCAATGTTGTTTCATTGGGTTTGCAGTTTGCCAGGCGTTTTTTGCACAACAGCATTGACAACATTGAAATGGGGGGAGGGGAGGGGTTGAAAAACCGATCAGTGGTTCTTAAATTAGTGGACACTTGGCCAAGTGTTTCAACAGTTATGTCCAAATTGTAGTTACAACAAGTGCTTAATGCAGAGTAAATTTCTTGCAAAAAAGTGGTGATTACTGTTTCAAATTGACAAACACATTTATTAATTTGGTTATGTAGATGTATGTGTATCCTTTTTCCCATGCATACATGTACATGCAACAAAGTCCCCTGTTATACTGCTATGAGAAATGGTTCTGAGAATTCTTCTTTTTCGTCTGACTCATAAATTAGTCTCAGGAGAACATCCTGCCAGATTCAATTCAGGAATATTTGAGACTCTTGCAGTCAAGGACAGAAGGAGTTGAGGAGGAGGTGAAAGAATGTGAAATAATCTTGGAAAAATTACCTTCTGGTATGTTATAACCTCAAAGTATATAATAATTAGAATAAATGTAATAATTGAAAACTGTTTCAAATAAAATGTAAAATTCAATGACTGGCATAGTTGATCCAGTGGCTGACCAGGTGCCTGTTACCTGAAATTAAAGCCCGAGTGTTCAGTAGTGTTATATACAATACATTGCATCTTCACAGAGAGTTTGGTGAAAGAAGATGAAGCTTTGCTTGCAAGGTTAATAAAGGAAGAGCTTGGAGATGAATACAGAGAAAACCCACTTGTCTTGAGAGATCAGGTGAGCTGACAGCAAGAGTTCTACTTACAATTCAATTATACAGCCAATGTTAAATTTAAAAGACCCATTGTCAAACAGATAACTAAATATGCTGACACTTCTAAAGTATGTGACTATAAAAATTTCAAAACAAAGATAACATACCAAGTGAACTTTTTTCAGGTTTTAGCAGAGCTTGAGGAAACAGAGCTAAGAGAAGAAAGGGAGAAAGCAGCCAAAGAAAACAAGAATGAAGAAGACAATCAGTTTGCTTTGGATATCATTAGACCAGGTATTTAAAACTTGGTTTATGATTTTAATGGCAGAACAAAGCCTGCACAGTGGGAATAAACTCAAAGACTTTGGCTTGTCATGGGATATCACACTTCTGAATCAAAGGTAAAGTCTTGACTGTATTTTTTTTTATAAACTTATTTCAGGAATTATAGAAGAAATCCAAGCTTTAGAAGAAACTGCTCAACAAAAATTAAAGGATTTGGAGGAAAAGCAAGCAGAAAAAGATCAGAAGAGAGATGAATGGTACAAGGAGAGAAGACAAGAAGACGAGGCAAGACGTGAAAGAGAAAACCAGGCTCGTCTTAAGAGACAAGTGCAGTTTGAGGCTGCACAGAAGAAATTACTCCAGGAACAAGAGGTAAATAACAAAAAAAAATTTATCTTTCAGTAAGGTTTTATTAACAGCCCTTCACAAAATTTAATTTTGTTGTATATTTTAAAAGGCTCTCCAAATCAAACTTGAGGCAGAGGCGAGAGAGGAAGAAAAGAAACTACAACAAATGGAGGAACAATTCCAGGTGAAAAGCAATGTTCTAATTTTATGGCTAGATTAAATTCTTTTCAATGGAACATTTTTGACTGGAACTGAAAAATGTTATAATAAATAATTTAATGTTAAAATTCAGCTAGCATTAGCCTCCTATAAAACATAATATTGTTCTTTTCAATTGGTTTTGCAGGGCTGTAGATCATATTTATGCCAGTGCATGCCATGTATAAGAGTTTTCTAAAAAGATATGGTAATTCACATCTTATGCAAAAATTAAATTTATCATCCAACAGGTGGAGATTAGGACTATAGAAGAAGAAAAAAGGAAACAAAGTGAAGCTTTGGTTGAGACACAGGTATGTATATATTTTTGGCTATAATTTGTAACATCGTGGGTGGCTCCTCCTAAAATGTTCTGCAATTGGTATAGGATTTAATGGAGCCGAAACCAATTGTAGAAATGCACGCATTTTAGGTATCCTACTGATGAACGGTTACAACAATTAGATATTTACAGGAGCTACTATTGTGTTCGTGGTCTATCCCCTTAGAATTGTAGTCAAGGCTATAATTATCTTATTTTTATTTGGTTCTTGATATCCATTTACAGCAAAAAGAAGCAGAATATCAACGTCAGAAACAAGAAGTTGCAGCTATCAAACTACAAAAATATTACAGAGGCTTTAGGTTTGTCAACTTGAACATTAATTTTGATAATAATAGCCCATTTCATGGTTACATGAAATTTTTGTTGCTTACGCTTAAATCAATAAACGAACATGAATGTGAGGTAATTTTGGACAGAAATATTAATTTTCCCCAAAATTGCCTCACATCCACCTTAGAGTTAGCCTGCGAACACAGACGTATTTCTGGTTGTTGCTTGTCTCCGCCAAAAAATAATTACATCTGCGAACGTGAGCCAGGAAACGATTTCTGTGACGTCAGAAAACAAAAGATGCTACGTCACGAAAATCGTTTGCGGACGTTTCGGCGGAGGCACGTGTGGCGGTTATGGGATTTTCTGAGCCTAACGCTCGATCTGATTGGCTTAGAATTTTGACGTCACAGAAATTGTTTCCTGACAAGCAACGACTAGAAATACGTCTGCGTTCGTAGGCTACCTTAGAATATATTGTAATGCAAATACGAAAAGTTAACCTTAAGGGCTATTTGTTAACTCCTTCAATATTTTTTGTTATAGGATAAGGAAAGAGTATCAGCCATTGCTAGAAGCCAAGAAATTGGAGAGAATAAAGAAGAGAAATGAGGAACTTGATCGTATTGAACGAGTTGAAAGAAAATTGAGAGAGGATGCAGAGAAAAAGAAAGTTGAAAATGAACAGAAGAAGAAGGAAGAAATTGAGGAAAGGAAGAGAGAAGAAGAAGAAAGGAAGAAACAGGAGGCAGTTGAAAAAGAAAGAAAATTAAAGGAGGAACAAAGAATCAGAGAGGAAGAGAAGAGAAAGAAGGAAGAAGAGAAAAAGAGAATTGAAGAAGAGAAAAGGAAACAAGAAGAGGCAAGGAAGAAAAGAGAGGAGGAAGAGAGGAGGAGAGAAGCAGAAGAAACACAACGAAAAATTGAAGAGGAAAAAAGAAGAGTAGAAGAAGAGAACAGGAAGAAGGAGGAAGAAGAAAGAAGAAAAAAGGAGTTGGAAGAAAAAAGGAAAGAAGAAGAGAGAAAAAGAAGGAAAGAGGAAGAGAGGCAGATAGAGGAGCAAAGGAGAAAGAAAGTGGAAGAGAAAAGAACGAAAGAAGAAAAAGAGAGAATGGAAATAGAGAAAAGCAGAGCAGAAGAAGAGAGAAAAGTAAAAGAAAAAGAATCCAGAAAAAGAGAGCAATCTGAAATTGAAGCTGAAAAGAAAATTAATACACAAAACAAAGAAACCCCACCAGAGGAGAGCAAGACACCAGTGAAACAAGATGAGAATGAGATGGGAAATAAAACAACACACCTGGAACAGAGAGTATCTGGATTGGCATTAACAAAAGATCTAGAGGCAAGGAGACTGCAGTGGGTCAAAGAACACACACCTTGGAGGTAAATATTTTAATATAATTCCTGTTACATGGAATGTGGCAGCTTGCCACCTTTGTAACGTACAACCTGTGGCAATGGCTAAAAGGAATTTACAATATTTGTATATTTTAAGTCTCATTACACAGTGGTCCAATTCTTTTTCTTTATTTCCCAGTACAACATCCACTACTGCAGAGGAGAGGAGTCATCCTGTGGCAGTAAAGTCTAGACCAAGGTAACTTACATGTATGTTAAGGAGAAATTACAAATTCCTTGTAGCATCCCACGTAACTATTTTGAAGTGCACCAATTAATAATAACCCAGAAGGCGAATTTGAAGGGGACATTTTTCATCGAACTATGCCATTCCCCCGTAATTCTTTTCAAATGTTCATTTACAGGAGAGTGTTTTCAGCTAGTAAACATCTTCCAGCTTTAACAGAGGAACAGCTGTTGATGTTGTCCCCTCCAAATACACCTCTCTTCAGAGTAAGTGTTTCTTTTCTTTTAGTTGATATTGGTTTTATCTCGACTTACAACTAACACACCTCCTTATCTCTTCATTAGAGTTGGTCCTGATTTTAGGTAAAAGACAGCCAAGATTTCTTTAAAGAGAGAAATAATTTAAGTTTATTGCCTGTGAAATGATTGTTGTACTGTTGTGCCAGGTGAAGTGCATTGCTCTCAGGGACGTACCAAGCTGTAGCATGCAAGGTCTAAGTCAGTGTACGGATGTAAGATCACTGACACTTCAGAACTGTGGATTGCTGGCAGTGGAAGGTTTAGACAAGTGTAAAGAGTTACAGGAGTTGCATGTGAAGGTAATCTCCTCACTGATAAGCAAGCTTATGTGAACTAATACATAGAGCAAAAAACAAACAATGGTTTAAACGGGAAGTGTTGTTGTTTTTTGCTTGTAAATTACGGTACCTGGTTAAACAGGCATCCCTCTTTGAGTGCTTCTCTGAACTGTGATTCACGTGTAGAAAACCTAAACTTGTAGTCAGCCACAGTCAGATAGCCCCTCTGCACGCACTGCAGGCCTATGATGCTAACCAATAGTTGAACATTGGTAACATTATTTCAGACAGACATTATCATGTCAATATTAAACAGGGAAATCCCTTTCACTTCCATTACAGGGCAACAATATTGAAGTAATCAACTGCAAAGATCTACCGAAGCTGGAGAACATTTCTCTTGCTAACAACAATTTGGCCTCTATCCATGGTTTAGAAGGATGTAATTCCATCATGTCTGTGGACTTAAGCAATAACAAGATCACAAGGATAGGTATTTTAAAATGCTACTTTCCTTGGAATAAAATAAAATGCAAGCATGTTCCTAGTTTATCTTCTCATAATACAATGTCGATGCCTATTGTCGAACTATTAATCTTGAAACTTGCAATGTGTGTAATGGTTTTGGAAAGATATGCTTGGAATTCAAAGGTTGCTTTATTCTTTAATTCTTGCAGGAGATTTGACATCTTGCAACAAACTACAGCAATTGGTCATGGACAATAATCAACTTATTAACACCAAGGTAATTCCAAGCAAGCGAGGCTAATATAATGCAAGGCTGCTGCCTAAGGAAATTTCTAAGGAGCCCTTCGGGCTCCTAGCATCAAAAGTTAGGAGCCCAAGCCATTACTTTAGGAGCCCAGCCTAAAAGTAGCCATGGTCGATCCTCGGGGGAGGGGGGTGGGTAGAAGAAAAAACAAATCTAGAGGAGGGACCTGGGGAGCAGCCCCCCCCCCCCCCTCCTGTTCTGAGGGTAACCTCCCTCAAATAGTTGTGTCAGAAATTCTAGCTTTCTTAACTTGAAAGTTTATTTAGCCTCTCTTCTCCTTCGATAAATCCCTTTTTAGACTGAGTGGGTGACATGAACTTAAAATGAGTTTGAAAATCCAACTAGTATATTGTGCTGTGATGAATGTTGGATAACGTAAGTTAAAAATATGTAGAACATTGTTTAAATGGAATTTTGAACATCCAAAGTTTTGAAGCAAAATCAATGAAGCATGAAGCAGCAAAATTATTATTTCACTTTTGCACAGCAAGCTCACTAAAGAACTTGAATTATTGTTAGTAATTAAGGTTTAACGGAACCAAGATTACAATTTAGCAGGTTTATTTGAAGATTAAGACAAAGGTGATAAAAATTCAGAACACCTGTGTAAACACTTTAATGAAATTATGATCTCATCTACATTTCATAATCAGTTGTCAAAAATAGACCAGAAAAAAATTAATTAAGTTGTGAAATAAAAAACAGTTTCTAGGCTTATCAAATGAGCTGCTTATACAATAGATTTTAGTAGTTTTAAAAACAATTCACGTTATTCAAACTGTTTTCAGCAAAGTTTTGTAGCACATTATTATTTTCAAGAGTAATGTTCTCCTTGCATGGTTCAATAACCGAGATAAAACACAAAACAGTTCGAATGAACAAACAAACAAACTTGATCCACAAAAAGCGCTAGTTGATAAGAATGTCACAGAAAAGGCACATATTTTCTGTTGTTATTAAGCATTCTCAAAAGTGAAAAAATAAAAGTTTGAGTTAAATAATAAGCTTAATTACAGTAATTCGTAAGTGTAACATCAAAACATTCTGCACATTATTTAAGGCTTCTAGAAAAGGTTTTTGTATCAAGCTTTTGCAGATTAAAATTGTCATGATCAGACCTGATGCATTGATAGCCAGGAGATTGATTTCACTTTTGTATACGTAAATGTTTACTTCAAATTCACCGTAAAACTCCACCAAAACATCAACGTAGCGAACGAAATGTGAAGCAGCCCATAATACCATTCATTCTTCATTCCATATTTGGGAGTCAGACCCAGTCCTAAACAGTCGAAAATAAATGGTTTTCGAAGTTACCGAAGTTTGCAAAGGCACGTTACGTATTTATACGCTAAAATTATCTTGATTGTGGACAATTTTAGTATTTCTGTTTTGAAATGAAGCACTTATTGTTTTGAACGGGATATATCTTATGCCAGTGGAACAAAGTTACAAGGAGATGACAATGGAAAATAGATGCTTAGGCGCCCATCCGGGCTCCTTGAACAAAAATTTAGTCGCCCGCACTTGTAACTTAGGCGCCCCAGGCTACCGGGCGCCCGTTAGGCAGCAGCCTTGTAATGATATGTTTTATTTTCAGTGAAGGTCTTCACTTGTGAAGGTAAATTTAAGTAATGTATGGTATCTCCATTTGAGAATTTGTCAAGCTTTTAAGATTCTGCATGTGTTACCTGCGGGAGTATGTTTCGTATACTAAGCATTAATAGTTGTAAGTAATTGAAATATATATATTCGGGTAAAGGTTCTTGTATCTCTTAATTTGGGGACACTGTAAATTTACTGGACAGGTGGGGTCCTTATTTTATGGCAAAGGCTTGTACAAGCATCAAGGGTTGTTCTTAAGTAAAACAGAATGTTCATGGACTTAGAAAAACCAAAATTTATTTTCTCGTCAGGGTCTGTCTGGCCTTAGAAATCTTCAACACCTAAGTCTTGCACATAACCACTTGGCTCGCGTCAATGAGATTGAAAACTGCATGCTGCTTCAAACATTGAACCTTCACGCAAACAATTTACAGCAGGTAAGTGGATACCAGTTTTATAGTTTGCATAATTATGTACTTTTTATGGTTAGATTATCATGGAAATGGTTGTACAACCCCTCACATGTCATTTGAACTTCCCAGCTCTTGTGTTAGATTCTTATTAGCAGAGATATTTCATTACAGCCTCCTCACCTTGTAAATAGTGTTCTCTTGAGAGAGTTGAACCTTGATGACAACAGCATTTCTTCCCTGGAGCCCTTGTCGAGTGCTTGGCTGCCTTTGCTCCAGACTCTCAGTGTTAGTCAGAACAGGTGAGCAACACGGCATTGATATTCTATTGATTTGTCTTCCTTCATGGGAGGCACTGTACACATGGCCTAAGGGATAGTGTACATATTAGAGCCTGGCAATGGAGTGCTTTCTGGTGCCTCTAGCACTTTTGTCAAGTTGTTCCAACATTACTGACATTATTTTTCCATATTCACAAATACTTCTGTGTGGGGAGAGTTAGAAAAGCATTGCTCCTAAGAACACAACTCAATGACCCTGGCTAGGTTTAAACCTAGAGCTCTCCATCTGGAATCCAGAGCACTAACCGTTAGGCCATCCTACCTCCCATGGGAGGTCTCAAATTATCCTTTCTACAAGAAATACAGTAACTGAGAAATGTATCTTGTTACAGCATTTTTCAGCTAGCTCCTCTTGGTAATTTGATCATGTTGGAGACTCTTGATATCAGCAACAACCTAATATCAGGTAAGCTGTTTGTCACAATTTTGCCTCTTTTATTCAATGTACTCAAAGTGTAACGGAACCATATAATTTATTTCCCATAGACACTGACAGTCTTGTTCCTGGCCTCCAAGGCTGCAATGGACTTACAACTTTGAAGATCGAAGGAAATCCTGTGCATGAAGATCCAAACTGCAGGTACGTTAACCATGGTACATCATGGATTTTTCTAATTGCATTACAGGTTTGTCGTCTAGGCATCTGTTATTAGGCCGTCATACTTGTAAGGCTTCTCTAGTGGAGAGAAGGATTGCGTGACATTCCAACGGCTGCATAGAGACTGCTACAAGTTGCATTCACTTTTATCTCAATTAGCATAAGTTTTTAGTTTCACTGGAATTAAACAGTCATTCACTAATTCGCTTATAAGGTGTTATCCACATAAGTTAGTGGTGGATTGGCAAAATGACCTACTCTTTTTTTACCCTGCCTGTTTCAGAAGAATAAGATTCTCCCAGGGAACCTCAACTTTCTCTGTTTATGTTGGTTAAAACAATTGTAGATGATATTTTAAATTATCTTCATAGGGCCTTTATATTGGAAGCCTTGCCAGACCTAAGGAAATTAGATGATGAGACTGTGCACGGGAAACCCAAGGTAAGGAAAACTACCCTACCACTAAAATTTAGTATCACTCGGTTTTCACTGACTATTATTGTTTCCTTGAGCGTTGTTACTGCCCTGTGCAATCTATATTATTCCTTTGGCAGGTAACAGCTAAGAACGAAGCTCTCTTTATTGACATGTGCCAGAGCCAACTTCAGTCTCAAGATGCTTTACAAGCAAGACAAGTAAAGGAAGATAGGTGGGCCTAACATAGAGCTATATGGAGAGCAAAGGAGAGTAGAAATGGTTGCTTCATGCCACAGAAATAAATCGACTGCGTGGGAGCTACAGTAGTGGTTCTCCAGCATACTTTGTTTTTGCTTGTTATTGTAACATGTCTTCTGCCATTAAATGTCGATATTAACAACACTCATGTATCTGTTTTGTAATAGCAGCCAGGAAACGCAAGCAAGAGACCCAGTTCGTGTTTTAGAGAGACTTCGTTTAATGGTATGACTGGTTATATTTACTCTCAACTGCTAACTTACTTAGTTGCTTTGCTGCCACTGAAAGGAAGGCAGTGTAGCGAGGATTAGTAGCCAGGTTCTTCTGTTGTTTCACGTCACGGAAAAATACGATGGCGTGCAATGACATGCAAAAACTCCGGCTGTTTTTTACAAAGTAGAAGCAACTATAAAACATGCTTGTGTCAAAAAGGAATTTACGATTAAGAAACTGAGTCTTGACAGTATAAATTTCTCTTTAAGGCCAGTGCCCTCGTACAGACGGTGAATTGTATGTGAAAATTGTCAAAGTAGTCTGGGGGATATTTTTCCAATTTTCATACTATTTTTAAAAATTGATTGATTTATATACACTGTAATTAGCTCTTTACAAGTGTAATTAGCTTTAACTCATTCTTTGTCCTTCAGTGGAACTCCTGACTTTTTTCTGTTGTTTTCATTTCTCTATTGAACACTAACAACAGAGGCAACACAACCGAGAACGTTTTGAAATGGCGGTGAAACATCTGCTAGAGCATGAGAATTTCAGCCCAGATAGCCACCACTGTGTAGTGAAGGAAGAGAGAACTCAAGACTTCGACAAAGCTGTCCACAACACCACAGAATCACACGAGAAAGTGAACATTGAGCAACGAGGAAGAGACACTCATTCTCTGGATCCACTGTAAGTTTTTGTAAGTTAATAAATGATGGTTCTGGGAGGGGCTATGCAGCTGCAATGATGAATCGAAAATAATGACGTGCTATGAAAAACTAATTCGGTTTCAGTGTAGGTTTACAAGTTGTGAGACGTGCGGTGGTCTTGTAGTTACCACGTTGGACTTCTCCTAATTTTGTTTCCAGATCTCTATTTCACGAGCTTTAGGCTCTTGGCAGTACTACAAGATTACCAATACTGCTTGGATCGAGAATTGGGAACAAGATTAGCAACACTCCTAGTCGCGTTATGCTACTGAAACTGGAATAAGCTCCAGCAGCGCGGTCTTTATTTAACATACACTTTATAATATGCAAAGTAATGAAAAACAAAGGCTAGTCCAACGGTTTATCACGTTTTAATTTATTGCTTTGTGTGAGTAGGAAACAGCGACATGTTGCTGCTACCAAGATTCAGGCACTGTGGAGAGGGTGGTACATCAGGCATTTGATTGATGTCAACACCGCTAAGGTGAGTTTAACATCACACACACAACAGAGAAACGACAGAGAAACGACAGCTTTTGGTTCAGAGTTGCTACTAAGCAACATGGCGTATTCGGACGGCGTCATGCTCACGTGACAGCTTTCGGAGTTCGCTCGAGTGCTCGCGCTTTTCTTTGATTGGATAATAAAGCTCGGGAAGTCTTCCAACGCTCCGACGAAGTTTTGCCAAAAACGGCACTGGTTTGCCCGATTGCAAAAATCTCGTACAGAAAATACCCGCTCATTTAGCCGTTTTACCTGTGACGGCTGTTATAGAAACTTAACTGGAACATCTCTATTTTCGATTTTTTTTTTTTCACAGTGGCTTGCAGCTGTGACTATTCAGTCAGCCTGGCGGGGATACTTGGTTCGGTCACAACTGCAAAGGCAACCTACAGAGCCGTGGGATCCACAGAGAAATTCAGCAGCGACCGTGATACAGGTAACATAAAATCTGACACATCTTTGATGTAATGTTTCACGTCAATAATCTTGAAGATTTTGTGATCACATTTGTCCCGTGTTTCACGCACAGGCACATTTCCGCGGCCAGCGAGTTCGCCGCCGTCTGAATGAAGCTCTGAGAGCAGCTCAGTTTTATGATGACGAGGAAGAGGAAGAGTTTGATTATGACGAAGAAGTGGATCTAATGGCTTTTGATTTTGACGAGAGTTTCTTGGAACAAGGATGGACGCCGAGTGAAACCCCACAGCTCCCTTCAAGGTACATGAATCACTCGTTTTGTTAAAACGAAGAGGCAAGCATGCCCGTCTGTTGCAGCTACGTAAATGGTTTTCCAGCCTGTAGATTGGCCAAAGTGCTCACGTGCCTATAATTGCGTGTTTATAATGGTTTTCCCATTGCTAGGCTAATCAAATCTGAGTTTGAGAGGGGAAGACCACATTGACACGGGACAAGTTTAGCAAATTTATATGTCGTGTTGAAATTGTTGGAATTTGTTCTTTTATTAAACCATCTGGAAGACGACGCGTTTGAGGTCTTGACTTCCCAGCAGTTTAAAGAGAAGCACTAACTCGCCGTCAATTTTTTTTTGTGAAAAAATACTTAAATGCAACTTTGTTTCCAATAACCTTGGCATGTCAAGGTAATGGTTGAACAATTTCTGTGTCAAACTTTAATGACTTAGCCATAAGAATCTGGCGTTTCTATTTCTTTGAGAAAGCAGTTGTTAATGTCGCTGACTTGATTTTGTTTGTTCTCATGTTCAAGGGGTCCGGTGTTGAAGTTACCAGGGGAATCGACAAAGGTGGGATCAGTGTAAAGTGTTCAGTCCATCTCCTGTTATTTCCTTGCTTGTCAAATCTTATAGTTATGAGAAATATCATATCATGTCTGTAATTGGCCATTTCTGTGTTCCTTTTGCCTCTGTTTTGAAACAAGTTCTGGTGAAAAATGGATTTCCTTACAAGTTCATTTTCATGCATATTCAACACATCTTCATTTCAATGGTTTGTCACAAGGGCTCGTTTTGAAACTGAGGCAAAAGGCATCTCGCTCGGGAATGGTCTGTTAGTGAAAAAATGAAATAAAAATCGGTATTTCACTCGCTGAGAACATAATTACAAACAAGCTCGTTTGTTATTCTTGCCTTCCCTGCTTACAGACATTCGTCCAAAAGAATTCCAAATCTGGTTACCAATTCCAAGAGAATGAACCCACAGCCCCAAAACCCCGTCATGCCTGGCGGTCAGCAGATTCACCCATCACCGACGTCAATCAACTACCTGTTGGCAAGGCAACCAAGGATCACGATCAAATGTCAATGACGTCAGGAGTGCAAAGTCACGCGTCACATCGAGCAGAGGAGCTGAGCAGTGAGTGGTAAGAAAACACTGTCATCTGTTGTTAAAATGATTTTGAGAAGCTCAATAGTATAGTGTACGATCATAGAAAACCTAATAGCAAAATGTTATGTTTTAAGGGGTTTTAGAAGTTCTGAGACAGCTGAGCTTATGATGAGAAGAGCAAAGAAGATGAAATATAATCCTGCAAGGAGGAAAAAGCTTCTAGGTAAGTTGTAGTAGACGCCGCTTTCTTACAATTAAAACTCAACCCGCACCCCCACCGCTCCCCTCTTTCCCAACGCCCAATTCCAATTCTTCCCGTGTATAAGCAATATGCATGCACAAATTCCGCAAGAGTCGGGATACGGCTCAAATAATAGCCAACAGGAATAAAATGCAGAGATATCTAGTTCCTTTGTGCATTTTAGTGGTATTTGTTTTGTAACATCTCTTGTGAATTTTTACTATTAAAGATCCTAACAAACGTTTGGCGTTATTCAAGAAGCTGGAGGAAACCAACAAGTTACGTGATGTGAAACCACCGCCCACAAGAAGACAGCCGCCAAACAGAGTGGATTACTTTGCCGGTAAGAAACGTTTATATCACTTTAACGATTCTGGTTCGGGGGCGAAAAACTTGACGAATGAAGAGCTAGGTTTGTAGAGATGCTAGGTGATTGTGTATACCGGCCTGTGTGTAAATGTTGGTAGACTGAAAATCGTGTGAATTTTCCCGATTTCTTTTGGTTCTACATCTGACAGGTTAGCAAGAGTTTTCTGTAGCTAATTACAGAGTTAAGCTGTCAAAACCCTGAAACATGCAAGCGATATTGTCTTGATTACCTTCCAAAGTCGCTGCAGCTCCGACCGTTCTCAAGTTAATTCTCTTCTCTTCTTAGCTCGCGAAGCAATGGCAAGCCATCTTACGTCTACATCACCAGCTACAGAGCAACACAACAGGGAACAAATGACGTACAGGTAACAAACATTTGACACACTTTGAGCCTGTAGTCGCTGTAGCCGTTTCTGTGGAAATGACATACTTTACTCGCCTGAGTGTCGCGGCGCTCGTTAAATTTTTAGTGTTTCGGTTGCGGCGCTTATTCGCGGGCGACGCTCTTTAAAAAAAGCATAACACTTGCAAATGATATATAACAAGAGAGAGAACAATAAAATGTAGTCCCTTGAACTGAAAAAAAAGTGATCCAAGCGGGTGAACACCCGAGGCTCGTTTATATTGGGTTGTACTGTATTTTGACTTCTCGAACAAGTCATTTTAACAATGTTCCGATTCACGGCGCCCACATTGTTTTGAATGAATGCGGCGCTTGTTCGAGGGCGCGTCTCCCTTGACTATTTTGCCTCATATGTGGCGCTTAAACGGGAATGGCGCTTAATCGAGTAAATTCGGTATGCAACTGTTTCATACAACTACTGTTTCATTTAAACCACTGTCAAGAGATCAAATGTTTCTTTCAATTCCACTCACCTTGATGTTGGTTCGTTAGTTGGGTTTACAGACAGGCTGTTGTTCATGAAGATGAAGAGAAGAATATCATGGCGGACCGCAAGGAATACTCGCCAGATAGCAAGACCAAGAAAATCTCACCGCAAAAGTAAGTTAAATCGCTTTAAAGCCTGAAATAACTGTTTAAAATTTTAAAGCGTTCTAGCAGTAGTGTATCGGATTTTGCAAGGTTATAATTCTACTGTTCCTCTAGTGTAGCAGTTGCTATTATTTGATTAGGCTGGGGACATTGCTTCTGTTGTTTGTTCTCTCGTTCTCTCGAAGGCTAGCGAGAGTTAAGTAGAGTTTAGTGATAGTTTACGAGACCAGAAGCGTAGCAGTTGTCGTAAGATTGTAATTCTACCGGTCCTCTGATGTAGCAGTTGCTTTTGATAAGGCTAGGGGCATTGCTTTTGTTGTTTGTTCTCTCGTCCTCTCGAACGGTAGCGAGAGTTTAGTGATAGTTTACCAGACCAGGGACCCGTTTCTCGAAAGCCCCGAAAACGTTATCGCACCCGGAAAGCCATAGCAAAATCTCAAACCTTATGATTACAGGTCTTTTTAATTCCATGACATTTTTAATATGAAAGTGGCTTTGCGGGCCCGAAACATTTTTCGGGCTTTCGAGAAACTGGCCCTAAAAGTGTAGCAGTTCTTATAAGCTTGTAATTCTACTGGCCCTCTACTGTAGCAGTTGTTACTGTTTTGGGGGCTAGGGACATTGTTCTTTTTGTTTGTTCTATTGTTCTCTTTTCTCCAGTAGTGTAGCAGTTTCGTTAGCTTGTAAATCTACTGGTCCTCTAGTGTAGCAGTTGCTACTGTTTGGGGGGGCTAGGGGCATTGTTCCTGATGTTTGTTCTATTGTTTTCTCGAAGGATAGCAAACCATTCACGTGAGACCTTGCGACAGCTGCTGCCTGATTCCGTTCTCGAGGCACTATCGTATTTTTTTTTTTCAGTTAGGCGGCTGAGTTCGTTAGCATGCTCCAGAAATATTTCTTTTAATTGTCAGCAATGGTACTCTTCTTTTTCTTTCAGAAGCAATCGCTCTCCTGTCAATCTTCCGCACATGGATCCCGTGGTCCTGTCTGGACGTACTCTCCCTCTCATAGTAAGATCATTTTTAAATTTTTATTTTCTCATTGCGTACAACCGGGTACGTTTTTAATGAAACAAAGATTCTGATTATTCTGAAGTGCGCGTTTTTATGTTACAACATGCAATTCTTTGGGGATAATTTGAGAAAATATTCCCTACGTTTGAATTGTAAGCAGTTTTCAGGAAATGACCGGTCATAACGAGTTTTTTTTCTTGAGACAAGATTAACTTTTTGGCAGCGTGACGCGTTCGTGGTTAATAAAATGGAAAAGTACCTTTTGGAACGTTGGATGGGCATGAAGACGTGGTGCTATCTTAATCGTAATAGTTCTTGCCTGGGTGCTGTTCAACTAATTTCAATTAATTTATCATTTTCCAGTCCAGTCCACACTTCTCTCAATCCCTGGAACAAACATCATCTGAAGGACCTTCCCCGAGGAGAAATTCGTTATCTTCAGGTGAGCAGCTTTTTAATCAAGCAAATTTCTTAAACCAAGTAAGTTCACCTTTGACACGATCTCTACACATAGAATTAAGGCGCGGACCTATTTTAAAGAATAAAAGCACAAAAGAGATCAAAGGAAAGCGTAAAGGAAAAGGGATATTAAAGATTGAAACTGACTGCACTGAGTTAAACCGAGTTTATGACTTCATTGTGCATTAGGGCGCGTCCCCTGTTGCTTATGTTTTGTGTTTGTCAAAAGGGGTCCCGAGGACATCCTCCTCAGACGCTCTCTCTTGTTTCGGTGACTGGAGCGCGCGAGTGCTCTAAGGTGACGTCACTTTTCATGATAGAGCCTAGACTCCATTGAGCCGAGAACGGGCGAATGTACGGGGTGTAGTGTGTGTGTGTGTGTGGGGGGGGGGCTTTCTCAACCCTCTCCTAGGCCCTGCTTCAATAGTCAGGTACTTTTCGTAAGAGATTTTTCACAGTGCACTTTGGCTGATATTGTTGGGAGGGGTGTCTTGACATATAGCACTTTCTTTCATTTTCGTGAAGCCCGTGTGTTGTACGATCTGTTCATTCCTTATTTAGAGGGTCGCGTGCGATTTCCCGCCATCAAAACTCATTCCGTGCCCAACCTCCTAGCCAGGTCCACGGCCAGTGGGGAACAGCCAATGAAAACAGAGAAAAGCAACAGCGCTGGGGCGAGAATCAACAGAGACTCAAGAAACAAGAGATGACAGCAGTTCTTACTCCAGTCTGTTAAGTGACTGATACGTCGATGAGCACAAGATGCTTTGCAGTCAATATATCCTGTGCGATATATGGCTGCGTTAAATAGGCAACCCATCGAGAACGAGCAACCACAAAATTATTAGAAAGATCAAGCATGACGTTTGTTTTTCCCGTGAACGGCAAAAATCCCACTTCTGCCGTTCGGCATTTGTACGCGGAAGTGAGTGGGTTTGTGTTTGTCGTGAATGTATGATTTTTCTGAGGGATTTATTTTAGAATTCGATAAAAAGAGGTAACATAATGAAAGGCAAGCTCGTGTTTGCTGTATAATGTCATGCTTTATCTCTCTATTAACAGAAAATAACGTCGTACGTCAAAAGCTCTATGAATGCGAAATACTAGTTTACTCTGTACAATATTGAGGAAATCGGCGATTTTTTGCCAACCTCCTTGTTTACATGACTCTCAATATTTAAACAAACGGGGTGACATTTGCTCCTCCCATTTCTGTAAACAGAGTTTTAGTTGCTCAATGTGTGATGATTATCACAATACAGTCAGACCGTTACCACCAGCGTGTTCCTCGGAAGAGGAAAATGATTAACTATAACTCATTTTGTGGAAAAGCATGTTTAATTGAATTTTAGGTGTTTCCCTAAAGTAAAAAAATAAAATTTTTATTTATTTAATATGAACACCAGGTGTTGTTACCTTCATTTCTCTCTATCTCTCTACATCTGCTGAATAGTTTTTAGATAACAAAATTAAACTGATTGATTATTTGTCATAAAATAACTAAATCTCCCCCAACTTATCACGTTTGCCGCTCAGGGACGGACCATTATTTTCCTGGAGGGGGAATATGAAACATTTTCCTGTGCAAACCTTTTTTTTTTTAATTTATGTACCTCTAAAACATTTTCTTTTTTCGAAATGCAAACTAATTTTTTTACACATATCATGTTTGCAAGCAATTTATTCTGTCTTTTTAGGACCCTGCAAACAATTTTTTTTCAATATTTTTTATACCCCTCCCCCCCTCCAGAAAATAATAGTCCGTCCCTAACCTTGCGGAGATATCCGAGGTAGGAAAAAAATTCGGGACTGAATGATCTTCTTTATTTTAATGTATTCGTTTGCAGCCAAAACAATATAACTAAAAGGACAATAAAGTACATCACACAAGAATCTATTTTGTTCTAACGTATTTTTAACATTCATTTTATGAATTCTGAAATATATCTCGTAAAAAGTATTTAGAATACACCTCTGGGATGCATTAAATTATTATGTAAAATAATCTGCGTTTAGCTTTTTATCTCTGTATTAATTTCATTTAAAATTTGCCTTTATAAAATTGCATTACTTTCATCCATAAATATAGGTCGTTACAAACGAGGGGACATAATACAGGGACGATTTACTTGTGGTGTACATGACAGGAAGCGTCCTAGCTTCATGTCCTCGGAACTGAATTGTCCCCTCATGTGTAGCGTCTTTCAAACGATACGTTTCTGCATAAGAAAATTAACTAATTATTAAATAATTCATTGATAATTCTCTATTAAAAGTTAAACAAGAAGTTTACAATCTTCCGGTTTAAATTCGTTTGCAAATTTCTTTCTCAACCTAAGAAACCCAAATCGTACTCTTTCCAACTAACAACATTAAATTAAATTGTTTGTAAACGTGGTTAAAAGTTGTTTGTAAAAGGTTATGTAATGAGACGCTATTTTAACCATGTGTAAAATCGAGACTTTCCGTTTTTAAATTCTTTTAACTTGCTAAGCGAACCGCGAACTGTGTAGAGCTACATATGTCTAATGCTGTTTTAAACAACCAGACATGATAGAGCGGTGTCATTCGCTTTAGATTTACATTTCTACGCTAGGTGATTTCTCAAGCAAACAGAAGTAAAACCAAAACCGATCACGTCTCGCTCACACACGTTTTCCCGCGCTCTGCGCCGGCTACATGTATTTGCCTAGACTTTTGATTGGTTCACTGGATTGTCTCTGGCCTTTTTGATTGGCCATAGTGATTACTTTGGGTTTGGTTGTACAACACACAATTGAAAATCGCTCTAAACTACTGAAGATTAAATATTAAGTGATTAAATTTGGCTTGGCCCACATGTACTTCATCTAAACTACATAACTTCACTGAATTGAATACTTGTTCACTTTCGGTGCCTTGTCTGGTCACAGTACTTTTGTTCCAAGTGTGGTGAGATTTTGATGAAAACACAGCACACAAGCCGCCTCTGGGACACAGTGCTTGTGAAAAACATGACCTGAAAATCAGAACATTCTTTCATCAAATGTGCAATTAATTCAATTAATTATGTTTGCGATATCAGAACCGCCCAGTTGTCTCAGCTATTGGTGATAACTGAGGGGCTCTGGGGATGAGAGTAAAATTGACAGTGACCTGTGAACGGCTGACATATTTGGTTTTTTAAAAATCCAACAAAAAAATGTCTAAAAAGTACAAAAAGATGAAAAATTGAATTCGCTGATCGACTTACCGCATTCAAATAAAAGTAGCCCTTGATTACTTGTTGAAATCTGCTCACAGAGTTTCAGCGAGCACACCAAACATTCACCGCTTTGAAAAAGGAGAAATATTACACGCGTTAATCAATGTCTGCGATTTTCATATATACTCTTCAGGAGAAACAGTTTGCACCTCTTTTTCTAAATGAGCGTGTGCTCTGCCTCATTTCCCATCTGCTCGAATTGTTATCAAAGGCTAAGAGGAGTTGGGAGTGCATTAAACTGTCAGCTGACTCTCTCGACATGTTTAGGTAACTCGTAAGTGATCCAAAAATAGCGAAGTGTGTTAGCTTGTGGGGGTGGGGGTGAGGGAACAGGGGGGTCTGAACTTACCGCTTCCCGTATCTTTTACTCCCAGTTCGAGCCCTATCTAAGTGGTTCCCATCTCTGTACTGTCTGTGCTGTTTCTATTGCAAAATATTACAAAATTTTCCTAATTTCTCCTTGTTCCTGCAACCTTGGGAACCTCACTTACCGCCATCTCTTCTCCCCCCCCCCCCCCCCCTCCCCGCCCTCTTCTCCCCCTCCACTAGCTTATATCGGTACTCACTCAGACAGGCGAATGTTTTGTCCCCAATTTGAAGCTGTAGGGATAAAGAAAACATGAATGTAAGACAAGGTGGATGAGATCACTCGTAACTCCCTCGGAATGAAATGATGTAAAGTCGTCTGTCGCGTTACCTCCATCCTCAAGTGTCCTGAACTGTGACATGGACTCGAGCTGGGGTTTAACGTCTTCCTGTTAAATTCAATTAACGACATGTTACAATGAGCATCGATCAATTAATCCAGCTTTGGAACTATAAACAGAGGGTAGAACCAGTAGCAGTCGTGACAAACGCGCGCGCATTTAAAACACCAACGAAAATCACCAAGAACCAAAACAAAACATAGCACTTTGACTAACTGCAGAAGCTACGTTAGGTTACCTTGCTTGTGGGACTGCATGTTTCTTCTTCCTTGCGAAAATTGTTCAACTGAAAAGAAAAAGGAATGGGTATCATAGCTTTTAAAAAGGTATAACGCACCCTGTTTGTTTGTTTTGTTTTGTTTTATTATTTTTATAGAATTTTTTTTCGAAATTACCTTATGCTTTTGCAATGCTGTAACGTTTTATAAACACCTCGCCACAAACTTTGCAATTTTTCATTTCTCGAAGACACCGAAACGTCGGTTTTTATCGTTACTTTTTGCCTGTCTTTGCATTACTAAATCTTTATTGATAAGTAACGTTTTATGGCCATGCAAATAAAGCTCAAGTGTTGACTCGGAGGTGACAAATATTTAGTGCGCTACGGCTAAGTCGGTATATGATGAAATTCAGTTCCTCCAGCAATCATACGGAAACCATGTCTACATTTGCATCAAGAAATCCCATAGTGTGCAACACAAAATCCCAGTATTGTTAAATTCTTGTGGTGGAACAACGCGAATCCGAGTTTATTTTGTTGTATTCTGTCTCGCGTACCTCAAACAACTGTAGGGTGCAGGTATCTTAAGGTAATCTACAAATCTTAAATGACTGAGAACCTACACACCACAATGCGACGAGTAACTGGTTTATTTATACCTTGGGTGCCAGGGAACCGCTTCTTTGTGACCACAGATAGGAATCTAACTTTTTAAGCAGCTCGTGAATCAAGGTCCTACAAAGGAAAATAACAACTGAATAAACACAAAAAGTCACCCCAAACACTGACTAACATCAAATTTCTCCTTAGAATATCCATACATTGTCAAGAAGGCAGGTGATGAGAATTGAAGAAAATCATCAACTCGGAGCATTTTCTTGTTGTACCACTAAAATATCAGAACTGACATTAAAAAAAAACTGAAATCCAAATTCACGCTTATCCTGGATTAGCTTAATCGTGCTTTGAACAACCCGGGCTAGATGTCAGGGTTTTCAATAGTTTTGTGAAGTACGGGACATAGTTGTGAAAGCACCGGACGTGAAATTTTTCTTGGCGCCGCAAGGCGCCTCGCGAGCGCCGAAGGCGCAAGCACCTAGGGGTGTATGGGGGCATGCCCCCAGGAACTTTTTAAAATAGAACACTCAGAAACGCCATTTCCAGCGTTTTGTCAGTTTCCCAGCCAGGGCTGTAGTTCACTCAAGTTCTCTTTAAAAAGTAAAATATTGAATGAAAATGGACAGCTGGCAGGGGAGAATGACAAAAACATAATTTTCAGTTGTTTATCATTTCGAATTTATTTGATATTTAAAAAAGACATTTGGTAACTGAGGTTCATGAGATGCTTAGTAAAAAACTCCCAAATATTGGTATCAAAGTACCGGACGTGGAATAGGAAACGACCGGAAGATACGTCAGGCCTCCGGCCTCAAACGAAAACCCTGGATGTACTTTGCTTACCTTTGCCGTCTTTCAATCACGGCTCCCAGCAGACATGAGTAGTAGAACTCTGTACTGAGGAGGGGGGTGTCACGTGGCAGAGCCTGCAGTAAGTTGACAGTATGTCCAGTGCCCAACCGTTCAAGCATTAGATTAATCACGTTGCTCCACGTCAGATCTGGAAGCCAATCAGGAGTGGACAGCGGTGTGCATGAATGAGGAGTGTCACGTGAGTCGTTAGCACAGTGATCACGTGATAGCAACAAATCCAATAGATATCTCCATTCATCCAAAGTCTTTGGAAGGAGTCCTGTATATAAGGAAAACAGAAACGCCAAGTACTTTACCAACTTAGTACCTTCTTTTTCAAAAACAGTTAACTCGTGGAACTTGGCGGAAAGATCTACATCAACCTAAAACTAATTAAAAATAATATCTCTACTGCTAATATGCCTTTAAAGTTGAATATGTTTGACCAACTTGTCACAACGACGTTCAACCTTATGCCGATGAAAGAACTTTGAAAGACCCAAGAGTACTCCACATCTCAATTCCGACTACAATATCAGCACATTTTCAAGCAGACAGTATTAACGCCTTGATGCAGCACAAAATTCTCATAACGTGCATTGAAATAAACGTACGCCAATCAGCTGACAGATTCAATATTTTGATCTGAGTGAGAGCAGTTAAACATACCCCATGGCTGTGTGTCTCTAATCAGTTTCAAGTCGCTCAAAGATACCACCAGTTGCAAAGCCTCCTGTCTACGATTTGCCTGAACACACAGACGGATCAGACCTGACCAGTAACTAAAAACACAAGCATTAGCCATTCTGACCACCGAACACTTTGCAATATTATAATGTTCATGTAAATCGATGCATGCAAATGAACTGCGGATGGCATAATTCGTAAAAGAGAAAGGCCCGCCAATGCGATCCCGGAGCAACTGCTTTGTAGGAATTTGGTCAATACAATACGTAACGCAACCCTCCTCTTCACTGGTGGTGAGAAGCGTTGCGTGACGACCTACATGAAATCATTTCACATTGCTGTAGTTATGTAATGAAAGGATAAATACGTTGTTTCCTCTTACCCGTGCTTCCAGCACAAATCCATGAAGTCTTTATAATCTTTAGGATCCCTTTGACACAGAAAGTCAATGAGCTGCTGTAAATGATCGATCTTTTGCCATTGTAGAGTATGCGACCCTGGTCTGTATAAAGCAATTCAGTGATAAAATAATTACAAACTACAGCTGAAAAGGAAGACCTTGGAGTCGTTTTGCAAATGGCTAAAGTAGCAGGATAGCGGGTTTATCAAACAGATGGCGCATGCGCCGTGGCTGCAAAATTGGAAGTGAAAATTCATGCATTGCTTTGGTTTTCCAGCCAAGTAATTACAAAGTTACAATCTCTTCTTGTTTCCCAGCTTGGTTCATTATGCCGTTAAGCTGTGAAAATACATCGTTTATTGTTTAAATACAGTTACTGAGGAATTCGATGCAGAGCCGACCTTGGTTTTCCACAGTGTTGACAGTGTAATGCTTCCCTTGATGAATCCACTATGAGCGAGCAGTGGAACCACCATTTAGCGATCGTTATGTCCTCACAAATCTTTACAATGGTTTGCTCCCTAGAAAAAAGATAAAAAGAAACCAGAGCTACTAACATTATCTTTGTTTGTTGGTATACGAGGCTACGTTATGACTTCAACAACATCACTAGCCGCGCTTTCAAGAGGTCACGTCATGTCGCATATGACATGACAGGCACTACAGGTCACGTGCTATTTCACGTTTTCTGATACCATGTCATGTCATTGATGTCACGTCACATCAAGGTAATTCATGCAATGTTTCGTGTAATGTCACGCCATGTCATGTCATGTCATGTCATACTGTCAGACAGCTATCTCCTAGCAGCACCTTGAGGGAAAATTGCATGTATTTTTTTAGAATTTTCCAATTGTAATTCTAGTCAATGTTCGTTGGTGTCCTTGAATATCCATATAACATCATAAAAACATTTTTCCTCGATTAAGTCAACACGTGACTAACAGTAAACTACATTTTACTGTTTACAGAAATCTCATAAAGATCAAGTCATACTTGGTATTTCCAACCTCCGCCCGCCATCTCATCAGCTGTTCCACATAAAACACAAAATCTGCTGAACCAGATTCCAAACTCAGGGCGCTACTCTGCCGACACATCTCCATTACCTCCCACGGTTGCACGTCTGGGAACATTCTGGCACATGTTATCATTGTCTCGCGACTATCATGTTCATAAAGGCTGTAAATGAGAAGTAGTAACAAGTCAAGAACACCCTGCAACCTTTGTCGATAGCCCTGTGTCAGGTAGATCCTTAAAATAAAGAGCGGGCCTGAAACTTATAGAGTTAAACTAAAAGTCGTTAAGTTATGAACCACAGTTTTACTTTTTGGCATTTGATAATTCATTTCCCATTAGAATTATCCGATGCCTGATTTAAATAGCAGTAAGCAGTTTGTTGCACTTTTTTGGTAGTCTCGACTAAGAGAGTTTACAATCTTAAGTTACTATTACGTTACGTCTTTAAAAGAGGACATAACAGTTGCAGATATAAACCTTATTGCTATAAAGCTTTTATGGCCAGTAGGCGGCAAGGCAAAAGACCTATTCTGTCTCTTTTTTGGTGGGCCGTGTATCTGTGAGCTGCTACATTAGAAGACATCAGACGTAGTTGCAATAGCTAGTCCGGCGGAGGGTCTGGATGCAAGTAAAGCTTACCGAGTTAAATGATAAAGTAGAATGTTAGAGTATGCATCCATCCCATCATGCAGTTCATGAAGCGCCCGACGTGCATCACCTTCTTTTATATACTTAGCAATGACGTCGTCAGTGGTGACAAGACCTACACAACAACAAAAATATTCATGCCTTACTTGAGTACCATGGACGACTCTATTAAAGTGACCAAATAGCGCCAAAACATGACGGCCCAAAAATGCTCACCACAACAACCTAAATCACTCATAGAAGAAACGGAACTATCCTTTTGCATTTTTTCACCAAAACCCTTTTTAAGAAAACAGAGACAGGGATAATCATACACGGAAACACTACTCATCCAAAACTGGGTATAATTCTGAGCATCCTATACTACTAACCACAACACACTCTGCGCTGCCTACAGTTTAAACGGATACTACTTGTAACAATATACCACAGTAACGTTCACGCTATACTTCGTCTCATCAATGTCGATGAATGGAAATTTGCTTAAGCAAAAACAATTTTGGGGGTTAGGTGCACTTTAACAAAATGTAGTAGGTAAATCTTATAAACTTTTCCTTCGATAAATATCTATGACAATAAAGTGAGAATGCATGAAAACATTGGACAAGTCGCTTACTGGACAGACAATCCACAAAAGTTTTCCAAGTCCTTCTTCTGTCTCCCCTGCTCATGAAAAGGGTACGTCGTAACTGCTTGACATCCAAGACAAAGAAATAGTAAGCCAGAAATTTTGAGCGAATGCTGTCATCCTCCTCTTGGGTAGAGATTTGCGTGTTGACTTCGCCATTATCACGTCTGCAGAATGCACTTCCATTTTGACACAACCCACAAATGGGTTCACAATTTGGTGTTGACAGGGCATTTTTGGAGATTACGTCGTGTAGGGAGAAAGTAATGTTAGTGGATTTGTCCAATGACCCATTTACTCCACGCGGTGATACCTTCTGTGGTTTAACAATGTCACCATTTACCTCAACAACTACAACACCCAATTCTTCTTTAGAGTCACTGTCCAAAGTGTCCCCCTTGCAACTCTCTTCTTCAACATTTGTGCTGATTGAAGAGGACGTTGGTGCATCACTGTGCGACGTTGATCCATCAGAAGAACCAGCTTCTGTCAATTCATCAGTCATTGTCTCAATACCTTCATGCGAAGAGGAAGAATCGCATTTTTCCAACTCGTGTTCCATGACTGTTTCCGAAGAGTTGGACAAAAGAACATTTGATTCGCCATCTTTCAAATTCTTCAAATCAGTCATTTCTGCGTTATCGTGAACCATCAGGGAGCTACTGGAAGATGTTTTGGTGTTACTTATCGCATCACTAGAAACATCTTGTAAGGATTCCATGCCTTCCAATCCATAAACCCCACAATCAAAACACATGCGTGCTAGATATGAGACATCAGCAAATGCCAGCCCATCAAGGAAATACTTCAAATCGATCGTAGCATTGTTTCCCTCATTGCTCTTGTTCAACTCAAGACAGCTCTTCATAGCTCCATGAAGCTTTGGGATCCATTCCTCAAATGCTTGACGAAGGCTACTGATACTGAAGAGGACGAGTGGATTTTTCACTTCATTCCTTAAAATGAAAGTAACACAATCGTCAGTCTTCCATTCTTAGCTGTTCTTAATACTAACAAGAAAGCAGTTTTGACAGAGGTGAACCTTACTGTCTCTGCACCTCCTTTAATTAGGAAGCAACTGGCCATTTTTTGGTCCACGTTTCTCCTCAAGAAGATTGCTTCTGTTTACAGTTGGGTAGTAAATACAAGGAAAAATAGACAATTACAACGCAACGCAAACTAACAAATAACAACACACCGTGTCTTTGCTGAACACTCGATGAGCTCCTCAACTTCTGGCGGGCATTTTATCTTTTGTGACTCTTCCTCTACATTGTCCATTGTTTCCTCTTCAGCAGGTGGCGTGGGAGACGATAATGAGGAGGGACCTTCTGATGAAGGTTTAAGTTTCTTTTTCAGCAGTCCCTTGGCTTTTGACAGCATGGCTGGAATGGCAGGAGGCAGTTCAGTTTGTATAGGGCTGACAGGTTCTGACAGACGTCTACTCCTTACCTTGAATAATTGACAAAAGAACCTGTACATGATACTTGTTGTTGACTTTAACGTAACGGATGGACAGACTGACGGACGGCAAATGGGCATACAGACAGACAGACAGACAGACAGACAGACAGACAGACAGACAATGTTTTATACTTGTTTTTTTAAGGTTGCCTTACCTCCGTATCCTCAGTTGAAGATGATCCACGAAAGGAAGAGCTCCGCCCATAGGGTGCTGGAGTGCTTTCTGAATATTTACAAGAAGCCATTACTGATACATGGATTCATAATTTTAAATTCCCTAGGAAACACTCAACAAAAAGTATCAATCAAGTACTTCCGGGGCAAGAAAACTGCCTGTCATGATCTCTTCCAGCAAGTTACTGGCTTAATAATATGCACCAAGGCTGTTTGTACAAGACAAACTATCACAGCTGTGTTTAGAATATATATCTTGTAAGAAGCTGTCTCGGTCCATATAATCTATCAATCACAGCATGGTGGAGATCCACGGCAATAGCATTTGTGCGTTAATGTGTACTTTACCACACAAATACTAAAAGATGTTGCAACTATAGACACTTTTTGAACTGCTACAACAAATACCTGGCTTTAGTTGAGGTGAATCAATATCTGTAAAAGACAAAGTGCTGTATTAGTGCAATAATGAGTGGTAGTACCAAAAAAAAAAACTTTTTTCAAATAACATCACCAATTCCAAAGAAACATAAGCATATATATAGTGAAAACACAAGGAACAAGATGTTAAGAGTTGATATACATGAAGCTAACTTTACATACCAACAGTGACCACTCTCTTCTTTCTTTTCTTTTTCTCTCGCAAACTTATCTTTTCCTTTCTGAAACAGATTTGCCAAAATAAAATCATAAAAAGGCAGAAATGTTTTCTGACAATCTTTGAATATGAAATAACGATGGGTAAAGTGTCTATTGACACAATGACTGACTACCAATTGCAGTCTTTTCTTACACGGGAGAGAGCTGCAGAAACCTATAGTACAGACATCCATGTAACAGAAGAAAAAAATGGTGTTGCTCACTTATCTAGAGTTTCTTCTTCAGCAGCTCCTCCTTCATTACCAGATTGTCTCGATTCACTGTCATCAGAGTGACACGGACTTTGCTCGAGGATTTTCTTTTGTAACAGCGGACTTTCCTCTTCCTGGATAGTCTCTTGGATATCTAGTCGTTCTGTCTGCTGACCAGTGTCAGTATCAGCGAACTTATTCTGAGAATCACCAACCTTGTGGTGAGGGTCTGCAGCGTTGTCTGCACCAGGGGAACTCAGCTGTCTTCCTGGGCTATCAGCCGATTGTGATTTCTTCAGTTTGTTGATTCCCTTCTGTCGCTCAGCTTTAAATTTCTTGGCTGCTGCAGCAGCGGACATCAGCATACCCTCAAATGAAATATCAGCGCTCCACTGTTTCTTCAGTGTCCTATGCAGACCACCTTTACCACCATTGTCTGATTGAGTGGTTGACAAGTTGTCATTATCCTCTTCTGTTTCCAAAGTCCTTCCGCCCGGGGACGGCACGTTCAACTCTAAATCATCTGTGAAGGCATCACTGCATACACTAAGAGTGTCAGGACTGTCTGTCAAGCTGGTGTTACTAAGGTAACTTGGTGGATAGTCGCTCACTTCCGTTGCTGGCTCCATGTCATGCTCAAGTTCTTCCAGTTCACCAATGAGATCCTTTCATGGAATATTAAAGACAGTAAAATATTGTCACAGGTGAAAAATGATGCACTGTGGACAAACAAACATTATATAAACTATACAACAGTGATGAAGGATCTGAAAGGAATGAGTCTGCCATGGTGCGAAGCACATGCAAAGCATGAGAGAGAGTTCAGTGGCGGGCTATGACTGCAGCCCTATGTCCCAGATGAGATGAAGAGGATGAGTGAGCGAGTGAATGCAATTCAAACCTCTTTGTCTTCCTTGCTCTCTTCATGTAAACTTTCCCTGAGTTTTGCAACCAGTGAAACGGGGACGAAATCTCTTGCTGAACCAGGAATGATGTAATGCTTGCAGCTTAGCAGCACCTACAGGTAAGGATAATCAAAACACGCCAAAACTTAGTAGGGCACCGAACAGGAACTAGGAGGGGTAGAAAACAGCTTTGTTTTTAGTATGCCAACCATGGGCGGGACTTCAAGTTGCAGCTACTGATAGCAGTTGCCTCTGGCAACTTGCTTTGTGAGCGAGATTTAATTGCTTACATTTAGACATTGTTCAATCTCTCCCATTGTATACAGTCTTGATACGCACTCTTTAACAGAGAGAAGGGCAAACCATTTCACACTGTCTTCGGCATCATACACATAGAACTCTTCCCCGACACAGACAATGTCCTCGACCACTGCAAGAATAATGTATAACGTTATCAAGTCAAAGTGCAAATAAAACGGATCACCGGGTAACAACTTCATGTGAGGAAAACCCTATACACTGTATCAATATGCTGCATTTAGACAAAAGTGGCTGTCACACATGCTGTCACAACTTATGCCATTTTACATGGCAACCAGGAAATTGGTTGTCAAGGTCAAATACATATTTGATAAGCATTTTTTATGTAAAGAGTCAATGACAAATCTAAAAGTTTTAAATCTTTCTGTTTTTACCTGTGTCCATGGCGTACCAAGCCACCAACTGACCCAAGATGGGATCCATAATATACAGTGAAGTTCCGTGCCATGTCACTAAGAACCGATCCCTGAAGATTAAACACCATGCAACACAATATTAGTTACCATATTTTCTCGAATAAATGCCCCCGGCATTTATTTCAAACTTGGCCTGGAGGGCCCGGTGTTTATTTGACTCCTGCAGTTTGTTCAAGCCCGTAGTTTATTAAACAATGCGGTTTATATGTTATTTTTGACAAACGTACATATTTCCATTACAACTACAGCTTTTTAAAAATGATTAACATGATTAGGCGTACATTAACAATTCTTTTTAAGAGTATTTGGCATGTACATTTCTATATACATTATGTTAGTACATGTTTGTCAGGAAGGTGAACATTGTGGAACTATTTTCAACAATTCACCTCACAAGCAATAACTTGGCAAAATTAACAGACTGTGGTGGAAAGTCCTCTTCTGTTATTGACTCAATAGCACTGCGACTGCAAAAAAGCATATCAATTCTGTCAGGAATATCAATATTATATCATTATTACATTATAACAACGCTTTAGGTAACTCAAAAGGACAGTACTTTGGCTTAATTTTGGTTTCCAAGACAGCAGTATTGTCATTGTCCATAAATGAGATACTGAGATTCTGAAGTGCAGATTTCAGAGTCTAATGCACAAACCATTAAGCCATAAAGCAGTTTTCTGTAACTAACCCACATCCAAGGATTGGTACTGGAGGCGTTCCCAGTAGTTTCTTGTATTGTTGGGTTGACATGACTTGGCCATCTATGCTAGCCTAAAAAGGAATGTTAAGGTAGCACAAAGTTAACTATTGATGCACTGACCCCCTAGTTTTGGACTTATGTTGCTTAAGAATGTTATGATGTATGGCAAGCATTCACCTCCCACAATCTTGATCCAGGGCGTGCTGCATAGATGGCAGGACTGCCAGACACACCCTCTTTGAAGAAACAGCCTCCGTACAAACCATCCCTGAAAGATTTCAAGTGAGGAGTACTAAATACTTTTGACCACTAATCATGGCATGAGCAACCTACATAGACTAAATGACTTGGAGTGTCAAATGTTAGTTAATAATAAAATTACTTACCTTAGCTTGACCCCAACTGGCACACAATCCATACTAGCAACAAACAACAAGAGTAGTTAGTAAAAATCATATTAATAATTGGCAATTTCTGTGAACAGCATATTTACAGTATAAAATCAGGGGGGGGGGGGGGGAAGAGATGGAAGAGATGGACATGCTAGTTTAGTTGGCAAATTTGAATTAAACCCCTAAAGGAGATCAAACTGAGTGTGGCTCAATCCAGTTTCCATACCTAATCAGCACAGTGGGACTGTATTTACTTTTTTTTATTCCTGCAATTCCACAACAACTAAAAATATTGAATAATGATGTTCTGTCCTGAACATCCTAAGCGAGACCAAAAGCTATAATTTACACCCCTAAGGGAAGGTACATTTTTTCATGGAGGGGGGGGAGGGGAGGGCTGGGGCCTCAGAGGGGAGGGTCATCAGTGAAAGTGAGCACAAAAGGGGAGGGCCATACCTCTTTGTGATCTATTCACGGGGAGGATCGCCCATCTTTTCCAGAATTTTTTAATGAGAATTTTTGTGATGTTGCTAAATCCGTTTTTCTTCAAAACTTTGATAACACTCAAAGTTTTATACTTCCATATTCAAACTTCAGCTATAAAACATAAATGTCCCACACTGATTGTCCACGTTTTCTTGTTTCAGCATGCACACATTCAATATCAAGATCTATTTATATTCAAACATTTTGCATTCAATAGCGAAATGTTCTAAGGTTTCTATGGCATGGAAAATACTATGTAGTAGTGAGGGGAGGGTCCCACCTTTGTCAGTCACCTAAAGGTGGGGTCAGGAGTTTTTTTTTATCAAAACACAAGTTCGGACCAACACCTATTTTTGGAAAAAATACCAAAATTCCCCAGCCCACCCCTCCCCCCGAGAAAAAATGTACCTTCCCTAAGCAAGATGATGAGAATCCCTGCCCCTATTTTCTGGAGTTTTACCCCATCTCACCCAAGATGTATTTGCCACACTCAACCAATGACTGCTTATCACAATTCAGAGATGCAAGCATAAATAATCTGATTTAAAACAAACCTTTTCAGATCCACAATGGCACACTTGGTAATAGTAGATACAAGAAGTTTATCTCCGACACAGTCCAACTGAACGATGCCAGTGTGAGCCTTTGCTACAATTCCAGTTGTATGAAGTAGAGGTTTTACGGAATGTGGCATCTGAAAAATAAAAAGACTAGGTAATGAGATTGTGTTGTTCCAGAAAATATCCATATCCATGATGTGAATACCCCACCCCTCTAGAAATTCCAGTTAAGCTTCACACATTCCTTTAAAACTTTCGGCTTTTGTGATCCCCACCCCCTCAGAATTTCCAAAAAGCTTCCCCAGGTAGGGTATGGATATTTTCTAGAACTGCATGTTTTACTTCTCATATCCAATTTTCCCAAGTGACTATTGGTTCTTTATGACACTGATAGTATTGACTTGACTTGTTCCCTCCAGAACATAATTAGGGGGCCTTGACTATGTGCATCCATCTTGGAAATTGAGATTGATGTAATGATTTCAAATTTCTAGATGTGTTCTTAAATAGAGCAATTTTGGATATTTACATAATTTGCAAGCCTAATTAAATTGACCACAGGCAATGGCTCAATATTTAGGGGCTCCATGATCTGACCTTTTGTAAGCAACTACCTCCTACAGATACAAGGGACCACATATGCTTAAAATTTTGGGCGGTTGCTTACAAGAGGTTTGACTGTATTCAGAGGAATAGAAGAATCTAGACATTAATTACCTTTCCTTTTGTTGGAACATGAACAACACTGACGACACCCTTCACATCACCAATGAAAAGACGAGATTCTTCTTCATCCCAACACAGCGCAGTAATAGTAGTGTTCTTGTGTTCTTCCGATCTCCGAATCAACTACAAAACGACAGACACCAGTCCAGTAACAATTACATTAACATAGCAGACAAAATTTGTTTCATTTAACATTTAATAACATGTAGTGATCTGCCACATAAGTGTAAGGTAAAGTCTGCGTACCCATTCAGGCCTCAGAGCTTACCCAGGTTTCTGTAGCATTAAGCATCTACTGTAGGAGTATTTCTTCTTTTTCATGGATGGGATGCTTGTCCATCGCAGGGTTACCCCTAGTGTTAAATTTGTTGGTACCCATTTATACACCAGGGAAGAGAGAGACACTGTAGTGTATCAGGAGAAGCAACGCGATGGCTAAAATAAACAACTGCTCAATGGCGGCCATGTGCTCAACTCACTGGGTTTAATCCCATAATGCAACTCAATACAAATACACATCACGCATATATTACGCATACATTACAGACACTATGAAAGTAAGGTATCTTGCCCAAGAACACAAAGCAGTGCCCCGGCCAGGGTGGGCTTGAATCTGGACCACTCAATCCGAAGTCCAGTGTGTCAACTATTAGGCCACCACGCCTCCCTGAGTACCACTAAACTGTATTAGAAAACAGTCCTAAGAAAATGTGTGCGCTGATTGGTTAAAAATCGTGTTTCTATAACTCGATAGAAACACAGAACTAGCACAAGCTTTTGACGTGATGATGTTGCAAGCAAAGAGAATTTACATTTTGATAGTCAAAGTTAACAAGTTGTTTTCGTGTTTTTCGTTGCAGTGTTTTCTAAAAGAAATAGAAAACATGTTTTTTGTGTTTCTATCAAGTTATAGAAACACTCGTGAAAGTTTGGGAGAACTCGAAAAAGCTGTGGAAACACTCGCCTGCGGCTCGTGTTCCCACAGCATTTCTCGTTCTCCCAAACTTCCACTCGTGTTTCTGTAACTCGATAGAAACACAATACGTTTTCTTTTTCTTAAATAAGAACAACCAAAACTTGACCATACCTTTGGCCTTTCTCTGTGCCTTGAACTTACTTCCCACACAAGCACAATACCAGGACTAACAAAACAAAATAAAATTGACTTCTTTAAGTTGTTACTCTCCCTAGCAATTTGTTTTTGGCTTTCAATTTTTTCAATAAGTTTGGTTTTTACTTTCCTTTGTTTCATATTAAACTGGTTTTAAAATTTTATTTTTTAATCAAAAATAAATTAAACGAACCAAGACAGAGGGGGACATTGGGGTTTGCGGTATTGGCCAATTTTTCATGCGGTATTTCGGTAATTTTAATCTTGAATTGCGGTATTGCGGTATTCTCGAAAGCTGCGGGATGCGTTTTCTTTACGTTTTGGTCGACGATTTTCAGTACAAAAATGTATCCTTCACTTTTTGACGACTATTTTTAGCCGTTTCTGAAGCAACCTGAAACAGCCTTGTTTTGTCACACATTTTAATCTACAATTTGACTGTTTTAACAACCAGTTTAAGGCCGTGCCATTGTTTCCACGGTCCCACCGCTCGTTTTTGCTTCTATTTTTGCCCTTCTATTTTTTGCGTCAACGAATCCACCAGCTATACAGGCTTACAATAAAATTGCGGTATTTTCCGATTTTGTTTGCGGTATTTGTCGAATTTTTTTGCAGTAATGCGGTGTTCAGCAACCCCCAATGTCCCCCTCAAGACATTATTCTCTTTCATGTACCAAAAGTTAGTAAGTAATAAGTTTCAATAAATTATTCGTACACTCTAGCCATACCTTGTCACTACTCCTAAAAGACTGCGCCATTGTGTAAAGCAAGCAGCAAGTATAGGACCATCCTGAAAATTAAAAGTTTTAAAGTTTACTATAATTAAATTTACATCAGTATAACTGTTAGTACTGTAAGTAAACTCACCTTATTACTTATGAATCTGAGATGTTTCCGAGTTTTCCTGTCAAATATATAAAGGCCTCCAGTACTGGAACCCAGGGCTATGTACTTCTTAGAAGCTGTCATGCAAGTGTACTAAAACAGAGGGCAAAATATCATCATTTTCTGTGGATGGACTCCAATGTTGATATGAAATGTAATGGTCCTGGCATAAAGCTACAATTTTTGCATCTCATTTTTAACCTCCCATTTGGAATTTTCGCTAATTCACGTCTCTAAAAAATCAATCCCTCTTTAGACACTTAGAAAACTGTATTTAAATTTCAATCGATCGAGCTAACTTTTAAGAGCATCTGACCTTGCAGGATCTTGACGCTTCCATACAGGGCTGCATGCCAATAAGCTTACACACTGTTTTAAAACTTAAAACAAATAACATGTTATTTCACAAACCTTTATTCGTGGATATGGCTTTATAGGGCTGAGGAGCTCCTCCATGGACCCCATTTCGGTCAGAAGAACTCCGTATTCTCCAACAACTGAACTCCATCGAACAGCCTCCGCGGCCGCCATGTTTGTTTAGATCGAGTGACTTTGGAGGACTGGAAACAAAAATGAATTCGGAAATCATTGGACCTTTTCGGCTAATATTAGACACCAAAGGGTGAACGTGGAGGGAAACGAAAATAGTTTTATGCTTGAAAACACGGAAAATCAACTGTATATTTATTTTATTTTATTTTCTATATTTATAGGAGTCAGTTTTCAAGAGGAAAGTAACGAATTGATATTGCGTGTTTCTGACGCTGAGTCTCGTGACAAAGTCGTGATGCTTGTCACGTGGTTTGGTGTATAAAAGGCTTTTGCACCATTCCTTCCATTCTCCTTTAGTTCACGAGCTTTGACATTGAATCATGCAGTTTTCTGTTATCTCCGTGGCTTTTTTCCTGGTTAGCCTTTCGCAGGCTGCTATAAGGTAACATTTCTCTGTTAATTTAGCCATTGGTCTGCAAAACATGTATTTGCATGGAGATCGGAGGTCGCTATATATAGCGGAAGTTTTTTGTGAACACAAACGTGTTTTGAAGGCGACGTTCTTTGCAAATCTTTTATTGCACACGAAAGATGTAAAGTCTGTTTCAGTTCTAAGCGTACGTTATTAACGCCGAAAGTTTTTCAAGTTCTTTTCCGGATTGTGCTTTACACGGAAAGAAGTACTTTATATCTTTCTTCAAATTCGACGCTGGCTTTCAGCTCTCCTTCTTTCGATCAGTTCACAAAGCATGCATGTTAAATGAATCGTGTTAAGAGCTTATAAACTATTATATCAATTGATGCTCTCTGATAAAGTATTGTGAAAGACTTGCGTTGCGTTCAATTGCGAAATCTTCATATGAAATGTGGAAAACTACTAGCTTAGTTTGAATCCTGCTGTGAAGAAGTGAAATCTTTGTTTCAGTCCCAAACACGGAAACAAAGTTTCGTAACCGAAATCTCGAGTTTCACAAGGCTTTTATTATTTTGACCTTTTTTTTGGAGATAGCAAAGCACTTTAAGAAAATAGTTGAGCCAGGCTCAGCCAGGGTATGGCAAATTTCACAAGACTAATTTTAAAGGTCTGTTTTAAGCAAGAAGGGTGGGAAACTACTAAAATAAGTTTCCTTCTGTAGGGGGAGCTGAGGTAGAGGGGGGGGGGGGGGGGGGGGGGGTGAAAGTCTCATTAAGCCAAACAGCTGAAGATACACATTCTTTATTTCATGGTTGATCTTGTCATTCAATAGTCTCCTTCGCAGCTGCTTTTTGGGACGTCGCGCAACGCTCACCCCAAAAAGCGGCTGTGAAGGACACTAGTCATTCAACTGTCGAAATAAAAACAGAAAAAAATGTATTGCAACATATCCATGTAGTATAAAAAAATTCTCAATTTCACAAATTTAAGTTGAGGGTTTCCAGCAATACTTTTTATGTGAAGCGTGATTGGGGCTATTTATTTTAACATGAAATGTGATTTCAGCTTTTATTTTCTCATGGTTCATGCTTCCCAATTTTAAGATCTTTGAATGTGGATGTGAATGCAATTTTTGATGCCACGTGACCCATGAACGAAAAATTTGAATCAGACGCAATCTGTGGATCATCTTGTTTTGTTCACCTCTGTGGTTTGGGTTTTAAACAGATGAAACTTTTGTGAGCTGCAGTATTGAGACATGACATGCAATGCTAAAATCATTAATGCAGAAATTAATGCAAATGTTTCACTTGTCTTGTAGGATCCCTCTGCACAAATTCCGATCCATCCGACACACTCTTCAGGATGTTGGAATTTCAGAGAAGGATCTGTTGAAGAAAGCACAACAAGGGTTGAAATATAAATACGAAGCAGAATACGGGGATCCTGAGCCACTGTCCAACTATCTAGATGCTCAGTATTATGGAGACATAACTATCGGAACTCCTGGACAGCCATTTAAAGTTGTTTTTGACACTGGCTCTTCCAATCTCTGGGTTCCCTCTAAAAAGTGCCCTTGGTCCGATGTTGCCTGTTGTAAGTTACTTTTCCAAATTTTAACCACTATAATATTACTTCTCAAGTTTAACCATTTGTATTGTGTTACCTGTTCAGAAACATTTCCAAAGTAAGCAAAAAATGAAATTTCTTTTAAAAAGACAATCATGATATTTTGCTTGACGAGAGTGTTTGTATCACTTTTTTGCTCATCAATAAAAATGTACCTCTTTGCATTGTTGGTGATAACGAAATTAAGCGATATCCCCTCCCGCACCCCCTCCAGAAAAAATAGATCCTGGTAATTCCAGAAGTGTGGGCGAGTTCTTAGAAAAATTCTCTTTCATGGGGGAGGAATGGATAATTTATGGAATTCTACACAGTGTACCTAGTAACTGAGTAAAGCAATTTCTCCACATTTTTCTTTGTGACTATTGTAACATAATGTCTTCACAGTATTGCACAACAAGTATGACAGTTCCAAGTCTAGTACTTACCAGAAAAATGGAACCGACTTTGAAATCCGATATGGCAGTGGAAGCATGAAGGGATTCCTGAGTACAGATAACGTTGAGGTATATAACACTGTTATCACACTCGCAGTCTGAAATCACTCTTTTCGGTTATAGTGTTTTCTTTGAACAAGGCCCTTTACTCTCACAGTGCCTTTCGTCAAACAGAAGTATAACTGGGTATCTACAAGTCATAAGTCAACTTGGCAAAAATGCTGGAAGAACTGTACATGTAGAGTGTAATTTTCTCTGCTTCATTTTGTAGATTGCTGGTTTAACAGTGAAACACCAAACATTTGCCGAGGCAATGAGTGAACCAGGGTTAGCATTTGTTGCAGCCAAGTTTGATGGAATCCTCGGTATGGGATATGATACAATATCAGTGGATGGTGTCGTACCAGTATTTTACAACATGGTCCAGCAAGGTCTTGTACAGAAGCCTGTTTTCTCCTTTTATCTCAACAGGTTTGTTTAAAAATACACATACACTGTATTTCTCATGTGCCATACATTACTAGATTATAAAGGCCAAATCCAATAAAAGTTCAATTGTAAGAGTCTGACTAGTCGAGAGGTGGGCAAAGGTTTTCTTCAACTTTTATCAACTATCCTTTGTGTGACATGTTTGCTTGATTGTTAGTACACTGGACTCCAGATTGAGTTGTCTGGGTTCGAGCCCTGGCTAGAGTCATTACACTGTGTTCTTGGACAAGACACAACTCTCGTGCAGTGCCTCTCTCCACCCACCCCAGGTGTACAAATAGGTACCAGCCAGCCAGGCTGCAAATTATTATTTTTCTGAAAGGACATAATATTATGCCCAACTATGTCATCATTTTGGTTGGGCAAAACAAAAAGGTGGTCATACATGGCACTGCATTGCACTTTATTTTTGATTCAAAATTGTACCAGGCATAAAAGTTCATTCAAGAAAAGCAACATAAAATCAAATATTTTTATGATCTTGCTAAGGTAGGGTTACAAGTAAATTCATCTACAAAATCATGAGAGTTATTTAATTTTGATTTTACGAAAATTTGACCAGCCTTGATGTTCGTCCACGGTTGGGAGTTTGCCAGCGGCCGATGACTGACTGTTATTTGCAGTCTTGAGCAAATATAACGCTGGGGATAACTCTGCTTTGGACTAGCATCCCATCCAGGGGGGAGTAGAATGCTTCTATTTGCTTTACTGGGATTAACTCTCTTTAGGACACAGTCAGGGAAGCTATTTACATCATATGCATCTCATGAGTAAAAATTTATTTTACTCTTGCCAACGCTAAGGAAAATTTGAGCTGCTTCAATTAATTCAACAGCATGATATGTATACACATTTGAGAGTAGGCGAGGAGCGAGGCCAAGAGTTTGAATTAACTCTTGTCAATGCTTGGGCCAACTGTTATTCTTGTCAAGAACATTACATGTTTTAATACGCACAGTTGGAAATAGTGATCAATATTATTATTTTTTACTGGGTAACTCCAGAAATGCAAAGATTTTAATTGTTCCTTTTTAGGAATGCATCTACCTCCCCAGGGGGTGAATTGATCTTTGGTGGCTCTGATCCCAAATATTACACTGGGGATTTCACTTATGTTCCTGTTTCCAAGAAGGGATACTGGCAGTTCAAGATGGACAGGTAAGCTAGCTAAATTTCTTTGTTAAGGTTTTTAATTTATCAACAATGACCAATCCCAAAAATTTACTAATAAAAGCTGGATGCAGTGAAATTCAGCTGGCATTAGCTCATCGGCAGGGTTTTCTGACTTTTGTTTTTTTGCTATTATGTGTTTTTGCACCCTTCTGTTATATATTACATTTTACTGAGAATACATGGAAATTGAAGAAATGAATGATAACATTACAAGTTGTGACTGGATTGGATCATCAGTGTGCATGGATAAAAGACTCTAGCTCTTCACATCTTTCGGGCAAACTTTTGTGGTACCATGTACCACCTCAATGTAAAATCTTAGTGTCTTGTCCATTACAGTTCTAAAATTCATTCCAATTTTTTTAGCATGAATGTAAATGGAACTAGCTTCTGTCAGGGTGGCTGCCAGGCCATTGCTGACACTGGCACGTCCCTCATTGGTGGACCTACCGAGGAGGTTAAGAAGTTAAATGACATGATTGGCGCAACACCTATTGTTGGCGGAGAGGTGGGTGTCCAATTAATGTTAGATGAACCCCTTAACAGAGACATCTCATTATGTTTTCATGTAGAGAGGACCGTGACCATGTTTCAGCTGACATAACCTCTGATAAGGGGACACTTACTGTAAGTTAACATACAGTGGAATACCAATTTTCAAACCTCAAGGCATTTTCCAGAAATCGTGAGTTTGAGAATTATTGGGGAATTAAACCACAGTGTTTAATTTGAGTGAGGCAAATCCAAAGAAAATGGCTTTTGGTTTGAGTTATTGAAAGGTTTGTGAAATAAAGGCTTTGCCCTTAGTTCAGATCCCATGGATCCAGTCATATGTAAACACTGTATGTTCATAACTTCCAGTCAGTGTATACATATGGACAATTCATGTAACCACACAATACAATGAGAAATCAGGGTTCCATTGTAATTATTTGTTAGCTCTAATGACCAGACACTTATACCCAAACAGACTCTCCAGGGTCACATCAACAAGATAGACACTGCATATTTTGTAATCTCCAATTAGAGACTCCAGTCCAGATGTTAACACCACATTACATTATTTTGTATGATAAGTGCAGATGTATACCTCTTAACAATTTCATTCTCAATTTCAGTACATCGTCGACTGCAGCAAGATTGACTCTCTTCCTTCAATTGACTTTATCCTTGCTGGAAAGAAATTCACGCTGACTGGAAAGGACTATGTTCTCAAGGTTTGTTATGTATTAGTAATTATTAATGTTTGTTGTAAAGATTCTAAATGATCTACAGTTAAACCCAGTGGTGAATGAATGTTGAATTCTGCGAAGATAATTCTGGCAGTTCAAAGAAAATGTGCTATTTCCAAAAAAAAAAGGAGGGGCCCTAGGCCCCTCCCCTGGATCCACCGCTGGAACCTACTGAAAGCAGATCCCCATGGGACCAAAAAGTGTTCGCTTATGGGAAGCATCCATTGGAGGAAGTTTACTGGAGTTTGTACCTAAACATATTAGATGTCAACTTTCATTTAGGAGGAGGCAGCATGGCCGAGTGGTTAGAGCGCCGGACTTGAAATCCGGAGGTCCCGGGTTCAAGTCCCGTTCTGACCACTATCTGAATTTGTTCTCGGTTGTCCCCAGTTCAAATCCTCGGTCATGCCTCCTGCCAGTTGGGATTTTTAGTCATGTTATGTTTAATATTTGTTTCATATACACGACCCCACAAGCTTCTAGCTTTAAACACAAACCGTGTATAAATAAAGTTGCTTTACCTTTACCTTTTTTTTTTTTAAGAAACCCTGGCAATTATACTGTACAATTGATAGAATTTCTAAAGTTCTAAATTTGTCATAGAAGAATTTACAGTTGTTAAAATATGTAGCATGTAGGTCTATTTACCTCTATCAAGTTTGAATTGATAACCAAGTGTTGTGTTCATAGGTGACAGTGATGGGCGAAACAGAATGCCTCAGTGGATTCCTGGGTATTGATGTCCCTGCTGGTCCCCTGTGGATTCTTGGAGATGTATTCATTGGTCCATACTACACTGAGTTTGACATGGGAAACAATCGCGTGGGTTTTGCCAAGACTGCCTAAGACATCAGATCAGTCCATTCAAGACAGACTGTCGAAAAGTCATAGTGATAGCCAACCTTCCGAGACACTAAACTTAACAGTGGGAGCAGTGGGGAGGGGGGGTGGGGGAAGGGGAGATGTGGTCTTAACATCCCACTTCTTATACCTTTTAATGTAGTTCCCCAACATTTCCTTAGTGGCTTCTGCTTCTCTGTGTTTTTTTTTTCATTTCAAACTGTATCATGCAGCAATGTTGTTTCTTTTCTATCCTGTTTCTAATCCTTGGCCTCGCAGCTCCGGTATACCACATGTTTTACCCAACTGAGCTAAACTCTTGCAAGAATATTGAAAACTTTCAAAGTCATTTGTGTCCTTACAGTTGAATCTTTGTTTGTTTGGTTTGTCAATCAACAATTTGCCATTCAAAGGATTTTGTTGAACCATGCATGATTTTGAAATTTGCCTGTCAAGCCAACCAGAGTCATATAACATGCCCTACTTTAACCATATTATGAAAAGCTTTTTAACTTAAAGGTAGATGCCTGAATAAACAAGGACACGTTTTGTAGTAGAAATTTTGTAAACAAAGTACTGGTGTAATAATTTTTATGTGTTACTTATTAATAAGTTGTTTTTATTGTGTTTTAACTTCGTGTTGTTTCTTAATAAATGATTTATGCTTCGCAATATTTTTTGGTTTGTTCTTTTGAATGGTGCACAAATCATCTGTTCCCGACATGATCAATCGATGAAACCGATCATTGATAACAATCAGTGGCAATAGATATCAATCGATAACAATTAATCGATTGATATCGGAAATCAATGGCCAAAAAATTTGTGTTTTTTAATTGCCATTGATTTTGATCGATTGATCGCACTGGTTCTGTTTCATCCTTGAAATGGCAATTCCTTAATAATTTGCTAGCCTGCTTCGAACACGTGACTTTGTGGATGCCCTATGCTCCTAGGAGCTAAGCAAGGTCGAACGCAACAGAAGAAATGAGTTTTTGTTTTTATCTCAACCCACCCCTCCACCCTTTCTTGTTGGTCAATCTTCAGTACTCAATTGAGCAAATGATGGTTTTCTTCACTTTGAAAACTTTCTACTTGACAATTTATTCAAAGAAATAACACGTTGATTCCAGTTAAGGCTATCATGTAATAATAGAAATAATTAGCCTGCGAATACAGCCGCCTGTCCGCGCACGCAGACAAGCGGGTCGGCGCGCGGAGAGGCGGCTGTATTCGCAGGCTAAGAAACATTGCACAAGTAAAAAGACTGCTCAGAGCCAGGATGTTTTTTAACGCGTTTTCAACTTTATTTTGTGTTCAACGGTCAAAGAAAAATACAAAAATATAGGGCTGCGAACAATCTACCTTGATAACACGTACATAAAACGACTGCCGAGGCGATCACAATTAGGGTCGAGTTTCAATTTCTGATTTTTGCAGTGCAATAAAAAAGCGTCACAAGACAAGTATTCTGAGAAAAATCTAGGACAAAGTCCAATTGTGACCACATCTATAATGCGCATTCTTTTATGAGATTGGCCATGATTTGGCCATTTTATATTTCGTGAAACGTGATCTAGACCCCCGGCCTCCTTTACCACCCTCAAAGTGGTCACGATTCATGGGGCAAAAAGCTAGCTAGTGGTAGTTACGTTAAAAATCATTCACTCTTTTGGAAGACGAGTCGGAAATCTGACGGGATGTCGCGCACACCCTGGCCGGGGAGAATCGAAGAAGAGTACGACTACCTTCTCTTGGAAACTGGGAAGTTTTAAAACCCCTTCCCTCTCTTTCCCATTCATTTCGAAACTGATGTACCAGTTCAAGGCAATTTCAATTTTCCGAAAGAAAATATAAATGAACAAATACAGATGCATCCGGAGAGAAGCTTGTACGAGTGATTAGAAATCGGCAGCCTGCTCGCAGGCAAATAAGACAACTCATCATCGTTATGCGTAAAATGTTTGTCACGTGTTTTCTCAATAGTCCCGAAGGTCGTCCCGAAGTATTCTGGTCTGTGCCAGTCACGCAGCCCGTGCTAACATGCGCGCCAAAAAACGGCTGCGGGGCAGAGCGCAATACACGAACGTCGCGTTCCACGCTCGCTGTCGCGCTTCACGCTCAGCCTCGCTAAACCCCTCAGTACAGGGGTTTAGTTTAGCTCAACTATGTAAATAATTCCCAATTGAACGAGATTGATTTTTCCGAAGAAATACATTATAAAAAAAAATCAAAATATTTTTTGGGTGACGTCCCCAGACCTCACTTGTTGTTAGGGCCTTTGGCGATCGGAAATCTTGCCTCGTCGTCTTGTCGGCCCTGAAGCTGATCCATAGATGTCCCTTCATTCATTTCCTAGTAAACCTCTTTCGATTCACGGATCGTTGTTTTTTTGGCCTAGACCACTATCGGTGCATCGTCTTCGTGATCCACTTCCTGGGAGAAAAATTCAGGGTAGTCATCCTGCTGGGGGCCATCTGGAACAACATCGTCCAGAGGCCGCGGCATACGCGACGAGGCTCGAGAAGCTAATGAACTTGAAGCTGTTAACTGCCCGGAACTACAGTTGGAATAATGTCTTGAACGTTCTATTCTCCTGCCTCTTCCTGAGTAATAGCTTGTACGCGTGGAGTCAGATCCAGCATAGCTTGCTCCAATGCTACTGGTCTCTCGGAAGGTTGGTTGTGCATCGTCAATTGCAACTCTTCGGTTAAAATATCTTATGTAAATTCCACACGCAACGCAGCAAGCTGCGAGGAATCCCAGAACACCGACAACATAACGGCCGGCTTGTTTTAAGTCGTCCGTGGAACGTAAACACTCGCTAAGTTTAGGAATGTCGGAGAACCACGCCAGGGCAGCCGCGACGGCGAGGAACAGAAACAGTATTGCGAGGATGACACAGCAACAGCACCCATCGCAACACGGATTGTAATTACAAGCGAAACCACAACAGCGTATTCGGCAACAGTCTTCTTGAGGAATGGGTGTTGAAGATCTGGAAATCACAGGGAAGTGTAGAGAGGTTTCAGAACTCGATTCGAAATCTTTCAATATCAACTCTGGTTGTTCATAATTGACTTGAATATGCCGCGTAATCATGTCGACCAAATCTCTTCTGTTGGGCCTCAATGCCTTGATCATTCGGAGCAAGTTCGCCATCTTTTCCGGTTCGCTGCCGATTACATTTTGTTGGCGTAGAATGCTGAATACATCCCAGCCGCTAGTGATCCTTTCTCGCTGACCGCCTGGAATGAGATTTCCACAAACATGAACGAGACTCTGTAGATTCCTTTCATGAAGTTCACTGCTGAGGTTATTCAAAAGAATATGGAACGGATTGAGAAACTCTGACATGGCGTGATGTTTGCTTGCCTCAACTGGAAATCAATTTTTGTGGCTGCCTTAAATGACCCGGCGAATGAGCTATCTTTACATTGTCGTTGCTGTTGTTGTTTTAAATAATTTTGTGCTATGAAGAATAAAAAGCATAAGTTTGTATAAACTGTCACTAGTCTGTCCAAGTTTTTAGTTGTCTTGGTCAAGAATCCTCCAGATTTTCTTGTGAATGTAATGTACACCCTTCAGTACCCCCAGTGAGGAACAGTGATTGACAAATGACATCAGGGGAATCCCCTGCCTTCTTTCCTGGAAGAAGCGGAACTTTTGCGGGTTGGGGGTTAAACAAACATATTGAATTCGCCAGTAATAAGTTATATAATGATTCAAGCCTTATCGAGAACATATCGTAAAATGGTTGTTATATATATCACATTCGCCAGCGTGCAGCCAGCCTACCGCGCGCTGCACGCAGGCAATGTTTCATTTGTTTTCCAGCCCCGTAGTTAGAAATACGAAGTTGATCAACCCTGTAAAACCGTATCAACTACGAGTATCACGAGCACACAACTTTCAACAATGTTTATAATTTTATTTCTGTTGTTATTTGGTTGAATAATGATCTTCAAAATGCCATTCCGGCTAATAGTAATATATCTTCAAGGAATATATCAAACACGAGAAAGGCAGTGTTTTATCCCATTTCCACACACCGAGAAGAGAGTTGAAAATACAACTTGCAGCGGAGTATTTTTGATGAACTTCCAGGTGTTTGGAAATATGGTGAAACACTCTCGAGTGTTTGATATATCTTGTCAGCTGAAACCGAAACTATGGAGAAAACTGGCGGAGAAATAAAATCGTAAACGTATCCAAACCACCGCCATGCATGGTTCTGACTTTATGGTTTTACAAGCAAGAGCGTGATTTATTTTTAGGATTTAGAACCACACTGCCTTCTTTTACTCACTCTTAATTTCACGATTTATACTGGATATCGGGGTGTAAAATTCTACGTTATCGTCTTTGTATTTATGTAAGCCATCTGGAACAGGCTCCAGTTCGGACACTGGTGGTATGCGTGATTGCGATGCAACAGAAGAGAGTGAACAAGAAGCGGTGACCGGGATTGAGTTATTTGAATTAACCCTTGTTAGTACGGGGCTGGTGTGCGCTGAATTCGATACACTGTAGCTACCAGGTCCACAAACTTGACTATTGACGCTTTCGTTGTCTTGACTGCGTGAGAGCATCGGGTCAGGTCTATTTCGTTTGGAACAGAAGAGATAAACTCTACACAAAGCTGAGCAGAGTGCAAAGAAAGCCAAAATAGCCACAATGTACGGTCCTGATCTTCTCAAATCATCTGTGGAGTTCAAATAACGCGTTACCTCGGGAATATCGGCGAACCACGCCAATATGGCTGCAACGGTGAAGAAGGTAAAAAGTATCGCTAAAACAACAGAGCAACAGGACAGATCACAGCATGGACTGCTATAACATGTCAGCTTACAACAACAGCAATCTTGAACGCAACACGTCAGTGATGAAGCCCTCTGTTCATCGCTTTGATTTCTGATGTATGCGAGTTTTGGTCCGCTTGAATCGACTATCGATCTAACCAAATTTAATACCACCTCTGGCTGTTCGTATTGTTCTTTGATGTGCTCCTTAATCATATGAACCAAATCTCTTCTCCTTAGTACCTTGATCATCGCGAGCAAGTTCGCCATCTTTTCCGGTTCGCTGCCGATCACGTTTTGGCGAAGCAAAATGTTAAACACATCCCAACCGATCTTGATTTTTTAACCCTGGCCACCTGGAATGAATTCAGCACAAACATTTTTTAAACTTTGTAGATCCTTGTCCTCTAGTTCGTTGCTGAGGTTGTTTAAAAGAATCGGAAACGGATTGATGCGAATCATGGCTGACAGTCTGCTTCCGTCTGGAAAGAACAAACCCTGACCCTGGAAGGCTCCTGCAGTTCCTATCGAATCCTACTAGTAGCCACCACCCCTCCCCACCCCCTCCCCCACAGAGATGAATTATCGAGGACTCGTGACTTTCTTGTGATACATACTGTGATACATGTAATACATGTAAATACCAGCCTAGTCCCTAGGCGTTCTCCTCCTCTCTCGGGCGAGCGCGAGGTTCACGTAAGAGCCTGGGAACGGATTTGCGTGCCGGCCGGCGGCCGAAAAACGCGTTCCCACTGAGTGTCATACGGTGACGTCACGAAATTTCGTGCCAAATTGATAAGCGGGAAGGGAGCGCCAGGGTACAAGGCTGTGTTAAAATCATTCTAATCCCAAAAGTCCACGGAGGATCGTGGACTCTGGGGACAAATGGATAAATACCAAAAATTGTCACGCGGCCAGATCTGTTGACATGACACACGTTGGATATGTCACGACATTTTAAATTAAGTGATTTTTACAAGCGTGCAAAATTATTCTCAACAAAGATAAGCAAGGCTGATTAAACAGTAAGAGAATCTTTCAGTGTTTAGGTCTTTTGTGCCATTTATAGCTTTTTATTCTTCCCTGAAGAGGTCAGGCCGTGCCTGACGAAATATTGGAAAATATATATATAGTTCAATCCAACCGTACGGTCAGCCTTTCTGTTTTTTATCACTGTTCATGTTGTAACGTTTCTCCATAATTTTATTTCTAAATTTCAAATTTTAACGTTTTAGCCGCGCTTTTGTCGTTATTCACTTGTTATATCGTATTTCCCATATTTTAAATTTGTAACTTTTAACTTTTAGAGACATTCTCTGTAACACCCTGAAGAAGGTCATGCCTTCCAAAATATAGGAAAAAACATACCCCTATTGTTAATCAGCCTTGCTTATCTTCGTTTACTATTTCGTTATAGCTTCATTTAGAGGATCCGGTACTTCTATATATATATATTTCGTCACGGTGGTCCTTGCAAATTTAAGTTCGTTTTAAAAATCATTTTCACCGAAAGTGAAGGAAATCTAACCTATTTAACTAGTAGTTTTCTAAGTTAGAAAAACACCAAAGAAGTAGTAATAGAATGAAAAGGAATTAGAAACAAGGATGGCTACACGACTGAGCAAGGTAATTAGAAACGACAGGAGCAGCCAGCGGATTATTTCGGTTGTTTGGAAAGTCTGAAATTCCCTCAGATTTTTTTTTGTGAAATGTTACCCTCTAACTTTCGTGATGTCGGAAATATGAAAAAAATGCGTTTTGTTTTCGGAGAGGAGGAAATGTCGTTTTGGGTAGGCAATAGTCTCCCTCGCAGCCGTTTTTAGTGTCGTCACGCAACGCTCCTGGGGAGGAGCGTTGCGTGACGACACTAAAAACGGCTGCGAGGGAGACTAGGTAGGCAACAACAGCTGGCAAATTCGGGAAATGGACAATAAAAGCCGCTAATAAATTCGAGAAGACTTGAGTTCCCCAAGAATGACCAAACAAATAAAGATTTTACAGGGCAGCCTGGAATTAATCTACCAACGCACATTTGGGAGAATAATTTGTTTATTGGCAGCACCAGATTAAAGGGACACTGTCACGGGGATTTTACGTTTAGCGTTGAAAATGTGCTGATGAAATGAAATGCTTTTTCTCTTACACAGTAATCGTTGAGAGGGGAAAATGAGTTGAAAATAATCAATTTTTTGCTTTTTATATTATCTCACTGTTTCAGTATGTACTAAAACAATTAACTCTTCACAAAGTGTCGTTGGCTAGTTGTGGATATGCGATTGTTAACTAAACTGTTACAAATTTAATCATGAGGAATTATCGTCATGTCATACATTTAGTCCATGTACGTGTTTGGAGAAGCTCTTACGCTCCTTTTCTAAAAGAGAATACGAGAGAATTGAAGTGAACCAGAAGTGATTTAAGCGTTACACAATCAATTCTGCTGATTGTGGTAAACTAATTCGGGAGCAAATACACAAGCAGAACCGATTAGTTAAGACAAACTCGTATTTCATTTCATATGTTTTACCTTACGTGAGTTAAAAGACTTAAAAGTTCTTTATTTCTAGTTTATCTTTCTTTCTTAATTACAAGATCAATATATTGATCCTAAAAGTCACAATAATTTTTCATTTAGCGTTGTCTTCATGTAGTCCATTCACAACTTTTACTGGACAAAATAAAACTTACACCTAACTACATGACAATGCAGTAGGCTTCTAGAACATTTCTTCTTTTTGGCCTTGTGAAACGGAAACAAAAGAAACGCAAGTTGAAATAGCGTACAGACTTGCGTTGTGGCCCAACAGAGTCGCACGTTTACTCGCAAGATGGAAAGAAAGCCATTTCAATGAAATGCAAAACAGAACAGATGAGGTGCGACCAAATTCCATGGTAAGGCAAGTCAACACGAGTGCACGCAAGTCTTGGTCCAACAGCTTGCGTTTATTTGCCAATCCGTTTGGCCAGAACAATACTCTTAAAAAAGGACTACTTGCGACAGCCTTGCGAGCGCCTAGCAGTCACAGCATACACATGCAGGACTCTGCCGCGCGCGTGGCCCAGCTTAGCACTTGACGGATCTTGCGTAAAATAACGGTTTGGAAGGCTGTCGGTCTAAATACAACCGTGGAAACATTGATAAAAAAACACTGCGTCCGCTCACACTACCAGTGGGGAAACCAATGTGATTCAAAAAGAATGTGAATCACAACAGAAAAATCCCTTATCTTCTACCCTTTTTCATTGACCTGAAGAAGGGGTGTCTTGCTGTACAGCCGCGCCTTTAACGCATCAGGCCCCCTGCCGATTTTGTGGTAAATAATGCTAAAACTCTGTGTATTACTTAACTGATCATTTTTTGGCACACAAGATACCCACTGAACTCTTATGTTTTGAAACTAACTTTTGAACATTGTGCAATCATCTATCTTAGTCTAACTTATTGTATTTTTTCTTAAATAATATAATAAAAAGAACTCGCCAGATTGTACAACTGGGACCGCTGAAACCGATACAACAGAAATAAGCAATCATCCCAGTTCCAACAGGCATTCTAAGCAACAACTTCGCGACGTGACAAGAGATTGCGTGACCCTGGCACTATTTATAAAAATAAAAATAATTGGCGTGACTATTGGCTAACGTAACAACGGCAACATTCTACTGCTGGTACATATTGCTGTTAGGTGCAAAGGGCCAAACGGCTACTTCACCTCCCGCGGGATTCATCCCAGGGGGGTTAAGGAGGGAATGAACGTGTGGAAGAAGGATCGAAGCTCGGGGTGGGGGGTTGATAGCGGGGGGTCCCGACACGTTCGGAGGTAGGAAAGGGGCCTCTGTGCTCTCTGTAGCCATTGGAGCCAGCATTCTAGAGATGACCACCTGTTGAAGTTGCTGTGCAGAAATGGTGCTCAGATTGTTGTTTTGAGAGGTCCCAACGTGGGAATTCAAGGCACTTCCTGATGAGGTGTTTAAATTACGCCGCACAGGACTGTTTCCTTCACCGGCCCCAAATGAAGAGCTCCCACGGATCCTTGCAGAGGGTCCAATCACAGAGGGGCTGGCAGATGGTTGGGAAGTTTGCCCAGTGATGGGTTGTTGAACGGGACCGCTAACGAACCCCAATAGCAACGGCATCCGTTGAGCAGGGTTACTGTTCATGGAGCTGCTGCTAACTGCTGTATTCAAAGGTGTTGTCCCGTACAAATGGCTCGGGGTGTTGAGAGGTGTGCAGCCAACCTGAGGCGTCTGAGAGCTTGCATGAGCCAACGCTACTTGCCTTTCAGCGGCACGGGCACCTTCAGTACTGCTTTCGTGTTCGCCGTCATTTGCTGTATCGTTACTGACTGTTCCACTGGATTCGGCTTCTTCCCGACTTTCATCTCGACTTTCCTGGGTCTCGCGTGGTTCAGTGCCTGCATCTTTCCCTTTTCTCTTTTTTCGCCTACAAGAGACAATTATACAAACAGATTTTTTGGAGCGTTTTCCAGAAAATCACCTTTTGGCCTTATTACGCGCTTGTTTTAGAGCGGTTTTCAATTGAGGTTCTCACGACAAACACAAGAAAGATCAACAAGCCTAAACAACACATTGAACCAATAGCAGTCGAAGAAAATACACGTAGCCTGTGTTTAGGGCGGGAAGACAAGCGTGACTTAACCGCGTTTTCCTTTGGTTTTGCATATGATGAGTGATTGATGTGAGATTTTCAAGCCAATCACAGAGCGTGTAGAAAAGTGAACTAAAGCGAATCCAGTTTATTTTCGAACCGCTCTACCTGGCTTGAAGAAGAGAGAAAAGCCGGGGAAAACCGGTTACCTAGAAGTCACTGAATACGCCGGTTTTGTCCAATAACTTGCTTACTCTTAGCAACGTCTTAACAAAAACCCCGGAAAATTGCAGCCCCTCCCGAAAGGTTGCTTAATATTTTTAACTCCGTGTTCCCACATACCTCGGTCTCCCTTCAGCGCCTTCTTCATGCCAGCGTTTGAGGTGCTTTTTCAGGTTTCCCGCCTGAGCGAATCCCTGACCGCACTGCTCACATGAATAAGGTTTATCGCCAGTGTGCGTTCGGCAGTGCATGGCGAGGCTGCTTGGACACAGGAACGCTTTGCCACACAGGCTACAGAAAAACTTCTTCTCACGCAGTTTCTCCTTAGGGCGCTGTTCTTTGTTGTGGACAAACCTGACAAGCGCAGCAACAGATAACTTGAATCAATTCACTTTCAGATTCAAACCTTGGGTGGAGTTAAAGCGGTCTACCTTTTGCGTCGCTGGAAGAAACTCTAGTATTGGACCATTCTAGTAAAAGCTATCGAGTACTTCCTTCTTGAACTACTGTTTGTTTTCCTGTAAAAGGTGGACCTTTCGTTTAAGTCTGAGGATGAATTCCTAGTGTGTGGGAAACCCTAGCATGTGACCTTTTAGATCAAAGCTATTAAGCAGTACTTTCACATGCTACTATTATTTGGGGATTTTATTTTCAGTTTCAAACATCGACCAGACAAGCTTTGTAGAATAATCGTAGTTTCAGCAAAAGAAACGTACCTAACATGTTTGGTCAGATTCCCTGGTTGACTGAAGCCCTTTTCACACACAGTGCACACATAAGGTTTCTCTCCTGTGTGAGTCCGCAGGTGTGATTTTAAGTCCGAGGGTCCTGGGAACACCTTGTCGCAGTGTTCACACGCATATTTCCTGGCCATTTTGGGGTTGATGGGTCGACCTTCCACCATAGGACAGCGTTTACATCTGAGGTCAAAACAGTTAAAGGTATTCAGCACATTGAATCAGTCGATCGATTGCCTGAACTGACTGACTGACTGACTGACTGACTGACTGACTGACTGACTGACTGACTGACTGACTGACTGACTGACTGACTGACTGACTGACTGATTGATTGATTGATTGATTGATTGATTCATCCACTGATTTAAGTACATTTCAACATTACAACCATAATTACAGTCTCCCCACCTGATATGCTTCCTTAAGCCAGACTTTTGAACAAAAAATTTCCCGCACAAGTCACATTTATATGGCTTTTCTCCTGTATGACCTCTGAAATGATAAAAGTGGATATATATTAGCAGCGTATCGATTTTCTACCAGAAGAACATTTAACTGCTGGAGCAAAGACATTGGCCAATTGCCCTCAACTTGGTCAATAACCCATATAACTTACCTAAAATGTACCGCCAGTTGGTAGCTCGTGAGGAATGTTTTGTCGCACTTTTCGCACCGATAACCCTTGTTGGTTGTTGCTGTCTGATCGCCGTGTCTTCGTCTCGTATGTTTGGCCAGATTCGGGAGTGACACAAACGTTGCTCCACATTCATTGCACATACACGCTTTGTCTGTAGTATGCGTCTTCACGTGCTCGATCAGTTCTGGCTGACTGTCGAATGTCACCATGCACTCATCGAAGTTGCAGACAAACTTGTCACTGGTGTACTTCTTCTGAACTTCATCTTTTTCATAATGACTTGCATGCTTATGTCGCCAAAGGTGACCTGTGATAACAATAAGGGAACATTTGATTCACTTGCAGGTCTTTGGTACTGAAGCACTTTTCCTGAATACGGTCGAAGCCCTCGTCAACGACCACCTCGGGAAATCGAAGTAAAACCAATATTTATTAGTCACTTTTTCCCCTTAGTTGATATTTCTTTGCTTTTACTACTTTTAGCATTTTTCTCTTCCTAATTGCAAGACAATAACGCGCAATTATAGCAATTCTTATAAAATATGATATTTCAGGCATGACAGTGTCCCTTTAACACTTATTCTCCAGCTACATTATATCGACGAAGGCAATCAGGCAATGTTATATTGCAGTAACTGTGATAAAGTAGTGTATACTGTTATTAAAGTGATGACTAACACTAACCAGAATCTTTGAGTGGTCGCTTAATAGAGCTTAAAAGCAAAGGGAAATACCAGTTGGTAATTCCCAAATGTGACCGCGGCCACTAACGAGAGCTTTTAATTACAGAGTTTGAGTGGCAATTCACACGGGGTTTCAAAATGGTGGTCGTAACTGGAGGTGTTCGCTTACGAGAGTGAACGCAAGGAGAGCTTCGACTGTACTTTGTTGGATTGCACGGAAATAAAGCGAGTCTTGCTCCATTACGAAAGTCACGCGCTATAACTCGGATCTACAGTGTATTACACTCGGAGGAAGAAGTGGTTAATCTTCGTTAAAGCACCGAATTTGTCACGACAGTATGACGTCACGTTGCTTAGCAGCTTCGGTGAAGAAAACCGCGGGCTCGGAGATAGGATTTCGCTTTCAAATTGAACTTGTTCCATAAGCTGAACGTAATTATAATACTGCTTATAACATTACCTCGCTGAGTGTATGTCGCGTCGCAATATTCACACTTGTATGGTCGTAGCCCCTCGTGCACTGACTGCATGTGGACCGTCAAGACACGACTGTTCACGTACTTCTTATTGCACACTTCGCAAATCACAGGGGCATTGGAGGCATCCGAGTGGCGCGCCCTGGGAACCTTCTCATGTACGCTCCTGATGTGACGGTTTAGATGGGTTTTCTGAGTGAATTTCCACAAGCATTGGTCGCACTCAAAGGGCCTCTCCCCTGTGTGGCTTCTCTGGTGGCTCTGTAAAAAAAAAAGAGTAATTGCATGAATTCTAAACTCTCTTTACTGCGATTCAACAAATTCATATTGGCAGGATGTGAAAACAAAAGAACTGATTATCATTGGAAAATGTCCTAGTCATGGATGTTTCATTTTGGCATATTACTGTCCCTATTGTGTTCTCTACTTTTCTAGCCATTATTTTTAAGAGTTGTCTTGATTTGAAGGTGCATCGAAAGTAACTCGCATTTGCGTTGGTTTTGCATTGCTACTTACTTACGCTTAGTGATTGGTTTAAAAATCTCGCGCCACTATCTCGACCAATCGGAAGTAAAACCAAAACCAATTGTCAATCACTCGCACAGGTTTTCCCGCGCTTTGCGTTGGCTACTTGTATTTGCTTCGCGTTTTGATTGGTTCACTGGATTGTCTGCGTCCCTTGTGATTCGCCAGAGTGATTACTTTGTTTTTGGTTTTACGATACTCAAATGAAATCCGCTCTACAACCATAACAATTACAAACCTCCAGGCCGTGCAAAGAGTCAAATTTTTTCCCACATTCAGAGCAACTGTACTTTTTCTCACGCTTATCCTTCGCAGGAACATAGCCAGGTAAATGCTTTTTACAATGTTTATTCAAGTTGCTTTTGGAAGAAAATTTCTTGCCACACTCCTGGCATTTCAGCGTATCGTTGTCTTCATGGGTCGTCAGATGCTCCTTGAGGTACACTTTGTTGTAGGTTTTGTGGCAGATGGGACATTCTTCTGCTGTTACACTGGGCCCATGCTTTGAACGGGCGTGGCACTGCTTTTCTTTCAGAGTTTGAAACTGCATATCACAACTCACGCACCTAAAACAAAACATGCAATGGCGGACTCAAAAACTTTATATATGCCATTACTGCAACGTACAGTAGAATCCCGATGTATCTAACCCTCCTCGGTTTCTTGGATAGTACTTCCGATTTCTCAAACCAATTTTCGTTTCCCCTCGAGGTTTAAAAAATCGGCATGCCGCTGTATCAACAATTTTGCAACAAAAATGAAAACAGACTCAGAGACTGCGCATTACAGACTGGACAGTGGCGGAACCAGACCTTCAACTAAGGGGGGGCGCTTTTGAAGAAAGATATGAAAGATAATTCCGGCAGATCAAAGAAAATGCGCTATTTCCGAAAAAAGGGGGGGGGGCCCTCCCTTGGATCCGCCACTGCTGGAAATCAGTTTTCATTGCACCCTTATTTAAAGAAAGAACTGAGTTACCTTGGATGATGGTCCTCAGGAGGGGTGCTCTTGTGATCCTGTAGTTGTTTCCACTCCTCAAACTCTTCATCACAGATTTTGCACCTGAGAGAGGGGAGAGACAGAGAGCAATTGCATTCCCTGTGTAAATAATCATATGTATGCTAGAAGCGAATTGAAAAATTAATCTCGTAAAATTGCTCTCGTGTACTGCAAGTCAACAAAATCACTGAAAAGCAAACTGAAACAATCAGAAAATACGGTAATCTACCCTGGCATTTGGTTAGTTGGGGAGCAGCGTGAGAAACAACATGCGTGCCAATCCAGTTTTTTGTGCTGCTAGCCAACTAATCGAACATGTACAGGTACACAGCTGTAAACTAATAACAATTTTAGGAAGCTCTGGATTACTTTGGCAACAGCAGAAACAGATTAATATCAAAAATGTTATTATCTTATTGACATATGACCATACAAAGAGAGGCTGGTACATGTCGGCCTGTGCTTTTATAGTGCATCTTTGTACTGTATATTTAATCGTTGAATGAAATTTCATCTGAAAAGGTTCAATTTTCATACTTGGGCTTCCCTCCACATCTGTGTTTCTGAAGCACAGAGGCACTTTTGAACTCCTGGGTGCATGTATCACATTTGAACTGTCTTGACAAGCATTTCATCGAGGATTTATGTTCCAGAGCTTTTTCTTTTTCTGTGAAATCTTCCAGGCAGTGGGTACACTGGAATTTGATGGTATCTACAGAAAAATGTCCATGATAAGAGCAGTTAGTCTTTTCAGAAAAAAAATCAGGTTGAAAGCAGGGAGTATTTTTAGATAAAGTCTGTAATTTATCTTGCTTGGTTCTAACAATAGAGAGGTGAACTCACACGTGCTCAAAATGGGAGACAAGGGGGCAAAGTGGAAATGGACTCGTTTGAAAAAGACAGGGGGCTGGGCAGAGTGAATGTAGGCCCGCCAGGGGAGGGGGGGGGGGGGGAGGGGGGCTCCTATATGAAAGACACAGGGATTCTTGTTTTCTTGCTTAGGGGTGTAAATTTCGGATTTGGTCTCACTTAGGGTGGCAAATCGCCAATATTTTTGGCATCAGGGTGTCGTTTAGGGTTGCACGTGAAGAAATATAGAAATTTAAATTCTCTTTTTAATTCTATTCTTACCTTTAAGGGGTCAAAAAAGCTGGAGCCATCCCCAAATTGGTCCCCTTTTCTTACCCCAAAATGGGATATTGTGGCCTTATATTTTCAACTGATAAGGCTTAGAGGCACCTCATGTAGATATAGGACTGAGGAAACTGGGACAGGATCCCAACAAGTTTACTGTCACAGATTTCACCACCTTGCTCTCAAGAGGTGAAAATTAATGTTGACATCCACTGTTCTTGTCGATAATTTAGACTAGATAGATTGTAACACTGCTGTTATGATTGACAATGGCAGACATCAATGCAAAGAAAAAATTAAATTACCTGCCAGACCATCATCTGCATCAACAATTGTTATTTCTTTGATATTTGGCTTCTTTTTGCTATGAACTGCCTTCTTTCTACCATGACCCCCTTCCCCTGTCACAGTATCATCACTGACACTTCTTCTGGTTTCTGCCATGAACTTAGGAGTAAACTCATAATCACTGTCATCCATGTCATCATCATCATCATCATTGTCGTCGTCGTCATCTTCATCCTCATCCTCGTCTTCGTCCTCCTCCTCATCATCATCTTTGTCATCATCATCAACAACATAGTCAACATCGTCATCCTCCTCCTCCTCCTCCTCCTCATCATCATCATCATCAATTTTGTCAATACTGGAGTCACATTCATCATCACCATCATCACTGTTGACTTCCATAACTTCCACATCTCTTTCCTCTAAAGAGTCTGCCATTTCTTTGTCGTCAGCCTTCTGAGCCCCCTCCCCTTCATTTTCATCATCATCATCATCATCGCTATTGGGAGTCACGTAAACTTTAGCATGATCCACTTCTTTATCGAGTGGAACCACTGCTATCTGTCCACCACTTTCATCTGTGATGAAGGAAACAGGTGCACTTTCAACATACGCTGGGTAGGCTAAACCTGAAAGTTAGAACATCCCAAGAGTATTGAAAAAGGTAAAAAACGTTCTCTGGTTAAAAATTTAAAAAAACATAAGCTTTCAGTTATCAGTCTATAACCTTCAACCTTTTTCGTTTAAGGTTATACTGTAGACTGATTACCCGAAAGCTTATGTTTTTCAAAATTTTTAACCAGAGAACACTTTTTACCTTTTTTATATGTCTTATCCTGGTTACTTCTCTATTTTTATCCCACTTGAGTAATTAAACAGGACATGATTCCATTTAGTATTAATACACTTTCAAGCAGACAGATATAAATATTTTGTAAATTCTAATGTGTATGCAATATTTGTATGTTTTAAGATTTAAAGAAGAAACATTTTTTTAAACTTTTACTATAACTGTATTTCGCTGATTCTATTAATTTCTAGGTTCCCAAAAAACTTAATACTAATATTTAAATGCTAGAAAGACACAGCATATAGGTTGCCTCTACCAAAACTGAGAAGATAAACAGAGTTTTGAAGCAGCCTAACTACATATATGTGTCTACATTTAGCATTTAATGCATCTTGCATGTTAAATTTACATGTACTTGATTAAAAATTATTTACTGTTATTACAGTAATTACGTTACAAGGATCTATTGAGCCTCCCCTCTTGCTTACTCTCTCCATTTTTCTTACCCTCTCCTCCCCACCCCAACACCTTTCAGTTTGTGAAACCAAAAATTAAGAAACACTGGGGAGGGGGGGAGGGACCTCATATAAGTAACAAATATGGTAAATTATTCAATAAAATAATACCTTTAAATGATTTATCAAACAGAACCATCAATTCCTCTCCTGCAGCGATGTCTTTAAGTGCTTCAAAGCAGACTCCTGTAGGGCAGTTGTATGCAACAATATTTTGCTTTCGTTTTGATGTTGCACTTTGAAGACGACTTAACCAACTGCACTTGTCTTTCTCATTCTTGTGTGCAAAGAAAAACTGTGATCTGTTTTTGCTGTTTTTATCTTCCACCTACAAAAATATAGATGACGTACTGATATCAAATGATCATGGTATCACACAGTCATACAACAAGGTTGTTATTTGCTAAACTGAATTGAATTATGTGGTACATGCCTACAAATAACAGCCATCCAATTAACAACTCATGTTACTGTGTGATAAAATTCATAGTACGACCAGTAAACATACATGTAGTCTGACCTGACAATAACTGCACTCACCCTACTATCTAAAAGAGGGTCTATGCACAGCCTACATGTACAAAATGTACCGTAAATGATTGATTAAATGCCGCAGGGATTACTTAATTTTCCTTGTCAAGGTGCAGTGCTTATTTGAAAGTGGCAGTCGAAACTACAGTCGAAGCTCTCGTAAGCGGACACCCTCAGGGCGCGAAAATAGTGTCCATAACTGGAGCTGGCCGCTTTCGAGAATGGTTCTCGTAAGCGGCCACTAGAGGTGTAGGGGATAGATGGCCGCTTACGGGAGCTTGCCAAGCTAACAATAAATACCGTGGACGTAGATGACGACAGAACAAACACTGAAATATGGTACTGTAATTACTGTAAAATCATTGTGACGAACGGCGATGTGAAGTTGATTGATAAAAACAGGATACAAAGGTTGTTAATAGGAATTTATTTCGGGTGTCCGCTTACGGAAGCTTAGAAACAAAGAAAACGTCTAAGTCGTAATCTCTGAAAGTGTCCGCGTCCGCTTACAGGAATGTCCGCTTACGAGAATGTAAAGATACAGAGTTTGTATGAGAGTTAAAACGGGATTTCAAACAAGGCAGCCGTAAGTAGGGCTGTCCGCTTACGAGAGTGTCCGTTAAGAGAGCTTCAGCTGTACCAGTAAAACACTGAGGGGAATATAGAGAGAATTAAGTGAGGCATGTACTAGGTATGCACAATTTAAATATAAAATTATTTCAAATGAAATACAAGAGGTCACATGAAGACAGTTTCTCAGTCCCTGGTTGTAGTCTTATTTCTCAAGTGATATGGTTTTGATATCTCTTTATATCGACCGTCGTAACAAAGGTGGGAGCTTGTTGCGCCGCTACGCTTATTCAAAAGCGGCGCTTATTAAATTATTTAAATTAAAGGTTCAGCGTCTTCAAGGGTGGTGCTTATTTGAGAAGCGGCGCTTAAATTTACGGTACTCTGGAAATGAAAGGTAGGGGGAACTATTGATTACTACACGAGTCCTAGGAATATCGTGATACATTGAACTATCGATGTTTGCTAATTGGAAGGATTCCAATAACAAGGCATCGATATTTGCAAGTTCAACTGTTGATAATAAACTCCAAAATTTCTATTCATAGTCACAATACATGTAGTTTCCAATTAAGTTTTGGTCTTCCTTTTCCTTTTCCTTTGTTTTATTCCTTTTTTTTAAATCAAGGGAGAAGATTACATTTATGCAAAAATATGGTGGTTACACCTGTAGTAAAATTTCTCCATCTACCTCTATGAAATTCACAATATTAAATGAGAACAATGAGAATTTTCGACCTCTCACTCTTGAGAACAGGGAGAGAGAGTCCCTGGTAACAAGCTTGACATTATGGCAGCATAAATTCACTATTACAATAGTGTCACTACTTCTGCAAATAAATTACACTTTTACAATATTATAGCATTTTACAACTATTGCAATAAGTACATGTATTTCAACTATCACAATCCTCACAATAATAGATAGTAAATTTACGCTAGGTGAATAAATGATAAAGATGAAATTTCCATCTGTCATGAGCATGCATGGAATATAGTAAAAATCTGAGTCCCAGACTGGAATCAAACCTATGGCCTCCCAGATACCAGCTGGGCACCCAAACCACTGACCTACAAAAGACTCTTGGCCCAGCTCACCAGCAGTCTCCCATTTTCGTCACGCCCATGGCAAAATTATGGAAATTTCATCATTATTATCACAATCCTATTACAATAAGTCACACTCAGTCACCACCAATGCATCCAAGGCTGCAATATTTTGTACCGCCTGGTTTATATAATGTCCTGAGTAGCTCTCTTTAGCTAGAATCATAATTATTGCAAGCGTGAATGACATCTCCAGCCAAATTTCACACCTACCTCTGATACAAAAAAGTGCATTTTATCAGGAGACTTTTTCTTGTCCACAATTTTTCCATTGAATGGCCCAAACTGCTTTCCTTTTGGTATGTGCATATGGGCCAAAAGCCCTGCCCTGCGTAATTCAGGAGGAAGATGTGCATCTTCCCTCGGAATCTGAGGAGGCCTGCCTGTGAGTGTAAACAATACAGGAATATAATAAAAAGAGGTGCCTTACATGATGAATTAGTTTTCTGTTTATCTACTGTACAAGTCAAGTTCAAATTTGTTTTTCCAGTATACTGTATAAAATATTTTTGGTTATATCACATACAGTCAACTATCGGCTTGTAGACACCCTGCTATTACGGACCCCCGGCAAAAGTTATAGAGGTTTGACTGGAAATGACTCCCGCTATTACAGATCTAGACTCTCGCTTTTACGGAATTATGGACACATTCATGGTTACCAAAATAACGATTTTTTTATTTTGACTCCCGATTAAGCAGACATCTGAAATTCTCATGTGACATAATTAGGTAAAGTTGCAGTTTGTTGTTCGTTACACTCTTTTTTTTATAAGAATATATTTTATAAGAATATCGAGGCTGAAATTTTGAAAATTTAAGAATATTTTAAGAATAAAGCCGAGGCTGAGATTTTGAAAACGATAGATATAATTTTGTTTGTTGAAAAATCTTTAAATACAATACAATTATAACAATATATATTATAACAATTATAACAATTATTACAATTAACCACGCTATCTCTGTGCGAAATGCCTTTTTTAAAGCCAAAACGGCCAAGTGTCGTTTGACGTGACATCTTGACCTCGCTGGCTGCAACGAAAAGCGATGGAGCACGTGCACAATGTAACGCGATACAGATCTTGGTACCAAAAACTGGTAATTGATACCGCAATTTAATTCTAAAACGGAAATGTCATAAGCTTTAATTTAAGAATAATACAAGAATATTTCCAGCCTAAAATCTGCAGAAAAATAAGAATATTCAGCCTGGGCCGGAAAAACAACATTCTTATAAAAAAAAGAGTGTATAATTTGTCAAAACACACATAATTTTAAAAGACTTCTAAAATATGAATTTTTGCATGCATATCTTCAGTCACTGTACAACAAACTTTGCTCTTTGACTTCAGCGTGCACCTTTTCCTTCCAGACTCTTTAGGAGAGATCAAACCCTCATCCCCCATTCCCATCTACTGGAACCACCAGGAAATTATCAAGTTGTTATTGTTGCACATGCATATACATGTACTGCAACAAAATGGAGCCCAAAAGTGCAACAAGGTAAGGTTAGTGAAGGAAAATACAAGAAACATTTTTCCTCTTCAAACACCAAAGAAACACCACTACGCAAGACAAAATTTCTTTACCTTGACAAAATCTTCCGCTCCCTCCCCTTCCTCCGTAATGTAATTGTTCGCGTGGTTAAAATAATGCAAACGTGAACGAGATCGAATTTCAACAGCTGAAAACCTTCACTTTCACTTCGCAAAAACGCGGATATTTTAACAACTGACATGCCGTATCACGATCGCTAAATAGACGAAGCTTTCATTTGTCTTTCGTGCAATCTTTGCACGGCAAAACAAGGAGATCTCGACTGTACAGACACACGAAATGTTAATCCGCGATTTCGATATACGATTCCACAGTTCCTACAAACGTCAACAGTCACCGAGAAACTTCCGATCTATACATTACAAGCAACAATCCACAGTGCATACCTTTCTTCTTCTTTCCTTTATTTGAGGAAGTCGATGGCTGTTCTGCTGGGCTTTGAAGTCTCAAACGTTTGCTTGTAGTCGCTCTTAATCCTTCTCGAGCGCTGCGTTCTTGCGATTTCCTTTTCGCTGTGCGTTGAAGAGGTCTTGACTTCATCCGCGCCATCACCGTAAACCTTCGTACGCAATTTTCAGCACAAAATGTCCAAATTATTCCTTTCTAATACAACAGCATTGCTAGACGAAGACAGCGACGCCAGAGAGAAAGCGATTTGCTTTAACAGTCCACACCCGCGTCAGAACAATCCGCCATAAGTTCATACCATTCCGACCAGTTTCATCCGGGTGGTCACGTGACTAGTCTATAATGACTGCCCAGACGACGTAGATGGAGATTGGGACTCGGAGACCCGAAGTTTACCGAGGTTTCGAGGAAATCCGAAAACTATTGAACTTTCGAAATTCAAACCATTCTACCGAAATAGAAACTTCTCGAAAATAATTTATTCATATTCCGGAAACGTTTCTAGCCGGGTAAAATCTCAATCCCGGATTTTTCAAACAGAAAATTCAAACAGGAATATTTGCTCGAAAAGTGTTAAAAAAATCCGTTTTAATAAGTAATTTCAAAATCCTGCCAGCTACGCAGGCTAGTGATCAAATTGCCATGTTAAACGATAAATCAAAGAAATTCTGATGTCCTCACGGTTTGCGAAGCAACTACCCTGCAGGGTTCAGATCCGGGGGGGGGGGGGGAGTACAATATGTACCGCTACAGCCACTATGGTGGTGCGGCTTCTTTTTGACCTTTTGTTGTTAACTACCTTGTTTGTTGCTTTGTTTACTATGGAAAAACGGACAGAACTCCAGCTCCTAGAATCAAAGAACACGGAAGAGCAGTCCGTGTTTTTGAGAGCAAATCCAAAATTGCAAAACACGGAAACCAGTTTTGCCTTAGTATGGATTTTAACTATGCCACTGTTGGAAATTATCACAAGTAAAGAGGCTTTTCTTTGAAGCGTGGAATTCGCAGGGAGACCAGAATACAGGAAATGAACATATACAAAATTTCAGATATATACAAATAGCTTGTGTAATGTTCGATGTCTCGCGAAGCGTTCCTGTATTTTGCTTAGTATTTTGCTGTATTAGTCAGCAGCGCACGCGGAAACGTTAACCGTTCAGTCCGGGCGTTCAGTAAGCCGTTGCTTTTTTTTTCCATGTTCAAACCGAAGAAGGCCGAAGGTTTTCGGTCGAAACGTCTTGTTATAAGTTTCGCTGTGAACGTTAGTGTCTGCCTGTCAGCGTGAGAATATGTCAAAAAAATTGTTATATGTGAGGTCGATTTTTATTTCGGCCTGCTTATCTAAATCGAGTTATTTTGAAATGTGCAAAAATAAAAGAGATGTTGTAGTATTGTGGAGGAAATGAGAAAATGAAACAAATCACCTTCACTTCTAGTCCGAGATGGGGTATACAACTCTTTAGTCGTCTGAGATGGGGTAAAACATTTGAGCTTTCTTTGGGGTAAAACATTTAAGCTTTCTTTGGGGTAAAACATTTAAGCTTTCTTTGGGGTAAAACATTTAAGCTTTCTTTGGGGTAAAACATTTAAGATTTCTTTGGAGTAAAACATTTAAGCTTTCTTTGGAGTAAAACATTTGAGCTTTCTTTGGGGTAAAACATTTGAGCTTTCTTTGGGGTAAAACATTTAAGCTTTCTTTGGGGTAAAACATTTAAGCTTTCTTTGGGGTAAAACATTTGAGCTTTCTTTGGGGTAAAACATTTGAGCTTTCTTTGGGGTAAAACATTTAAGCTTTCTTTGGGGTAAAACATTTAAGCTTTCTTTGGGGTAAAACATTTGAGCTTTCTTTGGGGTAAAACATTTAAGCTTTCTTTGGGGTAAAACATTTGAGCTTTCTTTGGGGTAAAACATTTGAGCTTTCTTTAGTCTAATTAAGGCGAGAAAGGGGTTCCTATTTTAACCCCAGCGGAGCACCCTCACTCAAACTTTCCAAGTACTCCCGGGGGGCCAGATTCACGAAGCTCTTGTTCGTTAAGAGCTATCCCGAGTATACTTTTCAAATACAGAAACCTGTTGTTGAGAATTAATACTTAGGTTTCATTTTAACTGACGAGAGCTTAGTGAATCTGGTCCCTGATTCTCGAACCGTCTGAGCTTTATGTCACCCTCGGTATCGCTAAGACGAATAGCAGTCGCCCTCTCACGATTACAAAGAATTCACCACGAACTATAACAAGAAACCCCGGTTTATTTCCCGTTGATAGTGCATATCAGTTACAATCTGAGTACAACGGAATGTTATCTTCTGAAAAAGGAAGTAATATGAAAAGAACCCGTTTTACACGTTACAAAATACGTCAACGCATTGCTATGAAGATACAATCATATCTTTGGAAATAACATCAGTCCCAGAAAGTATTAAACATAAGTTATGGTGCACTCGTCCCTGTTGATTGTACAGCTCTGCTCGCACTTCTCTGCATCACTCGGACATTCCAGATTACAGTTGCCTTTGGTACATCTCTGCTCACAGCTATTTCCGTAGCATTCCAGACCACATCCTCCACCGGTGCAGCTCTCGTAACAAGTATCAGCCTTACAGATGACTGTTTGGCAGTTTCCTGATGTACAGCTGAAGTCACATTTTGTGGGGGCGTTACATGTCATGTCACAACTTCCACCTAAGAAAACACAATACAAGAACTGCTTTTATATGCATGTACTTGAAATATTTTGATAATTTTATTACACTTTGCTCCACTAAGCCGCAGTCTATTAGCTTCCCCAAGGGCTTAATTTACACACGGCTGACATCAAAATTCGAGCTAACCTGGATCAGCTTAATCAACGATCGGGCCCTGGAGGGAAGCTTATTAGAGAGGGGCCTCATCTTCTCATCCATGAGCGTGAGCCCAATCGTACTCCCTTTGGTAATAAATATCATTATCATTCGAAGTGTTTTTCTCCCTTTTTTTCATTGGCCAAGAGCCTATCACGTGACCTGCAAATAACTGCCTACGAACACTGCATACAAATAATGGTCTGCTCGTACGCATTACCGTCTGACAATGATTTTGCTGCAAATAATATTCTGCTCATGCATAGTTGTGTCAAATTCTAAGAAAACATGGCAGCTGGTTTTCCAGAGTTTTGGGTGAGCGGGTTTGATTTGTCAAAACGCAAGAACAGCGGGAATTCAAAGAAGGCAACGAAAATTTCCCTTAATGCATTTACATAATGTCTGAAAGAAAAAATTGAAAGAAGACCAGCTTGTTTCATCGATGGCGATGTATTGCTTTCCTTCTGTATTACTTCAGTAAGGAATGGCTTCCAGTTCTCGAAGGAAAATGCGCTAAACAAATTCAGTTATCGAATGATAAAACAATTATTGAATTCGATTTTTCGCAAAATATCGTCAGTTGATTTGCTCGACACTGACAAATAGCGATATTTCGCTCAACCTCGTCCAATAATTGTTAACTATGCGGTACTCATGCTACTAAAAAAACAACCCAACTATGACTTGATGACCCGAATTTTTCTCGCGCTTTCACCAATTACATGCTGTCTCGCACTTTCCATCGTTTCAATTTTTTTCCGCGCGCGGAATGCCTTCATAGATTCCCGCGCTTGCAGTGGTGAAACGTTCCCCGCGCTTGTCACCGGGTTTATTAATTATATTGTGAACACATTTGGAAATTTACTTTAATAGAGTACTTTTATGTGGAGCTTGTACTAAAAAATATCTATTTATTTTAGCAGCAAAACCAACCCAATTTTGACTTCTTGACGCTTGTCACCGCGGTAACTTGTTTTCTTGCACTAAACTGGTTAAAACTTTTCCTCCCATGAAACGCCTACATAGGTTCCCGCATGTGCAACGGTGGTATGTTTCCCGCGCTAGTCACTGTGTTAGTTGTTACATGAACGTACGTATTTAATAATCTTACCTGTACAAGACTGTTCACATGAATGATAATACTCCGAATTGAAGCATTCCATCGTGCACCCTCCCCCGGTGCAGGACTGGTAACAAACGCCGTCCTCCACACTGTCACATTCATCAGGCACCAGATCCTCTATGGTACACTGGTCCTTGTTGAGTGTACAGCTCTGCTCGCACTTCTCTGCATCACTCGGACATTGCAGATTACAGTTGCCTTTGGTACATCTCTGCTCACAGCTATTTCCGTGGCATTCCAGACCACATCCTCCACCGGTGCAGCTCTCGTAACAAGTATCAGCCTTACAGATGACTGTTTGGCAGTCTCCTGATGTACAGCTGAAGTCACATTTTGTGGGGGCGCTACATGTCATGTCACAACTTCCACCTAAGAAAACACAAGAACTGATTGAACAGCACGCTATACAAGGGCTCAATGTACACAAAACTAAAATCAAAATTCACTGACTTATCCAGCGTCAGCTTATTCGTCTTTTCGATTGGGTCCTAGATGGCAGCTTATTAGCCGGAAATGACCTTTTAAAGAACGGACAGGCCTTCATAGAGCTCTTGCGTTAGTTTTTCTACTACAGAAAACTTAATTTCTATTTTTAGTTTACATGTTTTGCCGCATTTATCGTTTCCTTCAATGAAACGCATTTGGAAACTTACCTGTACAAGACTGTTCACATGAATGATAATGCTCCGAGTTGAAGCATTCCATCGTGCACCCTCCCCCGGTGCAGGACTGGTAACAAACGCCATCCTCCACACCGTCACATTCATCAGGGACAAATGGAGTTGTAGGAGCTTCGGTCGTGGGGGCTTCGGTTGTAGGGGCTTCGGTTGTAGTAGCTTCGGTTGTGGGGGCTTCGGTTGTAGGAGCTTCGGTTGTAGGGGCTTCGGTTGTAGGGGCTTCGGTTGTAGGGGCTTCGGTTGTAGGGGCTTCGGTTGTAGGGGCTTCGGTTGTAGTAGCTTCGGTTGTGGGGACTTCGGTTGTAGGGGCTTCGGTTGTAGTAGCTTCGGTTGTGGGGGCTTCGGTTGTAGGGGCTTCGGTTGTAGGAGCTACGGTTGTAGGAGCTTCGGTTGTAGGGGCTTCGGTTGTAGTAGCTTCGGTTGTAGGGGCTTCGGTTGTAGGGGCTTCGGTTGTAGGAGCTTTGGTTGTAGGGGCTTCGGTTGTAGGGGCTTCGGTTGCAGGAGCTTCGGTTGCAGGAGCTTCGGTTGCAGGAGCTTCGGTTGTAGGGGCTTCGGTTGTAGGGGCTTCGGTTGTAGGAGCTTCGGTTGTAGGGGCTTCGGTTGTAGGAGCTTCGGTTGTAGGGGCTTCGCTTGTAGTAGCTTCGGTTGTAGGAGCTTCGGTTGTAGGGGCTTCGGTTGTAGGGGCTTCGGTTGTAGGAGCTTCGGTTGTAGGGGCTTCGGTTTTAGGGGCTTCGGTTGTAGGAGCTTTGGTTGTAGGGGCTTCGGTTGTAGGAGCTTCTGTTGTAGGGGCTTCGGTTGTAGGAGGTTCGGTTGTAGGGGCTTCGGTTGTAGGAGCTTCGGTTGTAGGAGCTTCGGTTGTAGGAATACAACGTTTTCGAAATCTGATTCGACGAAGCCTCGCTTTCGATTTCCATTCTTCAGATGACGCCACAAGAACAGACGCTACTAAAAGCAGTGCCTGCAACAAGCTTTTTGATATCTTCATTTTCCGTGTCAAAATCTGAAAACGGAAGCGGACAAATTAAAGACCTAAAGGACCATTCCAGTTTTATAAGGACCAGAAAGAGGTGCGCCCTATGGCATGGTGGCCTATACGATACAATACGATAACTTCATTTAGATACGGTATTCCCATCAGCCATTTTAAAATTTATTATCAACTAACTACCAACCTACTTAACGACAAAAATAACAGAATAAAATTCAAAACAATGGACGCTGCTTTGCTTGAAGGCCATGTTTTTTTCTTAAAACTGTGGCGACTCAATTTGCCAATTAAAATCGGGAAGGCTCTGCCCAAAAGGGATACCTTTTTGAGGCTCTAGGTATAACAAGGGGAAACGGAAACTGCATGGCCCATTTAGGCATTTTAGCCAGGTCTGTACGGTCGATTTATCTAAGTATTTAAGGGGTTGTGAAAAGATAAGGAAAGAGGTACAGCAATCCTTCTATCGACGGGAACAAAATTATGGAATTTGATCCCTGAGAACCTAAAAACATTAATTAGATCATTAGGTTATTAAGACAAAAGTAAGGCCTGGTAAACGTTACCATGCGCCGAATCAAATAGGACGTTTAAGACAATTAAATTCGGCAGATTTGAATTAAACGCGAGTTCAGTCTAATATTCGACTGTGTCAGTTTCATTGCCGTTGTTCTTTGCGGAACAACAACGTGAAATGACCAGATTTTTTGGGGTTTTTATACCGAATTTTTTAATTCGAGTCGACTCGAATTAGTATTGTATTCGGCGCATGTAAAATGCGACGTTTATTTAAACCAGGTCTAAAACCAGTTCTCTTAAATAGTAGTCAATAATAAAAACTTTGTGGCCGTGTACATATGTACGTTATTAGCTTACCATAAGTGATTGTAATTAGTAACAACTAATAAGTGGGAGCTCTTGAAAAAGCCCTTAAGGATTCCTTTACACACATATATAATGAGGGTTCTGAGAGAAATTTATGATAACAAACAAAGCTTTTTTCAAAAGAAACACGGCTCCTATTCTCGCCTCGTTTCTTTTGAAAAAAGCTTTGTTTGTTATCATAAATTTCTCTCAGAACCCTCATTATATATGTGTGTGGTGGTATTTGAGTGAAAATAAGCATGGAAGTAAACAAAGAGCATGGAAGTAAACAAAGAGCATGGCCCCAAAGCGAGCGGATGTGTCACAAAAAAATTATTTTCTTTTGAAGAAATGCCCGCACTGTATAATATACAAAAGTGTCTCAGAATTATTTTCCATTTGAACAATTATCTGCACTTGTATATACGCCGAGATGGCAGCCGCAAGATTTTCGTCTAATGTTCTGCAAACATTTTACGGTCCAATAACTAGAGAGGAAAATAGAAATCTTCCTCAACCATTACAACCTGAACTGGTTCTTACACGTGATGGGTTTAAAATAAGTCAGAGTAATTTCCAGGAATGGCTTCGTGTCTGGTTAATGACAGTATCTGAAACAAACCCAAACAACAAAGATATTTATATGTTTAAAAATGCAAACAGAGAAAAGTATACCAATTTGATCGAACAGGAAATTCTAAAGTTGGGAAGTGTAAAGGTGAGCTTCGGGCTTATAGGAGCGCATTTTTTTTTTCGGCAACCAAAGTTTCGGCAACCAATTTTTTGGGTTGGGGCGCTTGGTTGCTCTTCTTCCTCTTGGTGGTGGTGATCTTGGTGGTGATGATGGTGGTGGTGGTGGTGATGATGGTGGTGGTGGTGATCTTGGTGGTCGCCAACCAATTTTTTTGGGTTGGGGTGTGGAGACTTTTGTAGGTTGCTGAAAATATATAGGAGTGAATTTTTTTTAAAAAATATATAGGAGTGGATTTTCGGTTGCTGAAAAATACAAACAATTAGAGAAAAGATACAAAAAACAAAAATGGTTTCGAAAGAAAAACTAGTGGATTTCGACAACGAAATAGTTCTACAACCAGGAAACATTGCAGCTCTATTTTTCCCAAAAGCCAAAGAAGCAACAGCAGCATACGAAGACACAGCAGACGAAGACGCAGCAAAAGAAACCTTCGAAAGCGAAGACGAAGGCGCAACAAATACAGCGACAAAAGAAAGCGCAGACACAGCAGCAGACACAGCAAACACAGCGGCAGCAGCAGACACAGCAAACACAGCCGCAGCAGCAGCAGCAGACACAGCAAACACAGCGACAAACAAAACCTTCCAAGACATGGGCCTCCGGTGCGAAAAAAATGTAGCAACACACCTTCTTCTGGAAAACGCGTACGATAGCAATCTATTGTCCGACATTTCCAAAGTAGACTATCTGGCGGGAAACCTTGGCAAAACGAATTTGCGTCCGTTGGAGGGTCTCCCGGCGTTCGTAGACGATATATTCATATTTGGCTACCTTTCTCGAAAGGAGTGTGTCTTCCAGAAAGGGAAACTATCTTGCACAAGTGGGGAGAATGGGGCAGCAAAACTAGTTGTGGCAAGTATCGCCAACGCTTTGGAAAGAGCCCTGGGGAAACGAGAGTATATGCCAACGGCCATTGTGCACACAGTAGCGGTAGGAAACTCGGGAAGCAGCACAATACGCGCAACAATTGCGAAAATCGAGAAAAACACACTCCACAAGGCAAAAAGAAAATGGGCACAGATCCATCCGCAAAAAAAGATTGCCGGGTATTTTGTGGCGAAATGCGATGTATCCGAAGTCCCTCTGGAGGAGTTGCACAGCGGACTACATGTTTTCGAAACATGCCTGGAAAACTACGGATACGGAATCTACAGCATCGACTACACACAAGATTTTTCTGGAGTTCTGGACCGCAAAGCACTTGTGGACCACCTTGGTTTTCGAAAGGCGGGAGATTTCTGCACGGCAATCGGCAAAAACGAGCCGGCAATTCTAGAAAACACAGACAATGTCGGGGAGCATGTCTGCACCTGGATAGCCAACACCGAAGAAGGGCACACAACACGCACAAAAATATACAACAAAGTCGTATCGAATTTCGAGGCAGGAGAAATCCGCGAACCTGTTGGCGGGCATCTGGCAGAATACGCCGATTGTCCCAACCAACACCTCCGCAAAACTTTCCTACACCCAGACGTGCAAGCAAGAGGATGTACACGCATCGAAGTATCTGTGTACGCATGCCCGCAAAACGAACTTTCGAACAAGAAAGCCACAGACTGCATCGAGAAAGTCTTGGAGAAAGTTTCCATCGAAGAAGAATACGGCCTCTTCGTGGTCCAACCCCCCAGCAAACAATGGAAAAACCTCGCAGAAAGCCTGGATCGGTGTCTGGTTCTCGCAGACAGACCGCAAGGACACATTTTTGTTGCCTGGTGCGCCCATACAAAGACAGGAAGAATTGCGGGGATCCATGTACGCCCAACACCAGCGAACGTGCGAGACGACGCAAAGTGGGAGAAAGCTGTCTTGTGGGCAGCGGGAGACTTCGGTTTTCGGGATTGTCCGATATTTCGGGTAGACATCCTGGCCGCAGACGAAGAAGGAGTGGAGATAGGCCCGCTACGTTGCTACACGAAAGACAAAAACTCTCGCACAATACTCGCCGCGTCCAAAAAACCAACACAGCTCCATCCCAACGGCGGAGACCTGTCTACGCTTCTACCACCAACAGACAAAATTGTGTGGGAATGGCGGGACAAAAAATGCCACGCAATTGGCAACGATTCTTCGAAGTACAAGCTCCAAGAAATACAAGAAATCGCAGAACAGCGCAAAATATCCACACTTTCGACAAGAAACAGAGAAAAAGTTCTTGCAGAGCTTCGGTACGCCAGAACAGTCGAGGAGTGGAAACGAGAGAAATGGCAAAGAGAAGAAAACCGGCGAAAAAAAGAGGAGGAAGCGGCAAAAGCAAGAGAAGCGGAAATTGCCGCCCTGCGAAAGTACGCCGAGACGAAGAAAAAAATTGCAGAAAAAAGCAGGGAGATTCGTGCAAAAGTGTTCGGCACTCTTTCTAGCATGGAGACACAAAAAGTTTCGGATTTGCCGACAAACAAAAAATTGGATGTCCTAGGTTTTCGAGGCAAAGAAGGAAAAGTCCGGGTTGTATTGCGGCACGGAGAAGTTGAAGCAGTTGCTGTTTGGGCGACAAAAGGTTTGCAAAAAATCCTGCAAGAGTGTGTGGACTTCTTCCGTTCGGACGAGAAAGACAATGCTGGTCGGAAGCTTTTCTGGCTAGAGTCCGACTCCGGTTTCGAAAAACTTGGAGGGTTGGAGTTGTGCATAGAACCTTCGAAAAGTTTCAAAAATAGGGAAGGAAAAACCATCGTGTGGAACCCCCTCCAAGTGGTATCCGCGCCAGACAACGGAAGACTTGCATTCTTGCGGGATCTGGGTTCCAAATGCGAGGAGTACGAAACCCTTCGTGCGGATTTGCGAAAAAACTGTATGCAGAGAATTGGCGCACCTCCAAACAAAGAGACGAAGAAAACAACAGACTTGCCGGAAGGGGAGTACATATGCAAACGTTTCGCCGATACAGAATTTCGAAATGCCAAGCGGACCATTCTGTTCTTGCTCCCGGTCGGAAAAGATGGGAAACCGACAACAGACGAAGAAACTCCGACACATGGTGTCTTTCTGCAACAAGAGATAGCGGCGATAGGCGGCATCGAGGCGCTAGCAAAAAGAAAAACCCCATTGTTTTGCTTGCTTGGCGAGGAGAAGACTACACCGAGCAAGAAAAAGTGCCGCAGAGTTGCCCTAGTGTAGCCTTCTACAGACGGGGAACAATAGTTCCACCTTCGAAACAAAAACAAAAGTCTCCATCGCGGCCAACAACAAATAGTTCTCCAAGATTCCAGTCCAACCAGTTTTTCGCAGTCTCCGAGTCGATATGGCCAACAATGTGTGCCGATTTGTCTTCCAAAGAAGAGACAAACTCGCGAAGACTATCCATATTCTTCCAGCAAACCTTCTTTTCTTCTTCTTGCTGGTATTTTTTCTCGCATGCGCGGAATTGTTCGAATCGGAAACGCGGTAGCTGGTCTTTTTTTCGCACAAGTTCCATTGTATATATCTTGTGTTGCTTTTCTCCAACTGCGGAAAATATACTTGCGACACTTTCTATTCTAGGGCACGAACTCCTTTGTACACAGCCAACAGTGGTGTGTCCAACTGCTCCTTTTCGGGTGGCGCGTCGCTCTGTGCAGCCTTCCACTGTTGCAGTTTTCTAGATCCACATACCCACAGAACAAGGGCAACACCACCAAGCCCCAAAACAAGTCCAACCGCTTCCACAACACCACAAGCAGCAGATATTGTCGCATTGGCTGCACCAACAATTCTATCGGTTTTTTCGCGCACAGCGTTGCTATTTTTCTCTATGCTCTGCAGGATTCCATCTTTCGTTTCTTCCACTCCCGCTTCCAACCCATGCAAATCTACACCGATGTCTTCCACATCTTCGAAATGGCTTTCTTGCACCCCCAAAAAAGATCCATATTTTTTTGCAAGTCTTGCACATTGTCCAAGATCTGGTACAAAAGCTCGCTAGTTTGCTCTGCACTGCAGTGCACAGCATTGCACAGTATTTGCATAGGTAGAGGGGAATTGCTGAACAAACCCAGTGCACAAACAAGACACAAGACACACCAGTTTTTCCATTTGGAATTCTGCACATATGGTATATTTGCAAACATGCCTCCTGCAAAAAAGCTTTCTGCCGAAGAAATTCGAGAAATTGTTGCCGTGCGGGGAAAGGAGTCGCCCGCATCGATCCGGAAGCGCTTTGGGATTGGCACAACAAGGCTATACAGAATTTGGAAAGATGCCTCTGCTGTCGAACCGAAACCAACCCAAAACAAGCCGGGCACAACAGGAACAGAGCCGGGCACAACAGAAACAGAGCAAACTAGCGAGCTTTTGTACCAGATCTTGGACAATGTGCAAGACTTGCAAAAAAATATGGATCTTTTTTGGGGGTGCAAGAAAGCCATTTCGAAGATGTGGAAGACATCGGTGTAGATTTGCATGGGTTGGAAGCGGGAGTGGAAGAAACGAAAGATGGAATCCTGCAGAGCATAGAGAAAAATAGCAACGCTGTGCGCGAAAAAACCGATAGAATTGTTGGTGCAGCCAATGCGACAATATCTGCTGCTTGTGGTGTTGTGGAAGCGGTTGGACTTGTTTTGGGGCTTGGTGGTGTTGCCCTTGTTCTGTGGGTATGTGGATCTAGAAAACTGCAACAGTGGAAGGCTGCACAGAGCGACGCGCCACCCGAAAAGGAGCAGTTGGACACACCACTGTTGGCTGTGTACAAAGGAGTTCGTGCCCTAGAATAGAAAGTGTCGCAAGTATATTTTCCGCAGTTGGAGAAAAGCAACACAAGATATATACAATGGAACTTGTGCGAAAAAAAGACCAGCTACCGCGTTTCCGATTCGAACAATTCCGCGCATGCGAGAAAAAATACCAGCAAGAAGAAGAAAAGAAGGTTTGCTGGAAGAATATGGATAGTCTTCGCGAGTTTGTCTCTTCTTTGGAAGACAAATCGGCACACATTGTTGGCCATATCGACTCGGAGACTGCGAAAAACTGGTTGGACTGGAATCTTGGAGAACTATTTGTTGTTGGCCGCGATGGAGACTTTTGTTTTTGTTTCGAAGGTGGAACTATTGTTCCCCGTCTGTAGAAGGCTACACTAGGGCAACTCTGCGGCACTTTTTCTTGCTCGGTGTAGTCTTCTCCTCGCCAAGCAAGCAAAACAATGGGGTTTTTCTTTTTGCTAGCGCCTCGATGCCGCCTATCGCCGCTATCTCTTGTTGCAGAAAGACACCATGTGTCGGAGTTTCTTCGTCTGTTGTCGGTTTCCCATCTTTTCCGACCGGGAGCAAGAACAGAATGGTCCGCTTGGCATTTCGAAATTCTGTATCGGCGAAACGTTTGCATATGTACTCCCCTTCCGGCAAGTCTGTTGTTTTCTTCGTCTCTTTGTTTGGAGGTGCGCCAATTCTCTGCATACAGTTTTTTCGCAAATCCGCACGAAGGGTTTCGTACTCCTCGCATTTGGAACCCAGATCCCGCAAGAATGCAAGTCTTCCGTTGTCTGGCGCGGATACCACTTGGAGGGGGTTCCACACGATGGTTTTTCCTTCCCTATTTTTGAAACTTTTCGAAGGTTCTATGCACAACTCCAACCCTCCAAGTTTTTCGAAACCGGAGTCGGACTCTAGCCAGAAAAGCTTCCGACCAGCATTGTCTTTCTCGTCCGAACGGAAGAAGTCCACACACTCTTGCAGGATTTTTTGCAAACCTTTTGTCGCCCAAACAGCAACTGCTTCAACTTCTCCGTGCCGCAATACAACCCGGACTTTTCCTTCTTTGCCTCGAAAACCTAGGACATCCAATTTTTTGTTTGTCGGCAAATCCGAAACTTTTTGTGTCTCCATGCTAGAAAGAGTGCCGAACACTTTTGCACGAATCTCCCTGCTTTTTTCTGCAATTTTTTTCTTCGTCTCGGCGTACTTTCGCAGGGCGGCAATTTCCGCTTCTCTTGCTTTTGCCGCTTCCTCCTCTTTTTTTCGCCGGTTTTCTTCTCTTTGCCATTTCTCTCGTTTCCACTCCTCGACTGTTCTGGCGTACCGAAGCTCTGCAAGAACTTTTTCTCTGTTTCTTGTCGAAAGTGTGGATATTTTGCGCTGTTCTGCGATTTCTTGTATTTCTTGGAGCTTGTACTTCGAAGAATCGTTGCCAATTGCGTGGCATTTTTTGTCCCGCCATTCCCACACAATTTTGTCTGTTGGTGGTAGAAGCGTAGACAGGTCTCCGCCGTTGGGATGGAGCTGTGTTGGTTTTTTGGACGCGGCGAGTATTGTGCGAGAGTTTTTGTCTTTCGTGTAGCAACGTAGCGGGCCTATCTCCACTCCTTCTTCGTCTGCGGCCAGGATGTCTACCCGAAATATCGGACAATCCCGAAAACCGAAGTCTCCCGCTGCCCACAAGACAGCTTTCTCCCACTTTGCGTCGTCTCGCACGTTCGCTGGTGTTGGGCGTACATGGATCCCCGCAATTCTTCCTGTCTTTGTATGGGCGCACCAGGCAACAAAAATGTGTCCTTGCGGTCTGTCTGCGAGAACCAGACACCGATCCAGGCTTTCTGCGAGGTTTTTCCATTGTTTGCTGGGGGGTTGGACCACGAAGAGGCCGTATTCTTCTTCGATGGAAACTTTCTCCAAGACTTTCTCGATGCAGTCTGTGGCTTTCTTGTTCGAAAGTTCGTTTTGCGGGCATGCGTACACAGATACTTCGATGCGTGTACATCCTCTTGCTTGCACGTCTGGGTGTAGGAAAGTTTTGCGGAGGTGTTGGTTGGGACAATCGGCGTATTCTGCCAGATGCCCGCCAACAGGTTCGCGGATTTCTCCTGCCTCGAAATTCGATACGACTTTGTTGTATATTTTTGTGCGTGTTGTGTGCCCTTCTTCGGTGTTGGCTATCCAGGTGCAGACATGCTCCCCGACATTGTCTGTGTTTTCTAGAATTGCCGGCTCGTTTTTGCCGATTGCCGTGCAGAAATCTCCCGCCTTTCGAAAACCAAGGTGGTCCACAAGTGCTTTGCGGTCCAGAACTCCAGAAAAATCTTGTGTGTAGTCGATGCTGTAGATTCCGTATCCGTAGTTTTCCAGGCATGTTTCGAAAACATGTAGTCCGCTGTGCAACTCCTCCAGAGGGACTTCGGATACATCGCATTTCGCCACAAAATACCCGGCAATCTTTTTTTGCGGATGGATCTGTGCCCATTTTCTTTTTGCCTTGTGGAGTGTGTTTTTCTCGATTTTCGCAATTGTTGCGCGTATTGTGCTGCTTCCCGAGTTTCCTACCGCTACTGTGTGCACAATGGCCGTTGGCATATACTCTCGTTTCCCCAGGGCTCTTTCCAAAGCGTTGGCGATACTTGCCACAACTAGTTTTGCTGCCCCATTCTCCCCACTTGTGCAAGATAGTTTCCCTTTCTGGAAGACACACTCCTTTCGAGAAAGGTAGCCAAATATGAATATATCGTCTACGAACGCCGGGAGACCCTCCAACGGACGCAAATTCGTTTTGCCAAGGTTTCCCGCCAGATAGTCTACTTTGGAAATGTCGGACAATAGATTGCTATCGTACGCGTTTTCCAGAAGAAGGTGTGTTGCTACATTTTTTTCGCACCGGAGGCCCATGTCTTGGAAGGTTTTGTTTGTCGCTGTGTTTGCTGTGTCTGCTGCTGCTGCTGCGGCTGTGTTTGCTGTGTCTGCTGCTGCCGCTGTGTTTGCTGTGTCTGCTGCTGTGTCTGCGCTTTCTTTTGTCGCTGTATTTGTTGCGCCTTCGTCTTCGCTTTCGAAGGTTTCTTTTGCTGCGTCTTCGTCTGCTGTGTCTTCGTATGCTGCTGTTGCTTCTTTGGCTTTTGGGAAAAATAGAGCTGCAATGTTTCCTGGTTGTAGAACTATTTCGTTGTCGAAATCCACTAGTTTTTCTTTCGAAACCATTTTTGTTTTTTGTATCTTTTCTCTAATTGTTTGTATTTTTCAGCAACCGAAAATCCACTCCTATATATTTTTTAAAAAAAATTCACTCCTATATATTTTCAGCAACCTACAAAAGTCTCCACACCCCAACCCAAAAAAATTGGTTGGCGACCACCAAGATCACCACCACCACCATCACCACCACCACCACCACCATCATCACCACCAAGATCACCACCACCAAGAGGAAGAAGAGCAACCAAGCGCCCCAACCCAAAAAATTGGTTGCCGAAACTTTGGTTGCCGAAAAAAAAAATGCGCTCCTATAAGACACTTTTGTATATTATACAGTGCGGGCATTTCTTCAAAAGAAAATAATTTTTTTGTGACACATCCGCTCGCTTTGGGGCCATGCTCTTTGTTTACTTCCATGCTTATTTTCACTCAAATACCACCACACACATATATAATGAGGGTTCTGAGAAAAATTTATGATAACAAACAAAGCTTTTTTCAAAAGAAACGAGGCGAGAATAGGAGCCGAGTTTCTTTTGAAAAAAGCTTTGTTTGTTATCATAAATTTGTCTCAGAACCCTCATTATATATGTGTGTCCTTTATATCCCCCAAAACAGTGATGTACTGATGTAAAGAGTGACTATATGATATTAAAACCTCCGGGAGTTCGGTTGAAATGTGTAAGGGTTAAGACCGGTAGACGGACCCCCTGCCCTGGGGGCATGGTGAAAACTCTGACTGAGAGGCGTATAACAACGTGTGACAATCGGTTTTCTACAGGGTTCTACCTTGGGTAACCATAGTAACTTATAAAGGGCAACAAAGCCGTTACCATGGAGACTGATTTCAGGGTGGAATAAAAGTACACGGTTTTCATTCCAGGGACGGATACTTGATTTTATTATTCCACCATTGTGCCATTTTACCATATTAGGGCAAAAGAGCGCGCACAATATGCCACGTTATTACACTGTAGAACAGGGCAAAAATACGGAATGAAAGCGGAGCAACAAAATAGCCGAACTAAACTTTATTTTATTAGTGGAATAATAAATTCCTTATTCGATGGTTGAACATATAATACCAGCGGACATTTTGCTCATTGCTCGTATTTTTCCTCGCCCCTTTGGGCTCGGAAAAATACTACGCAACTTGCAAAATATCCGCGCGTATTATATGTTCAACCATCGAATAAGGTGTATGTATTACAGTGTAGAACAAGTCAAAAGTACGGCCAGAAAACGGAGCAACAAAATGGCCGGACAAAACGACCCAAACTTTGACTTGTTACGTCCTTAATAGTGGAATAATAAATCCCTTATTAGATTGTTTGAGGTGTATATATTTCGGAAATAAAAAAAAACGATAATTAAAGTCAAAACGACTGAAACGTGCCACTTAAAAGAAAATTTTCACTCCCATTAATCCGACAGCGACTTTGAGTATTGCATCCAAATTACAAGCGCGGCCTCTACATCGAAAATTGACTAACAAAAAATTGAATGACTTATTACAGTTATTTACACCTGCATAATTGCTTCTTAATGATGTCATGAAAACGTCATTCATAAAATTGACTGAGTTTTCTCAGGCAAAAACCCGGGGGCAAAAACGGACACCTTTCCACCGGTAAATAACATTTCGCAGTTCTTGGAGGTTGCGAATGATTAAATGAAATATTGTACGATCGTGTTCCAATTACCAATTGTATTTGCTTGTTGCAATAGATTACGCATGTGGTCAATGTTAAACCACACTTTGCAATGCGGAAAAAATTTTCATTTATTTTTGAAGGAACAAATTTGTATTGTTCTCGTTAAGTGATTTAGATCTAAAAAAGTTTTTTTCAAATCTGATTATTGCGCTTTTTAGTGCGTGCCAGTAGCCAAGAGTTTAAATACTCCGGTGGATAACGTCCTAAAAGGCCAAATTAAACTCCAGCTGAATAAACGCTTTCCATCCGATCTGCATGAGCTGTCAGTCCAGTACAGGTTGAATAATAAAATAAGTGACTGACTTGAATTCTAAAATGCTCACGAGTTACTTCTTTCAGCAGGGACCAGTTTTGCAGATTCTTTATCAATGTCATTCGAAATGTTCCCAAAGTTTCGCGACTGCTCAAATTTCCGAGGTGTCGACGAAAACGCAGTTTTTTAAAAAACACAAAAAATTAACTGGCGCACTGCAAAACTGAAGCGAACTATCAACTTACAATATGCAAAAACATGAAAGCATTGCATAGCATAGAACTCAACTTAATTACGTAACAAGGCAATCCAACTTACTTTATATCGTCCGTACGTAAGATTGTTGAAATAAACAACAAGGCACTCCAACTTACTTTATATGTCGTCCGTACGTTAGAGTCTTGAAATAAATAGCAAGGCACTCCAACTTACTTTATGTCGTCTGAACGTAAGATTGTTGAAATAAACAAGCTGTGAATGTAAACGAATGTTGATTTAAATGCAGATTTCACAGGTGTGACGTCACGGTGAGTGTCACTGTTGTGCTCACTGTAGGCCCCTTACAAAAGGTATTGTTTTTTAAGTCAAGCTCTGAGCAGCACCTATGAGAGCTACTTGAGTTGTAAAACTATTCTGAACTTATTCTTTATTTTCTCCTGATCGCTTCGTGTGACTAGCGCATTCTCCGTCAGTGAGGGTTACGATATAACCAAGTATTCCAGTTATACACCTAAAAACAAACGAATTTTACATTTCGTAAAATACACACCTAAGAATCTGCGTATAGAAACCACGCGGCTATGTGTCTAAGAATCAGGCGGAACATTTTGAAAGGTGTGACTCTTTTTAAGCGTGATTTAACTATTTGGGGTCCGCAGTGTTAGCTAAAACTGTGAGCCCTGAATAGTTAATTTCTTTGGATAAGTATATTACGTAACTTTTATTATTTATAATATTGTACTTTTTTTATTTATTACGTAACTAATTCTATAGAATATTTTTCAGTAATCACCCGCTATTGTAAACTACTTGCAAATCGTAGATATTAACATAAGCCTCTTTATTAGCTGCTCGTTTTTGTACAGCAGATTTTTCCGGTTCTTTCGTCTGGATGTTGGTCAGTGTATCTCGTAAGGTATATTAATATCGTTGTATAGTTGCAAAAGATTTCGTGTTCAAAAGCAACGCCGTGTTGAAGGAAAGGGAAGGAAGGAGAAAAGAGAACCAGCCACTGATAAAATCCATCAACAAAAGTGACATCTAGGTTAACGAAGACGGTCGTCTAAATGTGTGAGATGACGAGCTGATCGTGTGAGCAGAAAAGCTGTTTACGCGAACAAAAGAGTTTGTTTGTGCTAAAACATGAAACGAAGAATAAAGACGTGATGTTTATTAGTTCTAAAATGTAACGAAGCAGGGAGAAGAAGACTCGGATGATAAGATATAACAGGCAGTTTGGATTCTACGTGCAGCCTGATTGGCTAAAATAATGTATTAAAATAATGTAGTAGGGTATTTGAACCAAAGAAACATAGGAAGCTCTGTTTATGGTTTCACGCATGTTATATCTATAATGTTCCATGCGTGAGTTTTCCCGCGCCTTTCAACGGGCGGGTTATTTGTCACAGTGAGTTGAAAAGCATTCTTTGGGTATAGTCACGTGACTAACACCTGCAAACGATTCTGAGGATGTTGTTATTATAAAATAAATGTTATTTTTTAATGATGTTGTGTTACAAGAATGGTAACACGAATGATAATACTCTGAGTTAAAGCATTCCATCGTGCACCCTCCCCCGGTGCAGGACTGGTAACAAACGCCATCCTCTACGCTGTCACACTCATCAGGAACAAATGGAGCTTCTGTTGTAGAACCTTCGGTTGTAGTGCATACCTTTCTTCTTCTTTCCTTTATTTGAGGAAGTCGATGGCTGTTCTGCTGGGCTTTGCAGTCTCAAACGTTTGCTAATAGTCGCTCTTAATCCTTCTCGAGCGCCGCGTTCTTGAGATTTCCTTTTCACTGTGCGTTGAAGAGGTCTTGACTTCATCTGCGCCATCACTTTCAACCTTCGTACGCAATTTTCAGCACAAAATGCTCAAATTATTCCTTTCTCATACAACAGCATTGTTAGACGAAGAAAGCGACGCCAGAGAGAAAGCAATTTGTTTCAACAGTCCACACCCGCGTCAGAACAATCCGCCATAAGTTCATACCATTCCTACGACTTTAATCCGGCTGATCACGTGACTAGTCTCTAATGAACGCCCCAGACGACGTAGAAGGAGATTGGGACTCGGAGACACGAAGTTTATCGAGGTTTCGAGGAAATCCGAAAACTGTTGAACTGTCGAAATGCAAACCATTCTACCGAAATGGCAACTTCTGGAAAATAATTTTTTAAAAATGGGGACACCTCGCTACGCTATAGCGAGGTTGTGCTCTTATTCAAATTTCGGAAACGTTTCCAGCCGGGCAAAATCTTAATCAGGCTGTTAATCCCGGATTTTTCAAACAGGAAACTGATTCAAACAGAAATATTTGCTCAAATGGAAAGTGTTTTAAAAAAGTTCCGTTCAGGTAGTTTCGAAATCCTGCCAGTTATGCAAGCTAGTAATCAAATTGCCACGTAAGACGATTAATCAAGTAAATTCTGATGTCCTCACGGTTTGCAAAGCAACTAGCCTGTAGGGGCCAGATCCGGGGGGGAAGGCAGTACAGTATGTATCGCTACAGCCGGTAAGGTGGGGCTTCATTTTGGCCTTTTGGTGTTAACTCAATAACTGCCTTGTCCGCTGCTTTGTTTACTATAGACAAACGGACAGAACTCCAGCTCCAAGAATCAAAGAACACGGAAGAACAGTCCATGTTTGTGAGAGCAAATCCAAAATTGCACAACACGGAAACCAGTTTGGCTTGGTTCGTGTAGTATGGATTTTAATTATGGCAGGGTTGGAAATTACTGATCACAAGAGGCTTTTCCTTGAAGCGAGGCATTCTCAGAGGGACAAGAATGCGGGAAATGAACATATAGAAATTCCAGATATATACAAATCACTTGAGTAATGTTCACTGTCTCGCGAAGCGTTCGCGTGTTTTGTTTTTTTTATTAGTCAGCAGCGCACGCGGAAACGTGAACCGTTCAGTAAGCCGTTGCTTTTTTTTCCATGTTTAAACCGAAGAAGGCCGAAGGTTTTCGGTCGAAACGTCTTGTTATAAGTTTAGCGTAGAACGTTGCTTTACGTTCCACTAAGTCAGCTTCAGAATATGTCCAAAAAAATTGTTGTGTAAGGTCGATTTTTATTTCCGCCTGCTTATCTCAATCGAGTTATTTTGAAATGTGCAAAAATAAATAAGATGTTGTAGTATTGTGGAGAAAATTAAACAAATCACCTTCACTTCTGGTGTGAGATGGGGTGTACAACTTAACTCTTTAGTCTGAGATGGGGTAGCAAATTTGAGCTTTCTTTGGTCTGACACGAGGAAGGAGTTCCTAGACCCCGGCGGAGCACCCCCACCCAAACTTTTCAAAGTACTTCCGCGGGGGATCAGATTCACGTAGCTATCTTAAGAATTTTCAAATACAGAATCCTATTGTTGAGAAACAATACTTAACAGAGGGGAGCTTAGTGAATCTGGTCCCTGATTCTTGAACGGTGTGAGGTTTCTGGGTGTCAGTCCTTCGATCCTCGGAGTGTCTGAGAATCAGGCTATTAGACTACATGTCACTCTCGGTATTGCTGAGACGAATAACACTAGCCCTCTAATTACAAAGAATTCACCATGAACTATAAGAAAGATACAACGGAATGTTATCTACTGAAAAAGGAAGTAATATGAAAAGAACCAGTTTTACACGTTACAAAATGCGTCAACGCATTGCTATGAAGATACAATCATATCTTTGGAAATAACATCAGTCCCAGAAAGTATTAAACATAAGTTATGGTGCACTTGTCCTTGTTGAGTGTACAGCGCTGCTCGCACTTATCTGCATCACTCGGACATTGCAGATCACAGTTGCCTGAGGTACAACTCTGCTCACAGCTATTTCCGTGGCATTCCAGACCACATCCTCCACCGGTGCAGCTCTCGTAACAGGTATCAGCCTTACAGATGAATGTTTGGCAGTTTCCTGATGTACAGCTGAAGTCACATTTTGTGGGGGCGCTACATGTAATGTTACAATTTCCACCTAAGAAAATACAAGAACTGATTCTATATGTATGCGGTATTTGCACTATTAAAAATTTCTATTTTAGAAGCAAAAACAACCCAATCATGACTTCTTGAAACCAGAAGTCCATAACTAGAAGTCTACATCTCTGGTAATAGGCCTTGAGATATGTCTTTCGCGTGTAGGCTATTTTTAGAAAAGCTTTCCCGCGAACAAGTAGCCAATCACGTTAAAGTATTTTTCAATTCGCACCCCTGATTGGTTCAACAAATTTTTGAAGCAAAGCAGAACTGCAGAGGACTTTGTTGGTCATCATAATTTCCGTTTTGTGAGGATTAAATCGTCCGGACAAGAATCATCAGGCCATCTTTCATCGATGACGATAGCAAATTCGGAGCATCCAAATATGTGAGAGGACCTCAGTGTTTTGGAGTCAGAATACGAAATGGCAGCGAGCAAGAGAGACCAGCTGGAGAGACTTATTCGGAGTCAAATTCAAAATGCGAAGACACTAAAGATTAATGGTGCTCTCACGATGGAGATAGGCATTAAGAGAGCAAGTACATTTTGGCACAGGTTCGTTGCTATTTTGAAAAACAAAACGGTCGTCCCTGAAGCGCTCAAAATCGAGCGCGAAATGAACAGAATGAAGTTTGATTCGTTTGAAAACAACATTCAGAGAAAACGACAAGTTTGGCGAGTTTCGCATGTTTTTGGAATTATAAGGACGGCATGACAACAAAAGACTGACTAAGGTAATGTACTTGTTTTAATATGAATAGAAATAAGAGGAAATAAGAGTTTAATTCATCGAACAATGATGATTTCATTCACAGCCGTCAAAAGTTAAATTCAAGTTGTACTTCCAGAGAACTTTGCAGTGTGCAGCTATCCGGCAGGGACCGCGCAGCATATTTTCGATTGCGGGAGGGGGGGGGGGGGGCTAAATCAAATGCCGAAGGCATTTGCAGCGCGCGCCGTAGGCGCAAGCCGTCATAGGGGGGTCCGGGGGCATGCTCCCAAGAAAAAATTAAAATAAACGTCCCAGAATGGCTAAAAATGAAACCCAATATACCATACGCAGTGAATTATTTTATTATTTGTCAGGCTAATAAATACCAACAAATTTGAACTACAATAACAAAACATCGAACACAAGGAAAATCCCAATAATTGCTTTTTCGCAGCTTTACAAATCTAAATCAGTAAATTTACCAAAGTTGCGAAAACGGTTTTCATTTCGTTGAACAAATTCATTCGCTACATCTAGAAGCCCAATTTGATCTGTTCTTGCCTTGTGCCGGGGTATGCAATAAAGCCACATTATTAAAACGGTGTTGCTTCATGTTTGCACGCAACCACGTTTTCACTCTTCTTGCCATGGAGAACGACCTTTCACCTATAGCACTTGTTGCAGGATTTACCAACAGGAATTTACAAATTACAATAACTTCACTTTTCAATTATCATGTGTCTCTCATGATCAGCAAGACTCTTAACCGCTTTCAAGACATCGGCAAAGCAATTAAGACGGAATCCACCAGGAAGTCGAGTAATATTTATTTATGTTGGACAAAAATCGAGTACCAGAATAATTTAAATCCTATTGCGTTATTTTCTACCCTAAATAAAAGGTAAAGATGTAAGTAATTATCACTGATAACACCAACAACAATTTCTTATCAGAGTCTAGAAAATGAATTTCAAAGTTCACAAGCTATAGGGAAATTCTCACGTGCAGCCATTTTGTAAAATCGTCTTTAAGCGATTCAGTGGAATTCAGTGAAATTTCAAAATTTGTTTTCGGTGTTTGGTGTTGTTAGAAAAGATTTCTTTTGATAAGATATTTGAAGCAGTGACACAAAAGTTTGCAAAAAAGGTGTAAATAATTTTGGTGCAACAATTTCTTATCAGAGCCTGAGAAAATGAAATTTAATGTTCACAAGCTTTAGGCAAAAGCTGGCGTCTTTTAAGCGATTTAGTGGAATTCAGCGGAACTTCGAGATTGGTTTTCGATGTTTGGTGTTGTTAGAAAAGATTTCTTTTGATAACATATTTGAAGCAGTAACACAAAAGCTTGCAATAAGGTGTAAATAATTTTGGTACATAATTTTGTCCCTGAACCTGAACTACTCGAAATCCTGGCGGATTCCGTCTTAATCTGTTCATCCTTGATCAAAACTTTTAAAATTTCGAGTTGGGAAAAAAGATAACCAGTTCTTACATCGTCAGCATAATTTTCTTTCATGAAGTCCATTTTGTAAGGATACGTCTTGCGAGTTCAAAACACCTATCAGAAGAGACTCCATATTTGCATATGCTTTGAAACTAGGCTGATGAAAACGTTCATCAATGGACGACACTATCAAATCTAGTGCTTCAAAGTAAATTCTTGGAATGTCTCTTCCTTTTGCATCCTTTCCGGCTCTCTTCCCCATCCATATTGCCGTAGATCATGTGGGCCTCCTGATTGCTGATAGCAGCTGGATTGTACGACCCAGGGTGACTGCAACTAGTCACCAGTCTTCGTTTAAGGTACTTCTCGCGATATTTGACGGAAATAGCTGAAATATGCCATTGCGCCGACATACAGTATGCCGCACTGATTACAATGCCCCACAAGAGTTGTGGGTTTCTGATGTTATCACATACGGGGCAAAATTACTGAACGCTGATTGGTTGAGACAGAGGGCATTTTTTCTTAATCACGAGGGCACTTTTTGGTAATCAAGAGGGCATGATTACTTGATCCTGATTGGCTGAGCGCGCGTCATCTGCACTGAGTTGGTTTCTCGCTTGAAACGAGTTTGAAAAAAGTTCAGAAACGCAATGCATCCGAGTTTGATATAAATGCGGTTATTTCATCAAATGTGAAAGAAAATCGATAGGCAGAAATGAGTAGTGCCTTGGTGGAATAGAGAGAGGACTTTTCAATCCAAATTCGTTTGTCACAGCCCGAAAAAACTTCTGGACGATTGGCGCTGCACGGAGAAAAGAAATTATTCATGGCGGCTGAGACCACTAAATCGACACTGAAAGATAACATTTCTTCGTTTTGCTTGCTTCGCCTTATTAGAAACAGAGCCTGGAAAGGGCATAAATTTTGTTGGTACTTACAGTTTTCGCTGTGGAAAGGAGAATGTCAGGTTCAAGAAGTTATTAAAGCTCGTTCGGACACTTTGTTTATGACTTTCATCGATGCAGCATTTCTGCGCGGTCGGACGACTCGTAAACAAAGGTAAATAAAATTTAAACTGCATTCAGGTTTATCTGTGAAGGAACTATTATGAGTGAATTGCACATGCTGTGTTATGCTTACTTTTACTGTTTCTCGGCATAAGTTGATTTTTTATGTGGCCCATGCGATTAGCATATGTAATCGCATGGGCTCGAGGGCAATTAAGAATTAATTTCACGCGCATTTTCAAAGTTTTCACAAAATTGCCCGAGTCGCGAAGCGACGAGGGCAATTTGGAAAACTTTGAAAATGCAAGTGAAATTAATCCTTAATTGCACGAGGGCACATTGCGATTACGTGTTTATCACATAAAGGGCAAAATTGTGTACAAAAGAAAACTTAAACGAGGTCCGCCATGGCGTAAACCGGTTGGCAAGAATATTTGCTCGTAGCAAAAGGACCACATCAATAATCAACTTATGTTGAGAAACAGTAAAAGTAAGCATAACACAGCATGTGCAATTCACTCATAATAGTTCCTTCACAGATAAAACTGAATGCAGTTTAAATTTTATTTACCTTTGTTTACGAGGCGTCCGACCGCGCAGAAATGCTGCATCGATGAAAGTCATAAACAAAGTGTCCGAACGAGCTTTAATAACTTCTTGAACCTGACATTCTCCTTTCCACAGCGAAAACTGTGAGTACCAACTAAATTTATGCCCTTTCCAGGCTCTGTTTCTGATAAGGCGAAGCAAGCAAAACGAAGAAATGTTATCTTTCAGTGTTGATTCAGTGGTCTCAGCCGCCATGAATTTCTATTCTCCGTGCAGCGCCAATCGTCCAGAAGTTTTTTCGGGCTGTGACAAACGAATTTGGTTTGAAAAGTTCTCTCTCTATTCCACAAAGGCACTACTCATTTCTGCCTACCGATTTTCTTTCACATTTGATGAAATAACCGCATTTATATCAAACTCGGATGCACTGCGTTTCTGAACTTTTTTCAAACTCTAAGCGGGAAACCAACTCAGTGCAGATGACGCGCGCTCAGCCAATCAGGATCAAGTAATCATGCCCTCTTGATTACCAAAAAGTGCCCTCGTGATTAAGAAAAAATGCCCTCTGTCTCAACCAATCAGCGTTCAGTAATTTTGCCCCGTATGTGATAACATATACTAAGCAAATAACGACTTCTATAACAAAACTTAAAGTGCCCCTGTGATCAAATTTTCGATTTGTATTTTTTTACATGTTCGTGTACAACTAGACGTCCTTATTCATATTGCCAAATTTCAATCCATTACGAACATCAGAAGTCATTTTATTTTAACATTTAATTCCGAAAATTTACGGCCGCCATTACAAAACCCTGTTCCAAGGTTTGGTTGCAAATGGGGGAAAGTGACGTCAAAGGCTCAAACATACCTTTCTGGTTGAAATTTTAATAACAATCAGCATAGAAAATTGCACGAAGAACACGTCCAAAGTTTTTGTTCCTTTTCGCGTGATTTTGAACACTTATTGTTATTCTCATTTCAACCCGTGAGGTATTTTTGAGCCTTTGACGTCATGATCACTTTCTCTCATTTGCAACCAAGGCTTGGAACAAGGTTGATTAATGGCGGCCGTAAATTCTCTGAATTAAATGTTAAACAAAATGACTTCTGATGTTCATAATGGATTGAAATTTGGCAAGGTGAGTAAGAAAGTCTAATAGGACACGAAAATGTAAAAAAATGAAACTCAAAAATTTGATCACAGGGGCACTTTAAGAGAAAGCCTATTAGCCATGTTCTACGAACGGCCACCATACTACACGTCCTAAAGGAAGAACTGGGGGGCATACGATTAGCGCTAATCGTATGCTCCCCAAAATATAACAACACGCAATAACATATGTATTAAGGCATTTTTTGTAACGTTCGTTTACAGCATATTTTAGTTATTATTCACTTCCATGGGAAGTTGTAGCTAGGTACGCGAATGTGCTATATATGCTGTTCTTTGCTAGTTGTATTCATTCCCTGAAGAAGTCTCAGTTAGAGACGAAACGCGTCGGAAATAAACGACAAGCTTACAACCACAAGAAGTCTTTCCTTGTGCTGATCACTAGTCTTCGTTAAAAAATTAAAAAATTAAAAAAAAAATTACTGCCACCAATCTTCGTAGTGTACGTCTCAGAAAACGAAAAAGATGAGTTCAGAGGTGTTTATTGGTCGCCACCATAAAATATTGAATTAAATAATGATTGATGGCAGCAAAAGCGAACCTCCTTATTGTGTCAGATCGTGGTTAAATAAACGGCACGCAATGCATGCAGAAGCGAGGACGTTTCACAAGGGGTCACCGTCTTTAAGAATTTTGAGGAAATTTGACAGAAAATTTCAAAAAAAGTAAATAAAAGTAGCTGACAACTTCTGCGTTGAATGATTGTTCGATAAAAGTTGCGTTATCTTGTCGCGCGACATCCGATACTGACGACATACGATACAAGGTCAAACGCTGTCTTGAAAATGTTTAGCGTTTTAAAAAATGTAAAGATTTCTGTTTACTAAATCTAATAAAACACGTAAAATATAATTTGTCTCTTTCGTTTATACTTAGAATCGGTCCTTTCTATCTGCCCGAGAGTATTTTGCTTTGAGTTCTACGCGGTGTTTTCTATTCGGTTCTACAGATCGGTCAATCGCAACAGACAACAGACAACAGATCCCGTCCACTCGCACGACGACCGATGACATGATGTCATCGCTTAAAAAGAACACGAACCATGCACCTAGTTCCCAGTGCTCTTCGGTTCAATTCAGGAGTAATCGCACATCACCCCAAAAATTCCATATATTCCATCGCTTTTCCCCTTTACAGCATTAACCGATGACGTCATAAAATGACGTCATCGCTTAAAAAGATCGAAAAAAAAATTGTTTGCAGGAAGGTGTTGCTAGAAAAAAAATTGTTTGCAGAGGTGCATAGATAAAAAAAAGTTTGCAGAGAGAGATTTTCCATCCCCCCCCCCCTCCAGAAAAATAATGGTCCGTCCCTTACCGCGTACCGCAACACTCACTGGCGAAAGTTTTCATTAATTATCGCACATCTATGAGAGTAGTAAAACAGTAATTTTTTAATTGGGTAAAATTATTTTTTTCCAAAATTATAGTGGGGGGAGGGCTGCTGAAGCCCCCAAGCCCCCCCCCCCCCCCCCCCCCAGCTCCGCTTTCCCTGATTATCGTGTTGTGTTTGTTGTTCAGTATCTTAACACGAGGATATGCTGTACAAAATAAAGACACACTTTCCTACTAAAAGTTCAGGGTACTTTTGTTCATAATTCTCTCATAAATTATAAAAAGGCGACCTGTTTGATTTGTGAGTTTGCCTACGGAAACCCGGCGACGGTTTGCTTTTTCACTTACCTTTAAATGCCACTGAACAGACGTTTGAAATCACTATTTACGATACTACTTGTGTCGAAATGAGAGAATTAAAGAGAATGGCCTGTCAAGTGTTTTGATTTAATTTGATTTATTTCACCTGCCACTTTCCAAAATACTCGGCCGCAACTTAGAACTCCAACGGTGTCGAAATAGTGGGTCACGTCATTTTCTCGCGAGCACATCAGTTTTTAAAAATAGCCTACACACGAAAGACATCGCACGCGCCCCAATACCAGATGTAGATATCTAGTTATGAACTTCTGTTAACACTTGTTTTCCTGCGCTATCACCGCAGTAACTTGTTTTCTTGCGCTAAACTGGTTAAAACTTTTCCTCCCATGAAACGAATACATAGACTCCCGCATGTGCAACGGTGGTATGTTTCCCGCGCTAGTCACTGTGTTAGTTGTTATATGAACGTACGTATTTAGAAATCTTACCTGTACAAGACTGGTCACACGAATGATAATCCACCGAGTTGAAGCATTCCATCGTGCACCCTCCCCCGGTGCAGGACTGGTAGCAAACGCCATCCTCCACCCTGTTACACTCATAAGAGACAAATGGAGGTTCTGTTGTAGGGGCCTCGGTTGTAGGAGCTCCGGTTGTAGGGACTTCGGTTGGCACCAGATCCTCTATGGTACACTGGTCCTTGTTGAGCGTACAGCGCTGCTCGCATTTCTCTGCATCACTCGGACATTGTAGATTACAGTTGCCTGAGGTACAACTCTGCTCACAGCTATTTCCGTGGCATTCCAGACCACATCCTCCACCGGTGCAGCTCTCGTAACAGGTATCAGCCTTACAGATGACTGTTTGGCAGTTTCCTGATGTACAGCTGAAGTCACATTTTGTGGGGGCGCTACATGTCATGTTACAACTTCCACCTAAGAAAACACAAAAACCGCTTCTATATGCATGTACTTGGAATATTTTAATAATTTAATTACACTTTGCTCCATTAAACTGCAATCTATTATATCACAATACGCTTCCCGAAGGGCCTAATTTACACACGGCTGACATCAAAATTCGAGCTAACCTGGATCAGCTTTAATAATCAACGATCGGGCCCTAGAGGGAAGCCTATAAGAGGGAGGCCTCATCTTCTCTTCCATGAGCGTGAGCCCAATCCTATTCCCTTTGGTATTAAATATCATTATCATTCGAAGTATTTTTGTGGGGGCGCTACATGTCATGTCACAATTTCCACCTAAGAAAACATAAGAACTGATTGAACAGCACGCTTTACAAGGTTCAATTTAAACAAAATTAAAATCAAACTTCACTGACTTATCCAGGATCAGCTTATTCGTCTTTTCAATGATCGGACCCTAGATTAGCCTGAGGGACCAAGTGAAGGACAGGTCTTAATAGAGCTTTTGCGTTACTTGCACTACTAAACAAACTTAATTTATATTTGTATAGTAAAACCAACAAATCATGTTTGGTCACGGGAGTTTTTCCACGCTGTCACCGGTTACATGTTATCGTGAAGTTTTTTTACATGTTTTGCCGCATTTACCGTTTCCTCCAGAGAAATGCGTTCGGAAATTCACCTGTACAAGACTGGTAACACGAATGATAATGCTCCGAGCTGAAGCATTCCATCGTGCACTCTCCCCCGGTGCAGGACTGGGAACAAACGCCATCCTCCACACTGCGACACTCATCAGGGACAGATGGAGTTTCTGTTGTAGGGGCTTCGGTTGCAGGGGCTTCGGTTGCAGGGGCTTCCGTTGTAGGAGCTTCTGTTGTAGGGGCTTCGGTTGTAGGGGCTTCAGTTGTAGGAGCTTCGGTTGTAGGGGCTTCGGTTGTAGGGGCTTCGGTTGTAGGAGCTTCGGTTGTAGGGGCTTCGGTTGTAGTAGCTTCGGTTGTGGGGGCTTCGGTTGTAGGGGCTTCGGTTGTAGGGGCTTCGGTTGTAGGAGCTTCGGTTGTAGGGGCTTCGGTTGTAGGGGCTTCGGTTGTAGGGGCTTCGGTTGTAGGGGCTTCGGTTGTAGGAGGCTGTAGATATTCTTTTTTGCAATTATCAAACTGGCCACATTCCTGGTCACACATTCTTGCGCCTTTAGGACAGCTGAGCTGACAGTTCCCTTTTGGGCAAAACTGTTTACAGCTTTCTTCATGGCATTTCAATCCACACCCTTCAACGAAGCAAGTCTGTTCACAACTCTTGGCGTGACATGTCATGCCGAGTGTTGTACCTGAATGTTAAAGAAATGAATTATTTATCAGCTGGATTACTTAGCAGTTACCACAAATTAATTGATTTCGTGCTGATGAAGACTTAGGGCCAATTCGCACTAGCGGACACATTTTGTAACAATCGGTAGATTTCATCATTTATGTGTCACTTATCACAGAAAACAAGTGCGAATACGTTTTTTGAGACCCAGAACTTATCAAACAATTCAGGAAAACAAAGAAGCAGTTGCCTTATGATTGGTCTGCGTTGCACGCGCGATACATTTTGTCAAACAATCGCAAAAACAAGTGCGAACGACTTGTTGGACAAGTGCAAATTTTGTCAAAACGGACAAATCTTCAAAGGGGCCGATGTCCTGCCTCAAGGCAGGACAAGTCATGACAAGTCGCATTCCAACGCCCCTCGTAATGCCAGATAACAATACATTGTTGATTGGCGATAGGCGGCAAAACATGTTTGTGTGCCGAGGTGAGGTCGTGGAAGGATGGTAATTAGGGAGCTTAAGCAATGACGACGGCGACGCCGAGCACAACGCCTGGTGAAAAATGAATTTACATTTTACTCGAGAATCTCGCGATTATCCAGATGTATTCAGTATATCTATTGGTTCAGGAATTAGCTCCAGCTAAATATGTTGAGAGGGCGTTCAACCCCAAATAGAAAAAACAAAAATTAGCCGTTGTGGTTTACGTTGTCCAAAATACGCAGAATTGGGTCAATTCACGTTGTTGTTTCGCAGAGAACGGCTAGGAAATGTACCAAGATTTCAAACGCACGTGCAGAGCTATTGTTCTGCTCATTACGCCTTTTGTTTGGTGACCTTCACGTTGCCGTTGCCGTTGCCGTTGCAGTTTGTTTAAGCTCCCTATACCGGGGTTGGAACAAATGAATGCGGAGGGAACCAGTTTGTGCCGGTAAATGGAGGGGAAAAGAAATAGTTTACTTGCCACATTTTCCCCGCAGGTCAGCACAAAAACATCACTACAGGCGCACTTCAAATGCAAATCGTTTTAAAATTTTTCACCACATGGACCTGCCTGATTATTTGATATTTGCACAAGACGACCGTGCCGAGAAATGTACCAGGATGCCAGAAGCACGTGCAGAGCCATTGTAATAATAATTACACCTTTTGTTTTCTTCAAAATGTCTCTGACTTGTCGAGACAATTTGTCAAAAATGTTATGACATTTAAAACTTGTCCGCTAGTGCGAATCGGCCCTTAAGGTCATTCCCCCGAAATAGAACTGAACATAGATTTTCAACCAAACTTTACCTATTGGTTGGTTACCTAATGGTCACATTCGTTTAGGAGCGGGAAGACCTTGTATTTACCACATAATTCCTTATAATTCTATTGCCAATACTGGCAAAGTACACGTTTTCGGTGATAATCTTTTTTTCAAACATAGAAATTGATCTGTATTCATGTTATAAAAAGAGTTTGATCGTTACACCCAAAATACGTGAAAAAAATTGATAGGTCCCCATACTCGTTTACGAGAAATCGACGAGTTATTTCTCTCGCGGACTAAGTTGCATAGAAAAAAGCCGCCATTTTGTTTATGTGCGCGCGCTAATGGCGCAAGAAATCGTGCGCAGTATGGATGCGCAATGCAAAAAAAATTGATAAGAGGTGGGGCAGTCGGATAGTAATTTGGGGTGGGTGCGGACGTCTTTAAAAAATTAAAGTTACAAAGGGCCGCCGGCTTTCGTATATTACGCCAGTACTCCAGGAGGGCCTTTTTAGTGAAGGGGGTCTAAATAGAGGATGTACGCTTGTACAACTGTAGAAAAACGGTCGATTTCAGTCGTGAAACTAAAACCAATCATGTTTTCGTAACTGCGTGTTCCTTGCTTCGAAATTACCGTATGCTCTTGCAATGCTATAACGTTTTATGGCCACGTAAATCAAGCTCAAGTGTTTTCGTTGTTGTTGTTGCTGTTTTCAAACTACGCTCCGGTTTCAGCGAATATCACAGTTCTACTTTTTGGTTTTGAGGCTCATTGCGTTGTTTGGACTTTTTTGCGACTGATTCCATATGATGGTAAATTGGGCCAGTCTGCTATAACCACTTACTTGAGCAGACTGATTGACAGTTGCCAAAGTTCGACGTCATACAAAACCTCCCGCACCAATGATTCTTGGGCACAAGTGCTGAAGATGATGTCACCAGAACCGACGCTACAACAAGCAGTGTTGCCAACAAGGACTGCGACATTTTTTGTTCCGCGCGAAACTCTAAAACAGAAAGAGTGTGTATAGCATTTGAACAAAATCCTCATGTTTTACATAAGTAAATAGGAGATAATTGTTAAAATACGTTGTGCGTGAAACATGAAAACACAACAGCTGTACCCTGAATTCTTTAATGATTGTTACCACTCCGTAAAATGAATTTAATAACACACCTAGTCCTTAACTACTGAGTGAGAAGTGCAATACATTGCACTTGTAGGTTAACATAGATGAAATATAGATTTCACTGGATCGAGTTTCAAATGCCGCCTTTTTGTAGCTTTTCAGTGTTCACCCATTCTGAAAACGAACTCTAATAATTCAAATAAAAAGTTCGTTCCCCAGTGGAAAAAAATCAGTTGAATTGTTGACTAAGAGTTTTATCAAAATTGGTCTTGCGTTGGTTTAATTTAACGACGTTGTAACGACGTAGTTTGGGAGTTAATTCTCATATCTTTAAAAGATGAAAGCAAACCCAGCTGAATAAACATTGAATAAATGTTGCACGAACTATTAATGACTATGGAATTTAAAAAATAAAAAGAATCACGAAAAAAAACGAGACTATCCTATCCTTATTTCGATACTGAACTCAAAATGCTCACAGAGCAATTGTATTTATATATTCGGAGGTACCACAGGGTCATAACGCTCGACAAAAGGTTCTTGGCTGCTCCAGTTTCTGATATCATCCATTACTACGAAAGATCTCAATTCTTTAACAGTTTGCAGTTGGAGACAATTGCTATAAATTCGGTAGGTGATGCTCGGTCTATTTTCCTGTAAAACCGTCTCTAAGGAATGAGTATTTTGGACAGTAAAAAAGTGAATTTCATTTCACAATTGATTAGATCCACACGTGGGGCTAGTTTATCAACCGAACCTTCGAGATTTGATTTGTGATTACCTATTCTTAGTTTCATGATCATTTATTATTTTCTTTCATTTAACTTTCTTGTTAGCTCTAAGAAATACAAACTAAAGAGGTATATTTGTTCTCGAAGGTGCAGAAACATGGAAACGTAATCACTGATAACTTACCACACAAGGCAGTCCAACTTATTTAATCACTCCCTTTGCGTGTGAGTCCAGACACAAATACGCTGTGGATATAAACGAAGGCATATTCAGGCATCAATCAAAAGGGTAAAATGTTAAAATCTAGCCAATCAAATCAGAGCCATCTCTCCCTCGTGCAAAGGCTCCGCCGGCTAAGAGAGACAAGTGCCTGGGGACGAGCTAGCCTGCGAGCAGGATTTCCTTTTTTGCCGGGAGAGTCGGCTCGCAGGCTAGGGACGAGCATGATGAATGCCCAAAACGAAGGAGACTGGGACTCGGGGAACGTTTGAAATTTTGGAAGTAGAGTAGTCTTTAGTGTCAACTGTTTCCTCGCTCTCGCCCTACTCCCTCGGAAGGGGAAGGGGAGGGGAGGACTTATTGACGCTTGTCACCGCGGTGCCTTGTTTTCTTGCACTAAACTTGTTAAAACGTTTCCTCCCATGGAACGCCTTAATAGGTTCCCGGATGTGCAATAGTGATATGTTTCCCGCGCCTGTCACTGCCTTGTTATGAATGTACGTATTTAGAAATCTTACCTGTACAAAGCTGTTCACACGAATGATAATCCTCCGAATTGAAGCATTCCATCGTGCACCCTCCCCTGGTGCAGGACTGGTAACAAACGCCATCCTCCACACTGTCACATTCATCAGGCACCAGATCCTCTATGATGCACTTGTCCTTGTTGATTGTACAGCGCTGCTCGCATTTCTCTGCATCACTCGGACATTGCAGATCACAGTTGCCTTTGGTACAACTCTGCTCACAGCTATTTACGTGGCATTCCAGACCACATCCTCCACCGGTGCAGCTCTCGTAACAAGTATCAGCCTTACAGATGACTGTTTTGCATTGTCCATTTGTACAGCTAAAGTCACATCTTGTTGAGGCGTTACATGTCATATCACATTTTCCACCTGAGGAGACAGAAGAACTGATTGCATATTAAATACTGGAACACTTTGTGAATGTATTTACACTATGCGTCCCACTACACTTTAACTTCACGAGTCTCACCGCGTCAGTTTTTTTCACGACGCCTTCTCGAAGTCTCGATTTCTTTTCCATAGCGCGGGCTCGCAGAAAAGATATTTGTCTCTTTGTCTATAAGTCTGGAATTTATCAGTCAAAACTGAAGGAACATCACATAAAGTTGCAATCTGAAATCAAAATTATGCTTATCCTGCCGATCACCAAGAAACATTCTCTTTTTAGTAACAAAACCAAACCATACACGACTTACTGACGCGAGTTTTCCCGGGCTGTCATCGGTAACATCCATTTTATTCAGCACTTGCCACAGGTGACACATTTTCCAGCGCCTGTCACGGGGTTAGTTTTTCTCTTTCGAAGAAACGCATTTGGAAACTTACCTGTACAAGACTGGTCACACGAATGATAATGCACCGAGTCGAAGCATTCCATCGTGCATTCCCCCTCGGTACAGGACTGGTAACAAACGTCATCTACGACCCTGTCACACTCGTTAGGGGCAGGTGGATGTGTAGGAGCTGAAGTTGTAGTACGGCGTCTATAGCTACGTCGAAGCTGATTTTTCCATCCTGCATTCGTCGCCACAATAACTGACGCTACTAAGAGCAGTGTTTGTAACAAGGTCTTTGATATCTTCCTTTCCCACGACAAAATCTGAAAGAGAAAAGTGTGCAAAACGGGTGTAAAGATGTGGACAATAGTCTAGCTAAGGGACCATGAAGCAGGGGGTGGGATTGGACGGATGGTCTTACATGTTATAAAAGATGACTGACCGTCTACATCAAATATTTTTCTACCCCTCTGTTCTTCATACTCCTACATGTTTGCAGGTGTCCACCTTCCCCCGGCACAACATGAAAATGATTTAGTAATTAAAAAAAGTATTGGTTTACAAAACACTGGCACATTGTCATGGGCTGAGGGAAAGGGCACTCCCTAGAGTGGCCTAATCGGATAACCTCAGCCCGAAAGGTACCTTTATCAGGCTGTAGGTGTATAAAAGGGCAGGGATTTGACGGTTGGAGTGCAGAGAAGTGTACGAAAAACTCTAATTTGGGTATTTAAAAGGGTCTCTTCGCATCTCTTTTCTAGTGAAAAGAGATGCGGTATCCAACAGGTCAAAACCTCAGAAAAACCGGTTTTCTATTGGAGTTTCTTCCGAGTGTAACTATGGTAACTCGTTCGAAAGACAACTAAAATGCTGCCTAGGAGACTGGTTTCAGCGAGAGAAGAGCCTCGTTTAGTGATCATTGTTCGGAAATTAAAAAAAAAAACGTATTGTAGTCAAAAGGACAGAAACATTCCACTACAAAAAAAGTGATTAATTCTTGCATTAATCCAGGCAGAGTGGCTTCGCTTATTGCATTTAAATTTCAAAAGTTTAACTGAATAATGATTCAGTCCAATATTGAGTTTCAAAACCAATTTCTGTTTATAATTGTTTCTTAAAACATCATTCATAAAACTGTCTTGACTTTGAGTTTTCTCAGGCAAAAATGGACATCTCTCTTCAACTGTAAGTAACATTTCATTTGTTACATTGCACTTGTAGGTACAGAATGATGAAATAAGTATTGCATGATCCTGTTTCAAATGCATTGTATTTGTATTTCTTTCCATTCAGATAACAAATTGATCGGAATGAGTGATTTTGATCCAAAAAGTTTTTTTTTAAAAAAATCTGGTTATTGTGCTCTTTAATGCGTTTTAAGCAATGTCTTGAGTAGTAGTGTCCAAATAGAGCTAAAAATCCGAATTAAGGAAACCCAGCTGAATAAACGCTTCTTTAGCATAAGCTGTCAGTGACCATTAAATAAATGTATAATAAAATAAATATTAGACTAGCCTCGCCTAATTTCGATACCGAGTTCAAAATGCTCTCGAGGTATTTCTTTCAGCAGCTACTACGTTTTCTAGATGCTTTAATTAACGATTAATCGTTAATTATTCCAAAATTTGTTTATGTGTCGTCGTTGTTGACCATCCCCCAGGGAGTGATCCAAGAGCTAAACCAACTGATATTTAAATTTTTATGGAAAGGGGTAGACAAAGTCACGCGTTTGTCAGCAACAAATGACTATAAAAAAAGTGGTTTAAAAATGATTGATTTAGAATCGATGATTAAATCATTAAGACTCGCCTGGTTAAGGAGAATTTTTAGCGAAAATGATGGCCCATGGAAGCACTACTTGCAACATATACTAAAAAGTTTTGGTGGCCTGTTCTTATTTCTTTGCAATTATGATTTAAAAGATGTGCCAATCTCTTCAAACTTTTATACTGAGCTGCTTCAATGGTGGGCTGTTTTCCGAGAAGCGTTTTCTACAGAGAAACAATGGCTAGAAATATGGAATAACAAAGACATTCGTATAGACAACAAACCAATATTCTACAAAACTTTTTTTGAGTCCGGTGTCTATTATGTCACCGACCTTCGATTCGATTTAAATACCACAGAGTCTTATCACATCATCGCAAAAGACATTGAAAGGGCAAATTTTTTAGCGTGGGCAGGTCTCAGACACGCAATACCGCCCCACTTAAAATTAAAATCATTCTCCAAGAACAATAGTCAAACCTTCAGGGAAACGACACCCTCTTTGATTATTAAAAACAATAGTTTTGATATTTTAACGAAAAAATCGAAAGACTATTATGCACTGATTATAAGTAAAAAAGCAATATTTTCTACTTATTCATTAGTTCTTAAACGTGATTTCAACTTAAGCGATGATCAACTTGAAAAAGCATTTCTCCTGCCGCACATTATCTGCTCTGAGGCATATGTTAAGGCTTTTCAATATAAGGTTCTAAACTCTATACTTTATACTAATACTAAACTATGTAAGATAGGATTTATCACAGACGACAAATGTTCCTTTTGTAAGTTCAATCCGGAAACCTTAAGACACCTTCTTTTCGACTGTGTATTCACAAAGCTTTTCTGGAAAGATTTTGAATTTTACTTCTACTCGCTATCAAATGAATTTGCTCACCTTACTTTAAAGGATGTTTTACTGGGAATCGTAGATTTAGAATGTCCCCTACTTAATTATCTCCTGTTGATAGCCAAATTATACCTCTGGGATTGCAGAAGATCTCAAATTCTTCCACGCATTGCTGGCTTTAAGATAAAGATCAAAATCAAATTTGAAACAGAAAAATACATTTGCACTAAGAATAATACTTTAAATCAATTTAATAAAAAATGGGCCGGCTTTTGTCCTGGGTAGTTTTTTTTTTAATTATTATTATTCGCTGTTATGTATTACATCTAAGATTATTGAACAGAAAATAAGTGTTGTAAACTAGGAGAGTGTGTTATGTTTTTTGTTTTTTTCTTTCCTTTAAGTCATTAAGTGTCGTAGAATTATATTGTGAATATTTATTGTAAATAGTGTGTAGTGTGTGAATGAATATTAAAAAAAGAAAAAAAAAAAAACGTTTTCTAGATGCTTTGTCACTGTCGCTCAAAATCTTTCCCAAGCTCGAATTTTCCAATCTCGTTCCCAGAGTCCACGTTCTCATAGATTCGAATTCGCGCTAATTGTTTATGCGCATCGTAGCTGCGCACGTAATTTATGTCGCAACGCCACGCCACGTCTAGCGATTTAAAGTTAATTTTTTTTGTCCCACGAACGTTCGAATTCGATTTTTTGAGTTCGTTTTGCCGTACGACGGGTTTAAATGCCTTTTTCGGGGTTGTCTTACAAAAAGGATGGTAACACTAGGAATTATTTACGCAACGGTCGCACTTCTTCAAAATATGACTTAGATCGATCGTTTGTCTCGGTTGACTCACTACAAACCCGATAAACAAGGCTAAATTATGTGCGCCAATTTATCAAAATCATGGTAGTTTACACACGCTTTATCTCTGAAACTAAGTAACACAAGAATCTCATTATCCCACCGCAGTAAAAATTAAAAAAAAAACGATATCGACTCGGAAATTTTCGCGCGAAAAACCACGCCTGGTGACTACAGAAAAATAAACTTTTCAGATTTAACTCGCGTGCTGGAAAACTAAATCGAACAACTTAAATAGATTTTTTACCTATTCCCTATCCTTTCACAGTGTGCAGAAACACGAAAACATAGTATAGCTCAGGATCACTGACAACTTTGAAAGAGTAACAAGACAATCCAACTTACTTTATCTCCTCCGCACGCAAGAGCGTTGAGATAAATATGAGCTGTGAAGAGAAACCAAGCGGCGTGTTTTAAAAAGCTGCAGATCTCGTAGGTGTGACGTCATAGTGACGTACTGCTTTTGTAGTGCTTCATAATGACCCTGGCAGGCTTTACAAAGACCCAAACACACAAATTCTGTCACGTAAACAGTGCCATTGTGGAATGTACAAGTACGTTTCAAGTGCAACTGCAAATGGACAAGTAGATTGTTGTAACTGCTCGTGATCATTCTTATAAATTATCTGAGTGTTTAAATTTCTCTCGTGTCCTGAAACTCCAGTTGCTTTTTATGACTGTATAATGCTTAACTTTGGCTTGCAAGGACGAGTGTATTAAATTTATGAGTTCGAGTTAGAAATTTCGAGTTGGAGTTAGAATTAGAATTTCGATTTTGAGTTAAAATTTCGAGTTCTAGTTAAAAGTAAGTGCCTGAAAAGTTACTGATTTCGAGATGGAAGACGAAAAAAAGAAAAAAAAAAGAAAGAAAACGAAATCGAAAAGCCCACAACATGGCGTGACATTTTCGCAGCAGGTCACGCAGAGTGTCGCCCTTATCAACAAATGAAAGCTGACCGCAAACAAATAGGAGCGGAACTAACAGCAAGCAAACCAGAGTGGAACTAACCGCGAGCAAACCAGAGTGGAACTAACCGCAAGCAAACCGGAGTGGAACTAACCGCAAGCAAACCAGAGTGGAACTAACCGCAAGCAAACCAGAGTGGAACTAACCGCAAGCAAACCAGAGTGGAGCTAACTGCAAGCAACTCGATATGTTAACTCGAATTCGAAATTCTAACACGAGCTCGAAAATTCTAACTCGAACTCATGAAATCGACAGACCCGCAAGGACCAATAAAATTCTCATTTGAATTGAAAAAGATTTCACACTAAGTTACATATTCTTTTAAACTCTTTCAACTTTTATTGTTTGTTTTACTTAATAGCTACAACTCGATTAGCTACTGCAGATAGAAGGAAATGTTATGGTGAGAACCCATCTTTTACATGAAAAATGCATCAGCATTTTAATGTAGTGCTTTTAGGCCTTTTATTGGATGTACGGTCGGTACCAGGACTTGCACGCCAGGCCATCAAATGATGCACTTGTCCTTGTAAATTGTTTACTTCTGTTCACACGTCTCTGCATCACTCGGACACTGCAGATCACACTTGCTTTAGGTACAACTCTGGTCACAGCTTTTTTCTTGACATTCTAGACGACATCCTCCTGCACGGTGCAGATTAATTTGAGATTTCAAAACACTTTCTAAGATTCCGTTTTTCAAAGTGTTTATTTTAACGGCGATGTAAGTACTTTGGGTGTTTAATGTTCACATCTTACAGGACGAAAGCAAACCAAGCTGAATAAACGTTGAATAAATGTTGCACGAACTATAAATGACTAGGGAAAAATATTAAAAAATCGCGGGATTTGATCATATCTACCAATTTCAATCATTAGTCTGTGATAACCTATTTAAAGTTTGACATTATTCTTTTCCTTCATTTAACTTTATTGTAAGCTCCAAGTCATTCGAAGGCATATATTCGTTCTTGAAGGTGCAGAAACATTAAAACGTGACATGGGACAAAATCACTGATCACTTACCTAACAATGTAGCCCAGGCCCCTAGGGAAGGGGGGGAGGGAGTGCCGGCGATGGGTACGTCCGCAAACTCCCCCACCCCCCAACGAGCCTTGAAGTCCGCTTATTGTCAAAAAAAATTATCAAAATAAATAAAAGGAAATGGTATTCCTGTGCTTCGACTATTTACATTCAATGTTGTCCTTTGGATAGAAGGTCCACCATTTGTAGATTCGTGTGGTCTATTTTGGACCGAATTGTGTGATTCCAGGTTAATTTCAATGATACATTCTACCTAAAAGAACTACCTAATGTCCTTCACTTTTACCTGCCTTGTTTTCTAACAATCTGTCTTCAAAACGCACGAAATGCAGTTTAAGATAACCTATTTTTTTCAAAATTTCCGTGGGGAGGATACCCCCACACCTCACACCCCCTACGTTCTCGCGCCTGCGGCGCTCGGGAGTAACTGCCGGAGGCGCTAAGGCGCATCCCCCATGCAAAATCCTGGCTACGAGGCTGTAGCCCAACTTATTTAATCACCTCGACGCACGAGGGTTCAGAGAGGAATGCGCTGTGTATACAAACCAAGGCATTTTTATCAACTTCAATGGATAGGCATTACATGGGCATAAAATATACATAAGCATGATGTCAGTATGGCATCCTTCGTTAGCTATAAAATGACTTCCGGCGGTTTTTTTTAAAGCCATTCCTTTCGCAGTTTCCATCACAAGAGCAAAACCGAAGGCCGGAAGTCTAAAGGGTGGCAGGGGTTGTGCACGACACGTGATCATTACTCCACCGAGCTTTACCTTGTAAAACGATGAATCAAATCAATTCTGATGTTTGCACAGGTTGCGAAGCAGTTACGACAACTAGCCTGCAGGGACCAGACTCCGGGGAATGGGGTACAGTATATGCCGCTGGATGGCGTCCTATTTTTGACCTGAAGGGGTTCCAATTTTAACCCTTTTTTTGCTTGAGATAGGCTTGCTGAATGAGGAAAAATTATGTCAAATATCTTTCTGCTTATCTAAATCAAGTCATATTGAAATGTGCCAAAATAAATAGCAGCTTGTGAAGAAAATTAAAGGAAAAAACCTCTTTAGGTCTGAGATGGGGTAGCAAATTTGATTTGTTTTGGTCTGAGACGAACGAGGGAGGGGTTCCTAGCTAAACCCCAGCGGAGCACCACGCCCAAACTTTTCTAAGTAATTCACACGAAGCTCTTGTACGTTAAGATCTATACTGAGAATTTTTTAAATACAGAAGCCTATTACTGAAAAACAATACTTAGGTTGCATTTTAACAGAGAAGAGCTTTGTGAATCTGGTCCCTGATTCTCGAACGGTTTTAGGTTTCTGAGTGCCAGTCCCTCGATCCTTGGACTGTCTGAGAATCAGGCTACTAGACTACATGTTACATTCGGTATTGCTGTTACGAAAAACACTAGCCCTCTAATTACAATATGAACTATAACAAAGAAACCCCTTTCTTCTCGCCGTTTTCAAGTTTTATTTCTCGTTGATGCATATCAGTTACAATCTCGATACAACGGAATGTTATCTACTGAAAAAAGGAAGTAATATGAAAAGAACCCGTTTAATACATTACAAATTAAAATGCGTCAACGCATTGCAATGAAGATACAACCATATCTTTGGAAATAACATCAGTCCCAGGAGGTATTAAACATAAGTTTTGGTGCACTTGTCCCTGTTGATTGTACAGCGCTGCACGCACTTCGCTGCATTACTTGGACATCTTGGACATTGCAGATTACAGTTGCCGCCGATACAATACTGCTCACAGCTATTTCCATGGCATTCCAGACCACAACCTCCGTTGGTACAACTCTGCTCACAGCTATTTCCGTGGCATTCCAGACCACATCCTCCAAAGGTACAACTCTGCTCACATTTCTCTGCATCACTCGGACATTGCAGATTACAGTTGCCGCCGGCACAACTCTGCTCACAGCTATTTCCGTGGCATTCCATACCACAACCTCCACTGATACAACTCTGCTTACAGCTATTTCCGTCGCATTCCAGACCACATCCTCCACCGGTGCAGCTTTCGTAACAAGTATCACCCTTACAGATGACTGTTTGGCAGTTTCCTGATGTACAGCTGAATTCACATTTTGTGGGGGCGCTACATGTCATGTTACAATTTCCACCTAAGAAAGCACAAGAACTGATTCTATATGAACTTGGCCGAAATATTTAGATAATTTAATAACACTTCAGTCCACTAAATCACAATCACTCTATTATACCACAGTATGCGACACCAAGGGAGTAATTAAACCACACCCAGCTTTGATTAATTTTGTCCTTAACTCCATATCGCCTCAGAAACCCCAGAACCATTTTATTGTCGCTGCAAAACAGAAGGGCGTTTAGAAACTTACCTGTGTGAATTTGTTGCTGAAAATTCATTTTCATAAACTGTCATTCATAGCTTGTTCTGGCACGGTTGAACGCTTAATTGAAGCGTGACTCTAGATGTTCTGGGTGCGGTTTTCCGAAAGCCGATTAACACTGAATTTACTGCTAATGTTTTATACCTTTTTAAGAGTTTAACATTAAAAACTGTGAAACAAAATACCAGGATTACCAGAAACGTGTCTCCTACGATCGGAACCTGGACGGGAATGTGAGAAGTGCCTTAAAAGTGAAGGGACGGTCTTAATAGAGCACTTTTATGCGGTATTTGCACTATAAAAAAAGATATTTTAGAAGCAAAACCAACCCAATCAGGACTTCTTGATGCTTGTTTTCCTGAGCTATTTCCACGATAACTTGTTTTCTGCACTAAACTGCAGGTTAAAACTTTCCTACCATGGAACGCCTACATAGATTCCCGCATGTGCAACGGTGATATGTTTCACGCGCTAGTCACTTTGTTACTTGTTATGAACGTACGTATTTAGAAATCTTACCTGTACAACCCTGGTCACACGAATGATAATTCTCTGAGTTGAAGCATTCCATCGTGCACCCTCCCCCGGTGCAGGACTGGCGACAAACGCCATCCATCAAGCTGTCACACTCATCAGGGACAAATGGAGTTGTAGGAGCTTGGGTATATGGCGCCACAAGAACAGGCCCTACTAAAAGCAGTATTGGCAACAAGGTATTTGATATCTTCATTTTTCCGTGTTAAAATCTGAAAACGGAAAGGTGTGCATAAAAGGAAAAAGATGCAGACAAATGCCTGAAGGACCATTCAAGCTTTATGAGGGGGTCGGGGTGGGGGGGGGGGGGGAGGAGGGTGGGGTTAGTAGATTTGATACATGATCTTTGTTCTTTACGATGACAAGTGTTATTTCCTGCCCCTCAATTCTTTATATTCCTAAATGTTTGCAGGTGATCCCCATTCCCGGATACGACACGAGAGTGATTTAGTAAAACTACAGGTTTACAGAAACCTGGCACATTGCCCGGACCAGAGAGTGGTACTCCCTATGGCACGGTGGCCCATACCATACAGTACGATAACTTTATATAGACACGGTATTTCCAACAGACATTTTAAAATTTATTATCAAGTACCGGTAACTATCTACCTATCTCACTACAAGAAAAACAGAACAAAATTCAAAACAATGGAAGCTGCTTTGCTTGAAGGCCGTGTTTTTACTTAAAACTGTGGCGACTCAATTTGTGTAAACATCGGAAAGGCTATGCCCAAAAGGGATAAGGTATTTCACGAGGACGGAAAACGATCATTTAGGCATTTTAACCAGGTCTGAACGATCCATTTGTCTAAGTATTGAATGCGTTGTTAAGTGAAAAATTACGAAAAGAGATTCAGTAATCCTTTTGTATGTGAAAGGGGTACCATTTTCTATCGAAAGGTATACAAAAGCGTGAGGAAACAAAATTATCGAATTTGATCCCTGAGAACCCCCAAAAAGAATAGATCATTAGGTTATTAGACAAAAGTAAAACAATACCTCTTAAAATATTAGTCAGTAATAAAAATAAAAACTCTCTAGCCATTTAATATATTATTAACCTGGTTAACTTAGGATGCTTTAATGTAGATCCGTACGTGATTAGCTTATCATAAGTAAGGGACGGACCATAAGAAAAGTGATGGGGGGGGGGGGGGGGGTGAGGAAAAAAAACCCAAAAAAAAATCATGCAGGGCAAAATGCATGTCCGAAAAAAAATTCATGTAAGGAAAAACCCAAAGAAAAAAATTCATGCACAAGATTGGCCGCATTTTGATATTAAACCAGAATTATAATTCTTCTCGAAAAGTGTTTTATAGTGCACCAAATGGCATTAGAGCGTGTCTAAATTTTCAAACTTTTCCCGGGGGAGGATGCCCCCGGACTCCCCTACGGAAATGGGCCTCCCGCCCAATTTAATTTGCAAAACGCAGAACGCCGAACGAAGAACGCCGAACGCGAAACAAAATCACCGAAACAAACAAAAACCAACGGATATGTTTGCACTCAGGTTAGACTAAAAAGTATTCCGGTTAGTTTGAATATCGCTCAGGTTGGCCTAAAAAATGGCCCAGGTCAGCTGATGGTCAGCTCTCAATAATGATAATGGGTCGATAATGGGTTTTTTGCTTGTTTCAGTAATTTTGTTACGCGTTCGACGTTCTGCGTTCGGCGTTCGGCAAATTACCCCTGCCGATTTCAATACCTTATTATTCCACTATTGCGCCATTTTACCATATTAGGGCAAAAGAACGCGCAAAATATGCCACGTTATTACACTGTAGAACAGGGCAAAAATACGGACTGAAAGCGAAGCGCAAAATGGCTGAAACAAACTTTAACTTTTAGCGGAATAATAAATCCCTTATTCGATGGTTTAACATATAATACGAGCGGACATTTTGCTCATTGCCCGTATTTTTCCTCGCCCCTTAGGGGCTCGAAAAAATACTACGCAACTCGCAAAATATCCCCGTAGCAGCACTTAGTATTTTCTACACGCGTTAATATAAGAGGAATACACGAATATCACGAGAAGTGGCGCTTTGAAGGATTCTATTTTGATTTATTTCTTGAATCTGCCTGAATTGAGGAGTATCTTCGCGCATCTTCGTTGGATTTTCTTTTTAATATAGTCCTCGCTATGTTGCAAGTGTAGACGATTACGAACCCCAAATGCGACGCCCAGGAAAATGCAAGCGTTTCGTGTTATGAATATAGGAGTTTCGGCATTTTCGTCTTTCAATCATTGTCACAGCGAATTAATTGATTCTGGCGGGAAATACAAGGTTGCGCAAACCATGTTATGGACCGAAGCAAGACAAAAACCACTTTGGTAAGTTATATTACAAAATTTAGAAGTTATAAACTTTAATTTTACTTTTCTTGGATTGAACTATTGTCATTTGTGGGCCGAATATTAACCTCGCACTAAAATTCTGTCTTACTTGGGTAGTCAGTTCTTTATTGACCTGTTGTTATCTGTAAGCAGAATATTAACCCCGCTCTAAATTATTCTGTCTTACTTGGGTAGTCAGTTCTTTATTGAACTGTTGTTATCTGTGAGCAGAATATTAACCTCGCGCTAATGTTTTTAACGTTAGTCTTTTTATGAGCTGTCTGCTGAACTGCTGTAGAATATTAATCTCACACTTCGATGTTTGTAGTTTTCCTTAGCTAGTTAGACCTAGTTAGTCACCAAAATCAATCTCGTGCTCCATGCAGCTAATATCTGTTTCTGTTTTTCTTTCTCTCTAGGGAAGTCGTGAATATTATAAACTGTTAGAAAGCGTCTGGCAAAGATTTTTGATCAAGTTCGAAAAGATGCTACCGCCAACACGTAGATGGTGCTAATCTTGCGAAATCTCATCTTCCCGCAAGAGAGCCTAAATTGCCAAAAAGACGTACTGATTTTTCTTGTTACCTAGGAGATAATTGTTAAAATACGTTATGCATGTAACGTGAGAACACAGCAGCTGTAGCTGGAATTGATGAATGCTTTTACTCCGTAAAATGAATTGAAATCACGCCAGTCCTCAAGTGGTGAGTGTGAGGTGCAACACATTGCATTTGTAGAAATATATATTGCACTGGACCCACTTTCAAATGCCACCTTTTTGTATCTTTCTTTTCTAATAATGCCAACTGTAGTGAAAAACTTGATCTGTTGACTAACTTAGATTTCATTAGTTTTATTAAAATTGTTTTGCTCGTAGTTTGGGTGTTTTCCTTAAAAAGACGAAAGCAAACCCAGCTCATTAAACATTATTGAATAAATGTTTCACTTACTATCATTGACTATGGAATTGAAACATCACGATAAGAAATGAGACTAATCCTAGCCTTTAATTAATATCCGATTACGTCGAAATGCTCATAAAGTCCTTGCATTCATAAACTGGGAGGTACCACTCGGTCATAACGCTCGACAAAGGTTTAGACTGCTCCAACTTCTGATATCCTTTATAATTACGCGAGTTCACGAATTCTTTAATAGTTTGGGTTTTGAGATAATTGCTTTAAATTCGTTGGATTATACTCAGTCTATTTTCCTGTAAAACGGTCTCGAAAAATGAGTATTTTGTACAGTGGAAAAGTGATTTTCATCTTCCAGATCCACAAAATAATCCACAAAATAATCAAACCTTTGAGATTTGATGAAATCCACCTATTTGTGATTACTTATTCCAAAATTCATGATCATTTATTATTTCGTTCGTTCGACTTTCTTGTAAGCTCTAAGTGAAAGAAACTTAAAAGGTATATTTGTTCTCGAAGGTGCCGAAAAATGGAAACGTAATCACTAATAACTCACCTAACAAGGCAATCCAGCTTATTTTTAAATCACCCCGGTGCGTGAGAGTCCAGGCACGAATAATGTGTGAATATAAGCGAAGGATACTTACGCGTAAAATGCTAAAATGCTAAAATCTAGCCAATCGCGCAAAGACCCCGCCAGCTAAGAGAGACAAGTGCCTAGAGACGAGCATGATGAACGACAAGACCATGGAGACTGAGACTCGAAAAAAACGGTGTTTAATGTTTTTCTATTCATGCCCGGATTACATTTAATCAAGTTTAATTACAGAAAAGAGAAGCCGAGTGAAAATAAAACAATACATCTCTAAATTACTGTATTAATCGGAGCCTAACGTAATGTGAAAGAGGAGTTAAGAAGCAACACTTTGTGAAAACAAGCGGAACCTGAACTGACACGTTTATGAGGGTGCTAATGGGGTTAACAGACTTAACAGTTACCTGACAATTGGCCAAAAAATTAGTAGTTAACTGATAAATGAAAAGTTAACAGTTAAGTGACATTCTAGTAATTATACTGAATACGATTGTTGTTGTTAATAAAAGCAACAAAGTTTTTTACATTTAATGGGTTTTAAAGGGACTATGTCACCTGTGACGCATGCGCGCGACGGAGCAAGATCTCTTGGAAGCGTTAGGCAAACTATTTTAATTTCGTCGGGAGAATCGTTTTCGGTCTTCATTGAGTTATATCTCAGCCATCCTTGTGAAGTTTAGTAATTAGCAAGGCATGCATGACCAGGTCGGGAAGAGCAGTACTTTCATTTGTGCGTCTGGATTTACAAGGTTGGTATTAGCTGATGGCAGAAGTCCATAACTAGAAGTCTACATCTGGTATTGGGGCGCGTGCTATGTCTTTCGCGTGTAGGCTATTTTTAGAAACTGATGTCTCGCGAGAAAATGACGTAACCCACTATTTCGACACGATTGGAGTTCTAAGTTGCGGCCGAATATTTTGGAAAGTGGCAGGTGAAATAAATCAAATCACATCAAAACACTTGACAGGCCATTCTCTTTAATTCTCACATTTCGACAGAAGTAGTATCGTAGATAGTGATTTCAAAGGTCTGTTCAGTGGCATTTGAAGGCGAGTGAAAAAGCAACCCGTCGTCGGGTTTCCGTAGACAAACTCACAAAACAAACAGGCCGACTTTTTATAATTTACGAGAGAATCTATGAACAGAAGTTCCCCAAACTTTTAGTAGTTAAGTGTGTCTTTATTTTGTACAGCATATCGTGTTAAAATACTGAACAACATACACAACACAATAGCTGCACACTGCGAAGTGCCCGAGAAGCACAACTTGAATTAAACTTTTGACGGATGTGAATGAAATCATCATTGTTCGATGAATTAAACTCGTATTTCTTTCTTCGTATTGTTTATAATGTGTTATTTCCTCTTCCTCTGACTGACGTAAAAAATGTGAACAATTTTGTAAGCTACTTTAAAGTAATATACATGTGATTATTATAATTAAGGTCTGTTTGGCTCCACCCTTTCTGTAATTCTTTTTTTGTAGTCCATTTCCTCGTCACTTTTAGTATCGTGCACTAGTAGTTGTACTGTACGCGTAATTGTAATTGTTTGTTTGCTGGTAATAAAGTTTATCTTTATGAAAAAAAAAAAAAAAAAAAACTCGTATTTCTATTCATATTAAAATAAGTACATTACCTTAGTCAGTCTTTTGTTTTCATGCCGTCCTTATAATTCCAAAAACATGCGAAACTCGCCAAACTTGTCGTTTTCTCTGAATGTTGTTCTCAAACGAATCAAACTTCATTCTGTTCATTCCGCGCTCGATGTTGAGCGCTTCAGGGACCACGGTTTTGTTTTTGAAAATAGCAACGAACCTGTGCCAAAATGCACTTGCTCTCTTAATGCCTGTCTTCATCTTGAGAGTACCATTAATCTTTAGTGTCTTCGCATTTTGAATTTGACTCGGAATTAGTCTATCTTGCCCGCTGCCATTTCGTATTCTGACTCCAAAACACTGAGGTCCTCTCGCTTATTTGCTATCGTCATCGATGAAAGATGGCCTGATGATTCTTGTCCGGACGATTTAATTCTAACAAAACGGAAATTACGATGACCAACAAACAGAAATTTCGTAATGCCGTTCGCTCGAGTTCACTCGTCCTCTGCAGTTCTGCTTTTCTTCAAAAATTTGTTCAACCAATCAAAGGCGCGAATTAAAAAAATACTTCAATGTGATTGGCTACTTGTTCGCGGCAAAGCTGTTCTAAAAATAGCCTACACGCGAGGAACGCGAGGTACACGCGAAAGACATATCTCAAAGCCTATTACCAGAGATGTAGACTTCTAGTTATGGACTTCTGCTGATGGTTATATGGCTTAACTGCACTTAATTTAACTACTTCGGTTAGATAATTATGTTATTTTCTTTATTGTCTTCCTTATAACTCACACTATTGGTGGAGGTTTTGCGAATTCATGTAATTTATACCTCGATTCTAGTAAGGTCCACCCCCAAAACCGATTGACGTGCTGAAGTAAAGGGAATTCGGGTTATGACGCAATAATTTTCGCTTAAAGAAAATGAAAATTAATAGCTAACTTAAATTAGTAGTTAACTGACAATTGGCCAAAAAAAATAGTAGTTGACAATTGGCCGCAAAATTAGTAGTTAACTGACAATTGGTACCCCCATTAGCACCCTCTTCTATGTCTTGTTGTATGTATGTCGGTATGTGGAAAGATGGCCTCGATCTCATGTGAGAAGACATTAGAGGCAATTAATTGCGTCACATCAACGTCAACAATGACATATTAAGCTGCAAAGACAGCGCGCGCAAAAACAATTCAATTTAGCGGAAACCGATAGGCTGTAAACATGCATCCTAATCTTGTGGTGGCCTGTGGTCCCGCGGCTGTCCTGTGAACGCGCAAGCTAAAGTCGTTCTATGTGTCGTTGTATGTATCTTGGTATGTGCCAGGATGGTGTTAGTTCAAAACAAAAAAATCCCCACGAATGCACTTCATAATCAATGATTACTACCTTTGTATTGGCGAAATGACACGACCAAAGCTTCAAACCTTTTATTGTCATGACTTTATCGGAATTACCAGAATTGGTCAATTAGACAATAAATAGAGCGATGAGGTTCGAAAGCTAACATTACCGATGTAACTGAGATAGGTAATCACAAATCAAAGTAACAAAATAGTTAACAATTGGTCCGTCCGATAGTCTTCACCATACAGTAGCGAGTAATTAAATCAATTAGGATTAGTGACGTAACGCATGACGTCATTAATTACAATGCAAGCAATATCGATTAATATTTAAACGATACAGTAACTAATGGAACATTTTCCACTAATCACCTGCTTTTGGAAACGATTTACAAATCGTAGATTTTAAGCCTCTGTAGTGTTAATCTGGTTAATTCTTCGTTTTTGTACAACAGATATTTTTCTGTTCTTCTGTTTGGTTCGTAAACAGTGTGTCTCGTTAGCAAAAGTGACATGTAGGTTAACGATAAAAAGGCGATCGTCTAAAGTAAGCTGACTGTGTGACCTGAGCAGCTGATCGTGTGAGCAGAAAAGCTGGTTACGCGAACAGAAGAGTTTGTTAGCGGTAAAGAACATGAAATGAAGAATAAACACGTGATGTTTATTGGTACTAAAACGTAATGAAGCAGGGAGAACATGGAGAAGAAGACTTGGGTGACGTGACATAACAGGCAGTTTGGATTCTACGCGCACTCTGATTGGCTAAAATGTATTTTATGGGTTTTTTTTCAACAACAACAACAAGCTTTATTTGCATGACTATAAGTACATACAGTATTGCAAAAGTGTAAAACGAAACTTATAACAATCATAATTATGTAATAGGAGAAAAGCAATTACGTGTGTGTTACATCACTTTCATTCGATAGAAAATTATTTCTTAAAGATAAGCATCTCAAGATGAACTTCATTTGGTGGCTTGCATAAGAGGTAATTGTGTTATGTTTGGTATTTGATTCTCTATTTTTTTTTTGTAAAATTCATCTCTAAAAGTACAGTATTTAGTACAATGGAAAAGTAAATGAAATTCATCTTCAATTTGTATGGCAGAGTCTATTATCCCTTGGGATTTGATCATATCTGCCAGTTTCGATCAATAATTTATGGTACCTATTCTAAGTTTCACTAACTCTTTCCTGTTATTAAGTTTTCTTGTAAGATCTAAATAGCAGGAAGGCGTATATTGAAGTGTTGTAGAATTCTAATTTCTTAGAATTTTGAATAAATGTTGTAAGTGTGAAATATACTTTTGTTGCATAAGACTTATAAGACTTATAAGACTTAGCATCAGTTAAGAAAGTAGGGTCAAAATCAGGCAAATTATTGTCCCGCGGCCTACCGAGAGCCTGGAACAGGCTAAGTTGTCGCTAAATATCAAGAGGGACTGTTTGAAGCATAATTTGGAAATTTACAATCTTTTCTCGTGTTCTGCCAACATCCCGCGGGGATTTATTGCGCCAGTAAACCTCTAGAAAGTGTGGAATATTGCTTATAATGCATTGCTTTGGCATTTCTTGGACCAATAAAGGTCGCATTTGAATTAAAAAGGGTTTCACACTTAATGGCTAAAGCAACTCAGTTCCTTTCAACTTTTATTTCTTTTACTGCTTGATAGCTACAACTTGCAATTAGCAAACATAAGCTGCTGAAGAAAAATACGTCAGCTATATAATGTAGTGCTTTCATTGGATGTACCGTCAGTACCAGGGCGCGCGCGCCGGACATTAAACATACTCTATGGTGCAGGTGTCTTCATTGTCTCCACAGTCCTGTTTGCACACCTCTGCATCTCTCGGACATTGCAGATGACAGTCGCCTGGGGTACAAAACTGCTTACACACTTTTGTTTCGTTAGAACAGCTGTGTGTACAGGACCCGTAATCGCAATCCTGTTTACAACCTTCTCCATGGCATTCCATTGTGCACCCAAAAACAAAGAGGCAAATCTGCCAACAACTCTCGTTTTGACATATCATCTTGACTGTTGTATCTAAATGGTAACGAAATGATTTATTAGCTGGATAGCTCGGCAGTTACCACAAATTAATTGTTTTCCTGCTGATGAAAAGAATTAACTACCATTTTCATTGGGGGTGGCACTCGGATAGTGATTTAGGGTGAGTGTGGACGTCTTTAAAAAGTTGAAGTTACAGAGGGGTCATTATAAGGAAAAAGAAAGAGGGAGGAGAGTCTTTTAGTGAAGGGGGGTCTAAATAGAGGATATATACTTGTTCTACCATAGCAAACATTCGACTTCAGTAGCGAACCCAAAACCAATCATGTCTTCCTTACCACGTTTTTCTTGCTTCCCAGCGGTTTCATTCTTTTTCAAAATACGCTCCGGTTCCTCTCTCTACTTCTTCTACATTTTGTGGTTCATTGCGTTATTTGGACTTTTTTTGCAACTGATCCCATATGATGCATGATAAATTGGGTTTTCGTTTCAAAACAATCATTTGGATGTTAATGTACTAAAAAACCACCTACTTGAGCAGACTGGGTCACAGCCCCTAAAGTCCGACCTCTCACAAGTCATCCCGCACCAAAAAGTATCTTGAGATGGTCCACAGGCAACTGAAGATGATGTCATCGACGCTACAACAAGCAATCCTGCCAAGAAGGACTTCGACATTTTTATGTTCCGCGCGAAACTCTAAAACAGAATGGGTGTGCATAGCATTTCAACAGAAATGTCATATTTTACATAAGTAGTTGTGGACTTCTTAATAGGGTGTGTATAACATTTCAACAGAAATCTCATGGTTTACATAAGTAGTTGTGGACTTCTTAATAGGGTGTGTATAACATTTCAACAGAAATCTCATGGTTTACATAAGTACTTGTGGACTTCTTAATAGGGTGTGTATAACATTTCAACAGAAATCTCATGGTTTACATAAGTACTTGTGGACTTCTTAATAGGGTGTGTATAACATTTCAACAGAAATCTCATGGTTTACATAAGTAGTTGTGGACTTCTTAATAGGGTGTGTATAACATTTCAACAGAAATCTCATGGTTTACATAAGTACTTGTGGACTTCATAATAGGTTAGGTTGTTGTTTATCAAAATGTATTTTAGGTCGGAACCCGAGCATTATATTATCCAAGCGTTTTCTTTTTCTTAGAGAAGCCCGCGCCTTTCTTCCAAGGGGAGGGGGGGGGGGGGGGGGGGGGGGGGTGTCATTACTTACTGAACACTCTTCTTCGCTTTTTCTTTCGGGGGGGAGGGGGGGTCGGTGGGCGTTCCCCTTACCCTACTTGAAACCTTATGCTATTGTGTTCTGATTAGCTAAAGAGGACTGCAATAGCCTTATTATGCGTGTTTATGTCAGAGTGGTTAGTTTCACCACCAAGCCTCCATTTCGAAGAGCAAGCTTATACAGTTAATCATTAGCGAATCCCAAAGCAGTAAAGTTAAAAAAAATACCCATGCGAAAATTGGATGAAGGTGGCAGAGGTTTGGGAATAATTCACATGTAATGAACCCATGCAATGGCTTTTGGAGACAAACACCGCTCCAGTTTTTGTGCTTCGCAATCTTCGATTGGCTTAAAATCCGCAGCTTTTTCTCGGAGATGTGTTCGAAGCGGCACGACCGTGAAACTGAAAATTATTAAGGTGGTATGGTACCCTTAATACGACTTAAACATTTGTTTAAATTTGGAGCAGAAGCTTCAATTACATGAGATTGCACATAAAAAAAGAAACTTAATTTTGAAGGTTTTATTCAAAATGGATGCTATGGAAACCACCCACACCTTTCTGTGGTAAGCTTTTGTAGCCTTTACGCCAACAGTTGTAGGTTTATTTGAAAACAAGATTTCAATTTCAAACAAACATATCGTCTGAATTTATGCTCCGCTCTGTGCAATAAACCAAAAGTGAAAGAAAAAATCTCATCTTCCCGCAAGAGAGCCTAAATTGCCAGAACGATTTACTGATTTTTCTTGTTACCTAGGAGATAATTGTTAAAATACGTTATGCATGTAACGTGAGAACACAGCAGCTGTAGCAGGAATTGATGAATGCTTTTACTCCGTAAAATGATTTGAAATCACGCCAGTCCTCAAGTGGTGAGTGTGAGGTGCAACACATTGCGCTTGTAGAAATATATATATTGCACTGGACCCACTTTCAAATGCCACCTTTTTGTATCTTTCGTTTCTAATAATGCCAACTGTAGCGAAAAAATTGATCTGTTGACTAACTTAGATTTTATTAGTTTTATTAAAATTGTTTTGCTCGTAGTTTGGGTGTTTAATTTTCATACCTTAAAAAGACGAAAGCAAACCCAGCTGATTAAACATTATTGAATAAATGTTTCACTTACTGTCATTGACTATGGAATTGAATAAATAAAACATCACGATAAGAAATGAGACTATCCTAGCCTTTAATTAATATCCGATTACGTCGAAATGCTCATAGAGTCCTTGCATTCATATACTAGGAGGTACAGCTCGGTCATATCGCTCGACAAAGGTTTACACTGCTCCAATTTTTGATATCCTTTATAATTACGCGAGTTCGAATCCTTTAATAATTTGGGTTTTGAGATAATTGCTTTAAATTCGTTGGATTATACTCAGTCTATTTTCCTGTAAAACGGTCTCTAAGAAATGAGTATTTTGTACAGTGGAAAAGTGATTTTCATCTTCCAGATCCACAAAATAATCAAGTTTACCAATCAAACCTTCGAGATTTGATGAAATCCACCTATTTGTGATTACTTATTCCAAAATTCATGATCATTTATTATTTCGTTCGTTCAACTTTCTTGTAAGCTCTATGTGAAAGAAACTTGAAAGGTATATTTGTTCTCGAAGGTGCCGAAAAATGGAAACGTAATCACTAATAACTCACCTAACAAGGCAATCCAGCCTATTTTTAAATCACCCCGGCGCGTGAGAGTCCAGGCACGAATAATGTGTGGATATAAACGAAGGCATACTTACGCATATTAAAATAAAATGCTAAAATCTAGCCAATCGTGCAAAGACCTCGCCAGCTAAGAGAGACAAGTGCCTAGAGACGAGCACGATGAACGACAAGACCATGGAGACTGGGACTCGAAAAAAACGGTGTTTAATGTTTTTCTATTCACGCCCAGATTACATTTATCAAGTTTAATTACAGAATAGAGAAGTCGAGTGAAAATAAAACAATACATCTCTTAATTACTCTAAATTACTGTAATGTGAAAGAGGAGTTAAGAAGCAACACCTTATGAAAACAGCGGAACCTGAACTGAACTGACACGGTTTGTGAAATGAAAAGAAAGAAAGTTCACACGGCTGCTTCAAAACTAATTTAATGTTTTGGACCACAGTACACTGTTTGTTTTGACTTGTTACGTATCGATAGACATGGCTCGAGTTTTCGAGGGTAACATATGGAAAGTAACCTGAAGGGGAACGAAAATTCTTTCGAGTTATCGGGGGTTCGAGTTAGCGAGGGTAAAATTACAGTAAATGTATGACGGAAATCCAGCGGAAATCAATTTTGGTTCAAATATTATCGCAAGGTTCGAGTTATCAGGTCGACTGTACATGTATACAGGTACCTAATTTATATTTTTGTGTTTGTTGAGTAAAATCGTTGAAAAGTAGACATGATTTTTTTATTAGTTATCAGTGAAATAAAAGTAAAAGAAAAAATCTAATCTTCCGGCAATATACTGATTTTTCTTGTTACCTAGGAGATAATTGTTAAAATACGTTATGCATGTAACGTGAGAACACAGCAGCTGTAGCAGGAATTGATGAATGCTTTAACTCCGTAAAATGAATTGAAATCACGCCAGTCCTCAAGTGGCGAGTGTGAGGTGCAACACATTGCACTTGTAGAAATATATATTGCACTGGATCCACTTTCAAATGCCACCTTTTTGTACCTTTCTTTTCTAATAATGCCAACTGTAGTGAAAAAAATTGATCTGTTGACTAACTTAGATTTCATTAGTTTTATTAAAATTGATTTTGCTCGTAGTTTGAGTTTTTAATTTTCAAACCTTAAAAAGACGAAAGCAATCCCAGCTGAATAAACATTATTGAATAAATGTTTCACGAACTATCAATGACTATGGAACATGCTTCGTATTCTTTTTTTTTATTTTTATTAAATTCAAATATAATTGGGGACCGGGACCATTAACTTTTGGTCTTCCCCACCCTCCCCCCCCCCCCCCCCCCCCCAAATTCGTTCCTACGGGCCTGACAGGTATATTAATTACACATTTTTTCACTGTAAACTGCTATTTACATTTAAAATCTCCCTCCGCCAGTAAATTGAATTTATTAAAGTGAGCATTAATCAAAAAGTATTTTATGTCATAAAATAAACTTTAAATTGGAAAGTAACGTTAAAGTACCAGCTACGTATTTAATTCAACAAAGTAGCACTTTTTTAAATTAATTCGATATTAAACATTCTTGCACAAGCAATGCCCCCCACCCCTCCCCAAAAAAATATTCAAGCTTAAAATCCTCCCTTCCCCCCCACCCCCCCAAAATATCATTTTTCTAATTGTCCGTCCCTTATTTTAAAAGTTTTGCAATAGTTTACACCCGTATTTTTAGACCTTCTTTAGCAGCATTCAATTTTATGCTTTGTTATCTCAAATTTTTACAAAAATAGGAACTCCACGTTTTCTCCTCCATTAGGGATTTTAGAATCTAATTCGCGGTTTGGAACTGGCATTAGTTTCGCGCGCGCAATATCATTTTTTTCAAGTCAAAGTTGACCCTCCTTGATTATTCATAAAGCTTTTTAATATTCAAATCCCCACATATCTTTCTTCGTTTGAGTTTCTTTCATTTATTCGATCAGTGTGGGCTTTACTGAGTTTATTTTACTTTTCTAATGTAAATTTGTGCTTTAAAACCTGAAATTTCGAAAATGCGTGTTCCGGGTCGGCGAGCCAAAGTGTTTATATGAGAAAAAGTTGTCCCGCCTGCCAGGGCTACCCTACCTGCCGAGACGAGACGACTCGCCCACCCGAGTTGTCTCGCCCCCCGAGACAGCTCGGGGAGGATCAAATAAACGGTTGGTGGAATCTTTCAACATTTTACTAGTCAAAAGTTAGCTCGTCCAGGGTTACTTGGGGGGAATCTCGGGTACCCGAGACCATTTAAACAGGGCCTTAAAATCTGTTAAAATCGAGCCTTATGAGTCAGTTAATAAACCGTGTGACCCCAGGTGAGCACACAATAGCAAATTAAAGTTTTGTTTAGGTTTTTACCTTTTGCTGTCGCTAACGGGTAGAATATTTTTAGAGAATTTAGACGAAAAGGACGATTTTTTTCGCCAAAAAGATATCATTCTCATTTCTTGAGGTGAAAAAAATTCTGATTTATAAGGTGAGAATGCATTTCAAGAGATCTAAAAATTTTTGAATGCTAATTAAGCTATTTGAAGGTGACTTTGATGTAATCTGGTAGTCGTCAGCGATTTGCACTTACCGGAACTTTCACTGAAACTAGGATTTCCCAGAAAACCACCGGAAGCTTGATTAATGATAACTGGCGTTCACGACGTCTGTTTATATCGGAAGAGACAATTGAGTGATCTTGGCAGAAAAATGAATAGAGAAGGTTTAAATAATCTGCAATTGATTCGGCTCTTGAACCGTTTCACCATCGATAACGTTCAGATACGTCGTGACAGAAAAACAGAAGCTTTGAACTCATGGAAACCGATCGTGGACGCCATCCTTGATTACGTGAAGAGTTCTTCATTGTGGAAGCTTCTATGAGAGGACAAAAGTAGGAGAACCTGATGAGTTTGATTTGATGTTGGTCATGGAAAACGTCAAATTGTACAAATTGAAACTTCCTGGGTTACGCGATCCGCCTATAGGTGAGAGTATTCGGCATTGTTGCGCAAGCAAGCTTTGTAGAAAGTAGACTCGCGTTTCACTTTTGATTGCGACCGGTGCTCCCAGTGTAACGAATTATCTTTTGGTCAAGTTTTTTTTACACTACCACTGTAACGCTTGCAACGAACTGTTTGTGTGCCGCTTAGGTTAATTTTAAAGGGTCTAGACAAGGGCATAGCTAGCTGGAGGCAGGAGGCACTTCAGGCTCCTCTAGATTTTAACCCAAAATTAAAAGTAAAATACTTTTAATTTGGAAAATAATTCCCAGTTGAACAAGATTGATTTTCTGATGAAATACCGTATTGAAATACTGTAAATAGCGTTTTAGAACTTCTAGAGTTCGAAATTTTCTTGGGGGTATATCCCGAGACCCGAGACAGTGGCTCATCGCTCGTGCCTTCAGCGATCGCCGATCTTGCATGCCTTACCGCCATCCCGCTATGATTTACGGCGAAATAACAAGGGAATTCTTTTGAGCACCCCAAAGCGTTTCACAAAAGCTACCATGGGAGATCGATCCTTCATGACGGCAGCACCACGGCTTTGGAACAGTCTTCCCATAAGCATTAGATCTGCTTGCACCACAAATGATTTTAAAAAGAAACTTAAGACATTTTTATTCAAGAAGGCATTTTGTTAATACAATTAGGTTATATTTAGATTTTTATATAGTTCTTCTGTAAATTATTTTTCTTATAGTTAATTGTAAATAGTGTAAGTTCCGTTTTTGATTTCATAGAAATTGTAAATAGGTTCATATTTTATTTGTATTTATTGTAATGCGCATTTGATTATTTTATAGAAAATGCGCAATATAAATATTAAATATTATTATTATTATTATCGTCTATGCCAGAAGCCTTGCAACGGCCCTGTTAGGCGGTATAAGACTAACAACGCTTTGGGCATCTTCTGTCGCAACAGAGGTGGAACGAAATTGCAAATAACAGCGCTGTGTATAAAATGTGCCTTTCACGGGCTTGTGCCTTCAGTTAACCGCCGGGCTAAAGTCGGTATAGTAGATGTTATGTGCATTTGACAAAAGTGCACTTGCCAGGCCACGCTTAAATCTATTCTCCAAGAAAACAGTGTAAGCAGTTGGAAAGCAAATCCGAAGAAATTAATTCGTGTGCGTTTTTATATGCCAGTGTTTCAGCAGTAGTATCTTTTTTAGTGTGGTCACTATATTTAGAACGCTTCTTTAGTTTCGTTCGCCATTTTCCTTCTGAGGAGAAGGATTTTATTTCGTTCCTTTCCTATTTCAGTTTTTTTTTTGTAGATTTTTCTAACATTTCGTTCACAGGTAGTCAATGTACTATACTGTTTGAAACATATTGAAAAATGAATACCAAGAGTCAGCGTAAACTTCGAGAAAACTCAGTCTTGTTTAAAAACAAAAGAAAGCGACAATCGTTGCTAATATGGTAACCTTTGTTGCAATGAAACCTGTAAAACATTGGTCATATGTGATCATTGTAGTTTGTAAAAAATGGAAGTTTGGCTTCCAAGATAATTTCCATATTCAAAACAACCACCCTTGGTCTTAAAAACTACATTGAACCTCCTTAAAAGTATACTATTTTGTTTGTTGTCTTAAAATGTTGCAGGATTTACCACAGCATTTATGGTTAATGTGGGTGGGAGAATGTTGTGTAATCCTGGAGGCAGTGCCACTAGTGCCACTGAGATCAAAGACGTTTTTGCAAGGCTCGTCTGGGAAGCCATCAGGGAACTGGGATATGAAAGGTACATCTATTTGTGGGATGTATACTCAGTTTATTTATAATAATTTTTATATTATATTTATATTATGATGGTCACAGAACTGCTAATTAAAATTTCGGATGTGTGGTATTAGCAATGCATGATTTTCTATTAAAATAGATGAATCCGGACAAGCTATATGATTAAATCACAAGTGGTGTTACAGTGCTGTAAAGCCAAAGCTGCAAACAATGAGAATCAGATTGACCTGTCGGTAGTAGTTGAAACGGCACCCTAATTATTCTTGAAATTTTACCATTCACTCAGAGAGCGTCCATGGCCCAGCATTTGATATGGAGAGCCTTTTAATTTATTTGCAGCTTGTTTTCTTTTTTAATATTTACTTTTTCATTTATTTATTTGTTTATGCTTTGTTAGCAGGTTTGCTTAATTGTAATGGCCGTGTCATTCCAATATGTTGGCCAAATCCGTCACTTGTCCAAGAGATTTGTCAAGATGGCTGTCACTTGGTTGCCAAGCAGCCAAAAGGACAAAACCTTCCTGAGCAGGAAAAAGGATTTCTGTGGCGGTATTCATTCTCAGCAGCTGAAAAGAAGCTGTTTCGTCAAGGTGGTCACGATGAAGCAAGTTCTTGCCGGAAGCAGGTGCTGCGTATAATGAAGGCCCTGAGAGAGGAACTAAATCTGGAGCCCCTGAAGTCATACCACCTTAAAACAATCTTGTTGTATGAGTGTGAGGCAAACCCTCTTCCTTCCCAATGGAGCTACACTCGGCTCGGTGAAAGATTCATGGGCCTTATTCAGAGGCTTGAAAACTGTTTAGTGGAAAACAATTGTCCTCATTATTTCATCCCACATTTGAACTTGTTTGAAACGTTCCCCCTCCAAAGTTGCGAGGATTTGGTGAGGAAAGTGAGAGGAATCAGATTGCAACCAAGAGAGGTGTTTATCAGTCTCATTTTCCAATCCCTACAGCAAGCCATGCAGCAAGCCATTGAGCAATCCGGGATGCAAACCCTGGAACAAGGCATAGATCAAGCTCTAGAGCAAGCCCTACAGCAAGGGTCGATACACCGCCTGGAGCAAGCACTGGGGAAAGCACTGGGGCAAGCCCTAGCGCAAGCCTTGAGGCAATTCCAGGGCCAAATCCAGAAACAATCCCTGGATCAAGCCTTGGAAGCCTTGCGGCAAGATCTGGGAGTCCAGATAAAAGCCCTGTGCCAAGACCTGGTGCAAAAACGAACGCGAGACCTCACACAAGTCGTGGAACAAGCCCTGGGTCAAGAGCAGGAGCAAGCGTTGAAGCAAGTCTGGGAGCAAGCCTTTTTGCAAGGCCAGGAGCAAGCGCTTGTGAAAGTCCTGGGGCAGGCCTTGGGGAAAGCCCTGGGACAAGCTGTGGGGAAATTCTGAGAGAAGTCATGTTAGAAGTTCTGAGAGAACTGGATCAATCCCAGGAGCAAGTAGCTTCATTTTGCCACTCATTTGCTTATCAGTTTTTATTGTCTTCATTCAGTGCAATGCGATGACACTAACGGACTCAATTCTTAACATATTTTTAAAAACTCCACATGACCACGTATAACAGATGTTCACTTATCCTTGTCATTAAGATCAGAAGAACCGCTCTGATCTGAGAAGGTAAACTTATAATTCAAATCACATCGCAGCACCGCAAGAGTTCGACCCAACTTCGGCTCTCTCCTCTCGTATCCGTTTTTGTTAGAAAACACAACTTTTTCTTTGCAAATTGGCCTTCCATCCGCATGTATGCGGGGAAAACAGTAACCTAACCTTAACGCAACTTTTTGTCAACACTCTCCAGAGTGGAAATTCTTGAAAACACCGTTTTTGTTTTTTCCGTGTAGACGGGTAAAACGGAACTGTTTGAAACGATGACATCGCAGCATCTGATCTCGCGCCGGATAAGAGGCTCCACTGCCGCCTTTCCTTCTTTAAGCTTGTGACTTACTTGACTTAATCCTCTTTGCTACGACCGGAGCATAGGGCTTCCACTACAGCCTTCCATCGAAAACGATTTTTTGCTGTCCGTTTCACTTGATCCCATGACATGTCCAAGTCCTCATATTCATGCTGGATTGTCCACCTCCAAGACTTCTTCGGTCTGCCCTTTATTTCTCCTGACCGCTTGAGGGTTCCACTCAAGGGACAGGCGGGTGATGTAAGAGGCAGGCTTCCTCAAAGTGTGGCCGATTTTCTTCAATTTCCGAATGGTGAGTTCAATCCTCTCTTGCTTGTTGCGCTGCCACAACTCCTCATTTGAGATCTTCCTCGGCCACCACACTCCCAAGATGTACCGGAGTCTGCGGATGGTAAAAGGCTTGATGTTACTCGGGCAACAAGATGCCTTATATGTTACAGTACATTATGCCAATGCAAACTGCCAACTATTGACGTACAAACAGGGCACAATTATTGGAACAAGCAAAATCCTCCTTTCGCCTTCAGTGACCAGACTCGTTCCCAGTCGCTCCTGAGGCGTTTTGACTAGAACGCATTGCATCAAGGGAATGCCGCACGAAAATCGTTCGCCCTTCCCAGCCTGCCCCGCGACCTTGACATCATTTCTCCCCAGTCTTTCATCGCCTTTGAAGAACAAATAAGTAGGGACTGGGAACGAGTCTGTTCAGTGACGGCAACGCGAACCTGACCACAGTCATCGCTGCCGACCTCCCACTTTAAAATGGAGAGGGAAATGATTGCAAATAAACTTATTGCGCCTTGCAATAGCACGCGAACTCTGAAGTTCAAAACCCCACTATTAAACGATTGCGTTTTACGCTGCCGTAAATCATAATTATGGCGACAACCAACGAGCCTTCAAAAACAAAAAGACTACCAATCACAAGCGACAGACCTGACCTTTTGACCCAGTTGAAGTGAACTTCTGTTTCCCGAGAGGTTCACTAAGATGATTGACGGCAGCGAAAAACGTAACTGTTGGTTGAGGTTTGAATCCAGTCAGAATTCGCATGTTAATATTGAAAACCGCAACAGTTTTACAGTGTGTTCGCAGACTAATCTAAGGGGTAAGGTAAACCTTAATTTGCTTGCTTGAGGCTATGGATTACTCTCAAAAGGAGAGCCTAACGATGTGTTCCAGGTACCTTTATCTTTGTCTTTAATGGGTATTAAAATGATTACAGGGTCTAGAATAATTTTATACATAAAAATGGTAGCGCACATTTCATTGGAGATTGTTGACTCCGTAGTGCTTTAAAAGATATCAAAACTGTTAAAATATAAAAAAATAGTCAAATGTGAGCTATTAAAAACCATGGCAGACCCATTATTAGACTGAATCGAAACAAAAATACGTGTTGAAAGAGTTTTCATACTGTATAGAGAAATAACTACAGTAAGTTGACTGCAATGTTCATGTACCATGGATATAACTTTTGTAGAGTTTGTTTTTTAACGTATTATATTTGAGTGGTAACTGGCCATGGAATTAAGGCATAAGTACACACCAACATCTCGTTTTGTGATTCCATTTATTGTAAATCGATCCTACAAATACCTAATGATGGTCGTCCCAAAATTGTGAGTTTGAACTTTTTCTTTATTATCAAAAACTCATGGTATATTGTAATTCTTGAGTTTGATTTAGTTTCCAAACAAACCTTTAGTGGCAGAATTACCTAACTGCTCGGGACAACTCGGGCGTCACGCAATGGTGAATAAAATCCGCAACGAAAAATTGTTTTAGCGCCAAATCCGATTTTCTGGATTTTCACTTTAAAATTTCGATTAACAACAATTACGCTTTTGAATACCCAATTGATGACAGTAGTTCACCGTAGTAACGGATAGCTTCCTCAAAAAACCGTTATATTGGAAAGCTATCTGAATTATTTTCTTAACTATTTTAAAAAAAACACGAAACAACTTTTGAAAGACATGCATGCCATCTTCAGTTTATTGAGATTTAAAATCTAGGGCTGTATTTATACCCAAGCTACAAATACAAAAATAGAAATGTATACAAAGTAAAATTGCAATAACAAAAGATAACGGTAAAGTCGTTACAAAGTGGCAGGTACTGTCTGAAACAGTAATTACTCACAGTGTGAGCTTTAGACCGTTACTAATAATTAAAACAAAACGTTAAAATAAAAAGGTGTTTACATGCTGCACTTGAGTGTTTAAATCAGGTTTTAGACTGTTAAATGTAAAAAGCCTCTTTTAATTTAAGAAAGTAAACGGTTTTAGCAGAATCCAAAATTTTAAAACAATCAGTTGTGTATAAATTTTTGCAATTAGATGAACTGTTCAGGTGTTTAAAAACGTGAAGTTTTATCGGTTAAAGTATGCTCTTTGATCCTTGTTGAAAAATGACGAGAAGTCTCGCCAATATAACGGGAGTTACATCTCGCACAAGTAAATTGATAAACAACAAAGGATCTAATAGCATCAGGAATGGGATCTTTAAAACTGAAAAAATTCTTTATTTTAAAAGAGGAAAAAACTAACTTGATGTTTAAGTCACTGCAGAAACACCTAGATAATTGTTTAATTTTTATCTGGGTTCTATTTGAAACATTGCCGATGAAAGAAGATTAAAATAGCGAGTTGCTAGCGTTGTTTGAATTACTAGTACTATCTTCACTAGAGGAATTAGGTCGAAAATTATCAAAATAACGTTTAATGGTTTTGTCAATAGGCCGTTTTCGTATTCTCGGTATCGAACTGAAACTAGCTTGCAATTGAGGCTAATGCGGGTAAATCTTTTCTAATGCAAATGAGATGAAGCTTTTTTTAATGATATTCCCCCGCATTAGCCTCCATTGCATGCTAGTTCCAGTTCAAAACCGAGAGTACGAAACTGGCCTATTATGTGCGAGGGAAAAGAGTTACGTTTAAGTGTCTCTGTTAATTTAGCAAGATCTTTGCGAAAACCCGAATTAGAGTTATTTATTTTAAAAGCTCTGTCAACCAAGGTATGAATTAAACCTATTTTATACTTAAATGAAGTGAAACTAAAGTAATTAGTAAGAAGACCAGTGTATGTTTTCTTATGATATGTGGACATGATACAAAATGGAGAAGAATTATCCACCAAAATATCAAAAGATATAAGAAACTTATCGTATGATCTAACATTTTGAAACTCCCGAACAAAAGAAAATGAATCCTGTGTTGTATATTTATCGGGAATATATGGGCTAAGAATAGATACTAAATACTTAGCTAATTTATAATTGAAAGCCCCTATTGATGAAACAATAGGTCTAAAAGGTGGAGGAGAATTAGCTTCCCGTTGTTTGTGTAATTTGGGAAGGCGGTAAAACCTAGCGGGGAGTGACCCTGTAGGATAGATGTCACGATATGTCTTCTCATCTAAGCAACCTTTAGACTAGGTCTCTAAGAAAACGTTGAAGCTTACCTTCCCTACTTAAGGTAGGGTCCTTAGGTTATCAAGGCGTTTAAACTTAGACTGATCACTAAGAATATTAAGACAACAATCATTATATACATTACGGTCCATTATAACAACTCCGTTTCCCTTGTCTGGCTTTAGGATGATATTGTTCATACCTTGGTTGGGAGACCAGAAGGATAGCGGCCTCTGGAGACGAGAATGGTTTTCAATCGGCCGTGTCGTGCCGTGCCTTTGATCTGAGAGGTGTCCGCCTACGGGACGTTACGAATGAGGTGTTTGCATGTCGCTTGGACGTATCTAGCTATGGGAATTGCCCGTTAGCAAGGGGTTGTCGCAAAATGTGATATCTTTTGTTTCAAAATGTAAAAGGATTTTAACGCGATTTTAACAACGCAAAATACAGCAGTAACTTTTCCTGGATTGCCGTCCCTAGAGGCCGCGATCCTTTTGGTCAGCAACAAGATATCTGGGGTTCCCTCGGTTCCCACTGCACTGGGAATGAATAGAAATAACCTCCATAGTTCTAGTCAGTGTCGCCGAATTTACTACTTTGCAGCTTCCTCCGTGAGCAGTGAAAAGGGCATTATATTTTTATATGTATAATGGCTTAGTAATTTCTTTGCACTTTATTCAATTTTCGCCTTACACCTACCCGGAAGTCTGATGCAAATTGCGTTTTTTTTTTTTGGGAAAACTACCGGAAGCTCGATCACAATTCTAAGAAAATGCTGCCGTAAGCGTTTTTCACGCATAGAAGTTGGTTCATTCGGGAGGAAGAAAGCGGCGATCTTTGCAGAACAATGAATAGAGAGGATTTGAATAGCCTCTTACACCGTTTTACCATCAATAACGTTCAGTTACGACGTAACAGAAAAACAGAAGCTTTGAATTCCTGGCAACCGATTGTGAACGCGATAGTCGAGCACGTGAAGACGAATGACCGACGGTTCGCCAAGCTTCGAATCCTTCCCACTGGAAGCTATTATGAACGGGCGAAAGTTGGGGAACCTGACGAGTTTGATTTGATGTTGGTAGTGGATAACTTAGAACTAGATGCCGAGCCATTCGATGAAGATGACGGGCTAAGAGAACCACCGACAGGTTAGTCACTAGAAAATATACTTTTTAGTTTAATTATCCATTAAGCTTATTTTCGCGCATAAATTGTGATAATATCTGGCAAAGGGTGCAGATTTATACATTTTTATGTCACATTTTCTAGATGGAACAAACAAAATTAAAAATGTTAAAAACCCGGCATCTCACACAATGGTGTTTACATCGATTGTCAAGTCCCCATTGGCACAACCAGGGAGGAACAATGAGTAGTTAGATTATGGCATTTTTCATGGTAAATAAATATGATTTAGTGGCTGATTGATGTGTTTTCAATACTCAATAGGGGATAACAAAGGAGGGTGAAGGGGGGGGGGGGGGGTGGAATTTTTGGCTGGTAGATTGTATTGTTTAGGGTGTTTCATCCCTGGAGTTATCCAGTTTCATTTATGACATAGAGAAAATGTGATAGCAGCCATATATTTGCTACCTCTCACAAATATGAGGTGCCAGAAAATTAATTTAAACATTTGCCCACAAAGAGATTTCAAATGTGCACCAATCACCTTAGTCAGTTTTATATATTAGGGCTCTACTCAGGCAGGGTTTCTGTGGTTTGTGTTTGTGCAGGGTATTTATTTTTGACATAAAATTACTGCGTGTTGATGAACATTGTGTCAAATATTTATTAGCAAATTCCTTTTGTGTAAAACTAGGTTTAGGTACCAGTATTTTTATAAAATTGCATTCTAAGCAGCAAGCAGTGAATTTCATTTGAAGAAGTGTTCTCCTCTCTTTCTGTGGCTGAAAGCCAGGTTATTTCCTTGTAACCAGATGATTGAATGTTGCATGTTGATTTATGTTGCAGGATTCACCACGGTGATGATTGACGGGCACGAGGATTTACAGCTGTGGGCGCGAGAACAATGTGTTAATTCTCGGGGGATGTTAAATGCCACACAGGTCAAAGCAGTTTTTTCGAGGCTTGTAAGGGATGCTATCAGGGCACTTCAAAACGAAAGGTGATTTATAATCATGTCCTGATTGGTATTTGGATGGATTAGACTGTCAAATAGCTCATGATCCTACACTTCGTAATAAGTGTAGTCAATTATTGCACTTATCAGTTGAGTATATGCCACAAGCAAAGGGAAGTTCTGCACCCAAGTTTTACTGTTAAAACTCTGCTGTTGTCAACTCATGCTATTGACATATTCAGTCCTTGTTGTGCATGCAAAAATCTCCATTAACTTCTGATTCTTCTGATTCATTTTGTGCATGTTTTTTGGGACTGATGATGTCAATAGCCAAGGCTCATGTGCTCTAAGAAAAATAACAAGGAGCCCAAAGGTTTCGAACTATGAGATCCAGGGTGCCCAGCTTAAAGCTTATAAGAAAGAAATGATTATCTGGTTGCCCAAAGGCAAAAGTTAGTCGCCTTAGGAACCCGGGTGCCCTTAGAGCACAGCCTTGACATAGCACAAGATGTTTCCCATGGAAACTAGTTATGTCGCCTTTGACAACAGCAGAGTTTTAGCGGCAAAAGTTGGGCACAAAATTTCGCTCACTGCATACTCAAATGGTCATGATAAGCAATGCAAAGTAACAATACCTGATGCAAATTGCTTTTTCTTATCTTTTAATAGTTTTGTTGTTGTGAGGTCTCAAGGACCAGCAGTGACCCTCAAAATAACTAGAAATGGAAGAGAATATTCAGTTGACTTGACACTTGCCATCAAGGATAAGTCCTGGCCAGAAGATGCAGAGGAATGGCCGAGCAGAAGAGATCGAAATGGTATATTGTTTATCTTGCTATTTGAAAGTGTAATAATAATAACACGTAATTAGTTAACCTACAGACAATGAGCACTGGCATGGGTTGGTTAAATTTACCCAAGAACTGCCCAGTCCAATTACTTCTTCTTTTTTAATGGTATCGGGTATAATTTACATTATTTAATAAATAAAAAGCATTGGAAAACAGTAAGTAGACCAATTATTATACAATGGGCGCCCATGCCAGTTATCTTAGAGCTTGGAAACCACTAAATTGCATGAGTAGTTTTTGCACCCACTAATTGTTGCTTTGGCAATATAAATCCCCACTACACATGAGCTTCATGTTGTCCCTTGCATGATCTGGGAGATTAAAGGAAACTGCATTTCAGATCAGTTTGTTTGAAATTTGCATTTTAACATTATATTGTAGGTTGGCCCATTCACTCACTTGTCCAAGAGATTTATCGGGATGGTTGTCATTTGGTTGCCAAGCAGCCAAAAGGACAAAACCTTCCTGAACAAGAGAAAGGATTTCTGTGGCGATATTCCTTCTCATCAGCTGAAAAGAAGCTGTTTCTGCAAGGTAGTTCTGCTGAAAAGAAGCTGTTTCTGCAAGGTGGTCATGGTGAAGCAAGTTCTTGCCGGAAGCAGGTTTTGCGTATACTGAAGGCCCTCAAAGATGAACTTCACCTACAGCCCTTGAAGTCATACCACCTCAAAACAATGTTGTTGTATGAGTGCGAGGCAAATCCTCTACCCCAGCAATGGAGCTCTGCTTGCCTGGGTGACCGATTCCTAGGCCTTCTTAAAAGGCTTGAAAAATGTTTAAATGGTTCAAATTGCCCTCACTATTTCATCAAAAATTTTAATCTGTTTGAAATGCTAAACCACCAAAAGCGCTTAGAATTGGCTGAAAGAGTAAGAAGGATCATATCGCAACCAGAAGAGGTGTTGAAAAGACTCCTTCAGCAAACTTGAACGGCATGATCAAGAGTAAGACTAAAAAGGCTACAGAAAAACCCCGCGTATAACAACCTGGGTTTTAAAAACCTTTTAGGCTAACTTTCTCTGCACTTTTTCAAGCTCAAATATAATTGTTAGCAACTAAACTTAACTTAGCTCTTGACAATATTGTTATCATTGTATGTATTCTAAAAGTAGTATTTCATATTTAATCTAGCTTGATACCTTGCGTGCAATAGACATAGCTCCTTTAACCAATTAACTAAGAGTGAAACTGATCAACAACTAGTTTCTCCTTACTATATTAAAACATTGTCAAGTAGATCTTGGTGATGAGAATAAAAAATATGCAAATTACTTTGTCTCGATATAACACTACATTCTCACTTCTAACTAGCATCAGAAGAAATACATGACAACCAGTGATGTAGCTTAATTGTAAGGAAGCTCACCTTTGGGTCACACACACAAGTGGCAAAGCTGCAAGAATGAGTGGCCGGGGACACTTTTTCAAAGATGAGCCAACTTGCAGGCTGCCAATAAAGTGAATAAATATTTGAATCGAAGTTAGCATTCATGGAAGGTGCGAGACTATTCATTATATATAATAAATTTTCTTGGCCTTAACAAGTTTTTAATGGTTTTCTGCTAAGTAAATAGTGTTCAGTGAATAGAAATTGTTACAATTTACAAGTGGTTTTATTTTCACAGTTCTACAGATTGCAGCCAAGCGGCCAGTAAAAATCATGATCTACTCATTTCTGAGTGTCCTGGCTGGCAAATTGGTTATACTATCTGGACTATGCTTACAGAAACTCTAAAATGTACATGTAATTTAGCTAGGAATCAAGTTCTGATAGAAGTCCCGGGGGGGGGGGGGGGGGGGGTACTTGGACCAATCTTTGTTGGGTATGTGTCGCTGGTCTCTCAGAACCCCTACCCCATTATAGTCATATTCTATGGCCAATTATAGACCCCATCTTAGTCACTTTTGGGTAAATGTAATTTTCTCGACCCCAACTTAGTCACTTAATGGGAGCCGTTTGTCAAATATTAAACAACAGCAATAAATACGGTAACATTTTTTTTCGGCGAATCTTTCCGTTTACAAATCACAACCTGCCAGATTTTTCTTACTCTCAAAATCCCGCAAAAGTGTGACCCCATTCTAGTCACCCTATAAAAAATGCTTGAAAAAGCGGCCCCATTATAGTCAGTCCTGTCGTGAAAATGCGACCCCATCCAGCGGCACATCCCCATTAGCCCATTTATAGGAAGTGCCCCCCCCCCCCCCCCCGGGATAGAAGTCCCAATAAAAAACCTTTATAGCTCCATTAAGAACCTGAATGACTATCAGACTATCAAGACTCTAAATTGTCAATAAAAATGGAGTATTATCCTAGGTAATCAGAAGTTAAATCTTCATGGCAGCCTTAACATTTACCGTGACACTGATGGAAGTAAAACCCTCCCAAACTGTCAAAATAAAAAGTAATATATTACTAAAAGACCTAAAACACATGTAAAAACATGTGGTTTCAACTGATGATGATGTTAGAAATGATGAGTAGTTTCAAATTTATTTTTGGTTTAGAATATTTTCGAACCAGTTTGATTTATATTTTACTTTGTTCCAGTTTATGAATATGAATATGAGAAAATTAAAAAGTAAACTGGTTTGAAACATTTTCAACCAAAGATAAATTTTAACCACAACGTAACATTTATATACACAGTGCAGTAGAGATCAGAATAGCTAATTGTTCAAACTTTTTAGAGTGATAAATTATTTACTACTACAACAAATAAATAGCAAAGGGATTAAAATAGTAATTGGTTTTGCAGTGTCATGATAAAAATTTTAGAATTTTTACATTATTTGCAAACTTTTCCTGAGTGTGATTTATAAGGCCATTTATTGAAACCCTGATATAACAGGATAAGTTACATGCCTCAATAACCTTACATAATTAACAAGAGATCATGTCACTTGTGTCGACTTGTGGCTTACAAAGACAAGAGAATGTCTGTACAGAGATCCAACATTAATGCTTGGTTTCCTTGAGTAGGTCTTGAATAGTGGTTGCCGAAGGAAACAAACACCCCTTTCTTATCATTTTGGCACCCACACTGAAGACATACACTAAAATTTTCATAAGTATTGTACTTCCAACATGCGTACACAGATGTGTGGTATCTCTGGATGATGTAGTCTGAGTCCTCAAACCCCTAACCTTGTCACTGATGCATCTCGGACAGAATTTATGGTGGCAGTTAGTTCTTGTTTCAACACCTCGCTAAAAAACTTCCTTTTAACACACTAGAACATGTGGCTTCCACACCCATTGAGTTCTATAAGAGATTGCCTTGGGATGTTTATTTTTATTTATTTATTTTTTTTTTTTTTGGGGGGGGGGGGGGGGGAAGGAGGATCCCCTATAAAAAAATGACAGGGGTGCTTATATAGCTTGTTGCTTCTTTTAGGGGTCAAAATTTGTCAATTGGTACTGCTTAGGACATTAAAGACTCCATACCAAGCAGCTCTGCAGTCTCTGAACACCCCCATCAATGGATTTTGGTTTAATACCGACTACAAATGTATTGTATAGCACAAAACTAGTTACATATAACAGTGACTGTCTAAATGGGGAGGTAGCTATAGTTTTAAAAGCTTACTTTTCAGACTTTTTCCAGGCCATGTGACCTCCTGTGATTTATCAGATTCACACAGTTAAAAGTTCGGTTTCTCGCTTTCACTGCAAGCCTTCTGAATAGCATAAAACAAAAGGAAATACCTACTAAAGTATCCAGTTTAGAAGAAATTTTATCTTCATTTCATCGACGTTTATACCGTTCCTTTGTATATTTCCAAAGTCCGTGCCCCCACAGGCATCCCAAGCTCACGTTTAAATAAAGGGAATAATAATTTATCTATTTATTAGTATCAGCGTCACGGTACACTGCGTGAGCCGGAACGTGACCTTTCAGCTGACGCGGTATTAGATTACACGACCGTTGAGAATACGAGCGCTTTATAAGACGATGTATGGGGAATAAAATAACTCTGATTTAGAACGCTAAATTCTTCATAATTACTACTTTTTTTACGCTAGATTATTAAAATGAACTCACCTCTTTTGTGTCTGTTGTGCTTGATGGTTATTTTTGCCGTTTGAGGCTTTTATGCCACTGCTGTTATTCCTTTCATAAGACGGAGGTGTGAAAGTCTCCTAGTTTGCCCATTTCGCAACATTTATGGGGGGGGGGGGGGGGGACTTAATGCCGAACTTAATTTTAAGTTTGATTCAGACACCGTACTTCTGCCGTACTTTTGTTGAACTTAATTCCTGAATTTAGTTCAGCACGGCAGAAGCACGACGTCTGAACTGGGCCTAAGTATTCGGAACAAATTGCAAGGTTACTGTTGTTGGAATGTATGTAGGTGCCCCAATAAATAAAATGCCAGAGGTTGCAAAATTGATCTTTACATGTAAGGCCCGGTTCAGACGCCGTACTTTTCATGAGCCGAACTCAATTCGAATATGGACCGACCCAAATTGACAAAAGTACGCCTCTTGATTCAGACGCCGTACTTTTTGGCCGTTCCTAATACAGTTCCAATAAAACCAGGCAAAATACATTTTAATAATTTATGAATTAGGATCGGCACATGAAAAGTACGGCGTCTGAATCAAAGCCGTTCGAAAGGCGTTCCACAGGCGAAATTCTCGGCCAAGCCAGGCGGGAAGAACGGCTGAGCCGTTCCAAATTGAAATAGCCGTTCTAATTTGATTCAGACGCCGATCTTTTCATGTACTTAATTCAAGGAATTAGGTTCGGCTCATGAAAAGATCGGCGTCTGAACCGGGCATAAGTTAGTGAAGATATGCAAAATATGTTATTAGTTCAACTTCAGGATGTTAATTAGAGCAGGGTCTGGGAGGGGTTTCGCGTGATCCGTGAATTGACCTTAAAACAGAGCGTGAATTGGGAAAACTCATGGAATACAGCCGTGATTTGTTCATTATATATATATATTCACTGTGACACGCGATCATCTAAAGTCGTAGTCCGTGAATCAAGATTTCTACCAATATAATGTCGTGAACATCAAATAACCATTATTATACATGAATACACTGCCAAGATGGTTCAAAATATATAGGTCTTCTGTCATTGGTATGTAACATAACCGACCATTGTCAAAATGAAACAGTTAGCTGTGAAACGATATCTTATAGTGACCACCGTATTACTATAGGGAAAATCTCGTGTGGCAACAGTCGAAACATATGACTCCACTTCAAAAGAGGAGTACCACCAGCTAGCGGAGGACCAAGAGGAAGAGAGTGGAGTGGAACACTTCGAGATGCCAGTCACTCCCATGAACTTCTTATCTAACAACAATTAATCGATTTTATAGCAATGAACTTTGTTGCTTTTATACGTAGTTGTCATCAAACAAAAGCAAAAAGTCATCAGTTTGGTCACCATACTTTTTGTTTCCTTCCCATATGCATCACAGGGTCATTTAAGACCAAAAACTCTTGCCTTTAGATGTCCAGCACCCACAAAGAACCCGTATACATGTATATGGGTTATTGACCAAGCGTGAGGTCAAGATGGCGGGATATTGGCCGAGTTCTTTTTTTGCGTGTTTATGGACCGAGACGAAGTCGAGGTCCATAAACACGCAAAAAAAGAACGAGGCCAATATCCTGCCATCTTGACCGAACAAGCTTGGTCAATAAAGGATATTTATTATATGACTTTTTTCGAGCACTGAAAAGAAAGCCAGTTGCATGCACAATCAATGGCGCACGCTAAATCATTTCATTGGTTTAAAAGTTTAATGAGTGACTGTCAAATTCTTGAATGAATCGAGACGAAGTAAAACGATGCGACAACAGCGAAATTCACCTCACTTTAAAAGGATATTGAAATGGCTTAAATTTGCGAATCAACGTTGAGTTTGAAGCCTTATTAGAAGACTGACCATTCCATCCGGCCGCCAGCTTTTGATTATTGGATGTTTTGCAGAGTATTTGCTCGCTTCTGGCGCTTTAGTGGTGCAAACCTGCCGTGACATACGAGCTGAATATTGAAATTGTGATTGTTGAAAGCGTTTGGGACTTACCACTTCACGGGGAAAGCTTGAACTTTTCTACATCATTCTACATGCTCGACCCACCCTTACTCGACGTGAACATTAGAGGCTTCGGTGAAAAGATGTTAGGTTCGCCGTGCCGTCCGCTTTCTTCCATTTTTGAAGATGTTACACAAACGACAAGTTTGCAGAGTACTTTATTCTTCAAGTATGTCACTGACTTCAGTCTCTCCCTTTTCCGCCAAACAAAGCTAATACCATGTCTTCAAGTCGCTTTGCGTTTTAATTTTTGTATTAGCCGGTTTTTGCGGCGAATAAAATTCACGGAACTCGTTATTTAACATTTGTAATTTAATTTGTTTGCTCTCATTCGCTTTAAGACCTATTTCCTTGTTGTCGGACTTCCTTTCGCTAGAAATAGACAGGAAATCTTTGTGTTATTTCGGAAAATAGTTTCATAGCGAAAATTTACGACGAAAAGCTTTTTCATGATCAACTAGCGACGGTTTAAAAAGTTGTTTTGCTCGCAGGAACACAGCGGGCGATCCCGAGCGGTCAAGATGGCTCCATCTTGACCGCTCGGGTAGCCAATCAGAGCACGAGATTCGCTTCATCTTGACCGCTCACGGAGCTAGTCATATAATAAAATCATTTATAGACTTGATCAATTCGTCACCTTAAAACACATGTCCTGTGAAATCTAAAACCAAAATTCTGTGATTGCTGAATGTACGGAAATTTAACCGATGACTCGAGATCCAGACCACCCCTTCCAGACCCTGTTAGACATGTATCGTCCCAAATAGAGTGGCTTTATTTAACCCGTGAAACAATATCTAACAGTTAGCACGTAATAGTCAAAACTGAACAAAAGGAGACAACAGAAGTAGTGTCTAAGGGTGCATTTCTTTGGAAAAATCCAAATCTGGATTCTTGCATAAGGGTCCGGACGCACTGGACTGACAAAATTTGTTCGGCCCTTACAAATATCTCGACAAAATTTGTCTCTGCCAAATTTTCAATTTGTCAAGCGTGGGCGCACTGAGACACACCAAAATATTAGTTAACCACAAGTGTCAATCACATGTAAATAAACACTTTAGCTCAACTTGGCTGTTTTCAATTTTATGTACTCGGCGGACTCGGGAGGTTTGCACATGGATGTACAAATTGAGCTGCATTTGGCCTTTGAAATGCCGCTGGAACGTAAACTTGGGAAACAATATTGTTGTATTCTGAGTAAGGGCCGTTAACATGCAGCATGCCGGAAAAAGAATCTTCCATCTTCACCGTTTGATTGCCGCACAAAAATGAAATAATTTTGGCGAGGTTCGGGCCGAAATACTGCGACTTAAATAGAGATCAATTTTTCTTGATAGACATTTTCCTTCAAATCGTGGCTTGTAAATTGACAAATCTGTCAGATTTCACGCCTGACAAAAATTTGTCCTGCTCCGAGGCAGGACGACGGCGTCTTTGAAGTTTGGTAAGCTTTGACAAAATTTGGTAGATCTAAAAATCACCGGGCGCACTTGTCTCAGGGAACTGATGACAGATTTTTTCGCAAAATAAACAAAAATTTGCCTAGTGCGTCCGGGCCCTAATGCTTCAGGCTAAAGAAGAACTGCTGTAGGTATCCAAATGAGGTCATTGACAGATTCCTGTCATTGTATCAAAGCCCAACCAATCAAATCACTCCGTCAACAGTGTGCCGGGCATCAGAAGTTTAATATGAAACCATTGCAGTCTCTCTTTTCGCTCTTTGCCGATCACGGCTTCGCCGCTCTCTCATCGCGGCTTCGCCGCTTACCGTTCGTCGATTTCTCAGCAAAAGAGAGACTGCTCGCAGTCTAGGATTCTCCCAAAGAATCGTACCCTAATAGTAGGTAATTGTGTAACAACAGTATTTCACGGGTTGAGTAAAATCACTCTAACAAAAAGTTTATATACAAATTTTGAACTGCATTATATTAGTCCTATTCTTATTTACCATGATAAATGTGATTAATGTGGCATGTGATTACTGCCAAACTAATTCCCTGTTTGTTGTTATTGATTACTTAAAAAAGTATGCAGCAGTTATAGCCAATATAATTTTTAAACAATCTTTTTTTTATAATTTTTTTATCCCAAATGCGATATGCATTTTTAGTGGGAATATCCTTGTGGTTCAACAGAGCTCCCGCTGTCTAGTTAGGGACATTGTGGGCAATATATTTATTTTTACATAAAATTTACTTGTAAGGCCAGCACCATTTTTCCTTAAAATTTAACTGGGCAAGATATTGCAAACATACGAATTTTATTGTCTTGTATTGAAGAATTCACCACACTAACCATTGGGCTGGTGTGTCCGGATCAAATGTGTTCACCAGCAAGCACAGCAGCTGTTACATGGCAGCAGTGGCAGCTGATGCGGCCAGGATCGCTGATACCGCCAGGGCCACCTATGCCACCGAGACTGCAGATGCCACCAAGGCTGCTAATGCCACCCAGTCCACCAATGCCCTCGCAGGCACCAATGCAACTGAGTCCACCAATGCCACCTTGGCCACCAATGCCACCTGGTCGGCCACCCATGTCCTTGGGACCACCAACGCTACCGGGTCTACCAATGCCACCGGGGCCATCAATGCCACTGGGGCCACCAATGCTATGGGGTCCACCAATGCCACTGGGGCCACCAATGCCACCTAGTCCACCAATGTCCCTGGGACCACCAATGCCACTGGGGCCACCAATGCCACCTGGTCCACCAATGTCCTTGGGACCACCAATGCCACCGGGGCCACCAATGCCACCAGGGCCACCAATGCCACTGAGGCCACCAGGGGCACCAATGCCACCGGGGACACCAATGTCACTGGGGCCACCAATGCCCTTGGGGCCACCAATGCCATTGGGGCCACCAATGCCCTCAGGGCTGCCAATGCCACCGTGTCCACCAAGAACTGGAATAATGTTAAATGCCACACAGATCAAGGAAGATTTTGGAAGGCTTGTTAGGGAAGCCATCACAGCACCCATCAGGTACAAATTAAAGTAATGGGTGTTTCCATATATCAGTAACATACTGCCAACAAATAACATTGCCAAACAGCCATGCTTGATCATGCAGTGGTTGTCAGTGGAGCATTTACCATTGAATGTAATTGAGACATAGTTAATAGAGGAGACCTCTATTAACTATGATTGAGACTACTCATTAACAGGGAAAGCATAAAAAATGTTTCTTTTTGTAGTGCACCAGTTCCTGCAATATAGATGGAGTGGAATAAAACAAACATTTTTCCATTAGATCATCAAACTGTCAAGCATCGCTGTTTTATGTAATCTAATAATGAACAAGGGGACTTTAAAATGCCAACCAGACAGCTTGTTGCAAAATCAACAAAGAAAATATTGTCAACTAGGGGATTAAATTTATAGTCTAGTCTGTATAAATTAACATTTCAAGTCGGGATCACAACATCAATCAGGTTTAATTTTTTCAATTCTTGTGTCAGCCGTATGACACTGTACTGAATGCTTGAGATGGATTGTGCTGAAAGTTCAAGGAATATGTGCAAAAATTAATTACCAAAAATCTTGTTATAGCACTGGCCGGTAATGTTTTGTATACTTTTTGAAGACATCTACTGGAATACATTTCTCTCATTGACCCCGCAATTAAATTCTAAAACATTCTTGAAAAAGTAAACATCAATTAAACCTCATAAAACGTCTGTGACATGAAACGTCTGTGTTAACTAAAATGTGGATAACTTCAAATTCATTTCTTTCTTGTAGGGTCGATCAGCTTGAGAGCTGAAGTTTTCATAAGTTCTCCTTATTAACTGTATTCAGACTCTTACCATGCTATGAGTTCTTTTGTGGTATCTTTATGTTGGCCTTTATTGCTGAAATATTCAGTGGAGGTCATGTTAATCACCATGTCTAGCCATATTAATTTACCAAAATTATAAAACATTAAAGACAGCCAAGCATGGCTGTGTTTTGTAATCTAATCATAAAACAAATAAAGGGACTTCAAAATGCCAACCACACAGCTTGTGACTAAATTAATAAAGAAAGACTGTGTCAACTAGGGGATTCAATTAGTCTTGTGAAATAAGGAAAGTAGGTAAATTTTAAGCTCAGTAGTGAAATATCAAAGATGAAATATTCATCATGTCAGGAACGTGGGACAAAGAAAATCATGACAGGAACAAGAACTAATTAATTTTAGTTATCAAACTGTCACGGAATGACATGCTCTTATTCTAGCCTGTTGCCGCTATCGATCGTAGTTAATTTTAAAAGCAAAACCATTTTAAAGTCAATACCCATCCCGTTAATTAAATGTCTAAACGTGGTGTGTTTAAGGTATAAACATAAACGCTACTTGCCCGAGAGTCAGCTAATCGCCGGAGCAAGACGCTAAAGAGACTAATTAAATTAATTGCGGTTTTCAGTTGGCGACATGGAGTCTCAAGCAGTATTAAATTTAAGAAGTTTCCTTGTCACGAACTCTTAAAACAAGAGGCCACGACACACTCTGAAGAAGATACCTTGCCATTTTTATGACACAGTATTAAGAGGCTGTCCGCGTAACAGCGGATAAGGCAAATTTTGGACCTTCACCAATTTCTCTAATATTTTCAGTGAACGTCGACCGTTATATCCCATGAACAAATATCACATTTATTTGGATCAAATCTTTTATTTTTATTTTTTGCGAGGCGGTTTTCACTGCAACCTCAAAACCACCCAATTTGCATTTGAAGACTCCATAATTTAGCATTAAATGTCGGTCGCTGCCAAATCGTATTTCCTTAACCAAACAAGCTGAATATTTTATATATCAAGGTTTTATGTTTCTTCTATACTTTAACGGTTAAACAAATGTATTCTATAAAATTCTGACTGAGTTATGAATTTTCAAAAACACTTCCTAACGGACTCAGGAATGCGTGACACGTAACATACCTGTAGTTGAAAGCGATTTTCTCGAATGTGGGACCTGATCAGAAGTCAAGTCTATTGTATCTCGAAAGTACTAATACCAGTCTAGAAACCTATCAAATAAAATTTGTGGGCACTCTGCACTTCGTGCCGTACAGAGCAGCAAGATTTTCCCAAATTTTCGCCATTTTGATTAAAACCAAAGATAACGACGGTCCGATTTCTTTACAGGGAACGCCTATATATACGATCACTACCACTAAACACCACACTGTGGCATGCAAATAAATAATATCTGTCGATTTAGCCGTCGTTTGAGGAAAAAATCTACCGTTGTTGCAGGATTTTCAGAAGAAATATGCAGGATTTTCAGAACAAATATGCAAATTAGCTCCGAAAGCGACATTTTCCTATCTGTAATTCCAGAAAACTTTTTTCCTTAAAAATTATTTTACAAGGCAAAGAAATGTTCCTTACCTGAGCAAAGATGCCTTTCAGACTATGTAAAAGCGTTTCAGTTTTGCTGTGAGTGATTATTTTCATTTCCCACGCTGCGATTCCCACGCACCGATTCTGTCTCCTACAAATTGAAAATCTTCGAATGAAATCGCTTGCTTACAACTGTGTCAGATTACTTCCCCTTTATAAACTGCAATTTCATTGGTTCTGATAGTACCTCAAACCTGATTGGTGTGAGATACAAACATACTCCACTGACTGACTGACGACACGGTCCATCGCGCCGACTAAGAGTTATTTTTTTTGAAAAAATAACTCAAAAAAGTGTAATAGAAGTGGTAAATTAGAATCAATATATTGGTGATATGACAAAATAATGTCTACTGCAAACCCTTACTCCGCCACCAATTCCGATATTCTGCAAAAATGCACAAGCACATACTGGTTGGCTGAACTTTAATATCGGGCTGTGACGGACCAACAGATAGACTGTTATTATTGACAGCCGATAGCACAAAGACAGCAATAGGCCATTTCCGAGTTACTTTTTGCCTCAGTTTCTAAACAAGTCCTCGAGTAAAACCACTCAAATGAAAATGAATTTGGTTTGCATGAGAATCAGGTGAAACTCATTTTCAGATGAATATTGTCAAATATGACAAATCTGATTGGCTGAAAAACACAGAACGAGTACTCTGGGCATGCTCAGTAATCGGGAGCGGCCAGAGGTCTCGCAGACCAGAAGGATCGCGGCCTCTGGGGGACGAGAATGGCTTTCAATCGGCTGTGCCGTGCCGTGCCTTTGATCTGAGAGGTGTCCGCCTATGGGACGTTACAAATGACGCGTTTGCATGACGCTTGGACGTATCTAGCTATGGGAATTGCCCGTTAGCAAGGGGTTGTCGCAAAATGTGATATCTTTTGATACAAAATGTAAAGGATTTTAACGCGATTTTAACAACGCAAAATACAACAGTAACTTTTTCTGGATTGCCGTCCCTAGAGGCCGCGATCCTTTTGGTCAGCAACAAGATACCTGGGGTTCCCACTGCACTGGGAATGAATAGAAATAACCTCCATAGTTCTAGCTAGTCAGTGTCAGCGAATTTACTACTTTTCAGCTTCCTCCGTGCGTAGTGATAAGGGCATTATATTTTTATATGTATAATGGCTTAGTAATTTCTTTGCACTTTTCAATTTTCGCCTTACAACTACCCGGAAGTCTGATGCACATTGCGTTTTTTTCAGGGAAAACTACCGGAAGCTCGATCACAATACCAAGAAAATGCTGCCGTAAGCGTTTTTCAGACATAGAAGCTAGTTCATTCGGGAGGGAGAAAGCGGCGATCTTTGCAGAACAATGAATAGAGAGGATTTGAATAGCCTCTTACACCGTTTTACCATCAATAACGTTCAGTTACGACGTAACAGAAAAACAGAAGCTTTGAATTCTTGGCAACCGATTGTGAACGCGATAGTCGAGCACGTGAAGGCGAATGACCGACGGTTCGCCAAGCTTCGAATCCTTCCCACTGGAAGCTATTATGAACGGGCGAAAGTTGGGGAACCTGACGAGTTTGATTTGATGTTGGTAGTGGATAACTTAGAACTAGATGCCGAGCCATTCGATGAAGATGACGGGCTAAGAGAACCACCGACAGGTTAATCACTAGAAAATATACTTTTTAGTTTAATTAATCCATTAAGCTTATTTCGCACATAAATTGTGATAATATCTGGCAAAGGATGCAAACTTATACATTTTTATGTCACATTTTGTAGATGGAACAAACAAAATTATTGAGTAATGACCGTAATAATAATTTATTAAATGTTAAAAACCCGGCATCTCACACAATGGTGTTTACATCGATTGTCAAGTCCCCATGGCCAGTGGCACAACCAGGGAGGAACAACGGTTTTGAGCAAAGTAGTTAGATTATGGCATTTTCAAGGTAGATAAATATGATATAGCGGCTAATTGATGTGTTTTCAATACTGAATAGGGGATAACAAAGGTTCAGGTGGGGAAGCTAGGAGGAGGGGTTAATTGTTTTCCTTTTTTTGAAGAGGGGCGCAGGGGGGGGGGGGGGAGATTGTATTGTTAAGGGTGTTTCATCCCTGGAGTTATCCAGTTTCATTTATGACATAGAGAAAATGTGATAGCAGCCATATATTTGCTACCTCTCACAACTATGAGGTGTCAGAAAATTAATTTAAACATTGTCAGCCAATCACCTTTGTCAGTTTTATATATTAGGGCTCTACTCAGGCAGGGTTTCTGTGGTTTGTGTGTGTGCAGGGTATTTATTTTTGACATAAAATTACTGCGTGTTGATGGACATTGTGTCAAATATTTATTTCCAAATTCCTTTTGTGTAAAACTAGTTTTAGGTACCAGTATTTTTATAAAATTGCATAATTTCTAAGCAGCAAGCAGTGAATTTCGTTTGAAGAAGTGTTCTCCTCTATTTCTGTGGCTGAAAGCCAGGTTATTTCCTTGTAACCAGATGATTGAATATTGCATGTTGATTTATGTTGCAGGATTCACCACGGTGATGATTGACGGGCACGAGGATTTACAGCTGTGGGGGCGAGAACAATGTGTTAATTCTCGGGGGATGTTAAATGCCACACAGGTCAAAGCAGTTTTTTCGAGGCTTGTAAGGGATGCTATCAGGGCACTTCAAATCGAAAGGTGATTTATAATCATGTCATTGGTATTTGGATGGATTAGACTGTCAAATAGCTCAATGATCCTACGCTTCATAGTAAGTGTAGTCAATTATTGCGCTTATCAGTTGAGTCTGTAAAAACTCTGCTGTTGTCCACTCATGCTATTGACATATTCAGTCCTTGTTGTGCATGCAAAAATCTCCATACTTGTGATTCTTCTGATTCGTTTTGTGCATTTGGGACTGATGATGTCAATAGCCAAGGCTGCTCTAAGAAAAATAACAAGGAGCCCAAAGGTTTCAAACTATGAGATCCAGGGTTAACCCAGCTTAAAGCTTAATATAAGAAAGAAATGATTATCTGGTTGCCCAAAGGCAAAAGTTTAATAGTCGCCTTAGGAACCCGGGTGCCCTTAGAGCACAGCCTTAGATAGCACAAGATGTTTCCAATGGAAACTACATGTAGCTCTGTTGCCTTTGACAACAGCAGAGTTTTAACGGTAAAAGTTGGGCACAAAATGTCCCTCACTGCATACTCAAATGATCATGATAAGCACAGTAACATGTTACCATACAAATTGCTTTTTCTTATCTTTTAATAGTTTTGTTGTTGTGAGGTCTCAAGGACCAGCAGTGACGCTCAAAATAACCAATTACACAAATGGAAGAGAATATTCAGTTGACTTGACACTTGCCATCAAGGATAGGTCTTGGCCAGAAGATGCAGAGGAATGGCCAAACAGAAGAGATCGAAACGGTATATTGCTTATCTTGCTATTTGAAATTTAAGTTTAATAATAGTAACACTTAGTTAGTTAACCTACAGACAATGAGTACTGGGTTGGTTAAAATAACCCAAGAACTGCCCAGTCCAATTACTTCTCCTTTTTTAATGGTATCGGGTATAATTTACATTATTTAATAAATAAAAAGCTTTGGAAAACAGTAAGTAGACCAATTATTATACAATGGGCACCCATGCCAGAAGTATCTAATAGAGCTTGGAAACCACTAAATTGCATGAGTAGTTTTTGCACCCACTAATTGTTGCTTTGGCAATGTAAATCCCCACTACACATTCAGTTTCATGTTGTCCCTTGCATAATCTGGGAGATTAACGGAGACTGCATTTCAGATCAGTTTGTTTGAAATTTGCATTTCAACATTATATTGTAGATTGGCCCATTCACTCACTTGTCCAAGAGATTTATCGGGATGGTTGTCATTTGGTTGCCAAGCAGCCAAAAGGACAAAACCTTCCTGAACAAGAGAAAGGATTTCTGTGGCGATATTCCTTCTCATCAGCTGAAAAGAAGCTGTTTCTGCAAGGTGGTCATGGTGAAGCAAGTTCTTGCCGCAAGCAGGTTTTGCGTGTACTGAAGGCCCTCAAAGATGAACTTCACCTACAGCCCTTGAAGTCATACCACCTCAAAACAATGTTGTTGTATGAGTGCGAGGCAAATCCTGTACCCCAGCAATGGAGCTCTGCTTGCCTGGGTGACCGATTCCTAGGCCTTCTTAAAAGGCTTGAAAAATGTTTAAATGGTTCAAATTGCCCTCACTATTTCATCAAAAATTTTAATCTGTTTGAAATGCTAAACCACCAAAAGCGCTTAGAATTGGCTGAGAGAGTAAGAAGGATCATATCGCAACCAGAAGAGGTGTTGAAAAAACTCCTTCAGCAAACTTGAACGGCATGAGTGTAAGACTAAAAAGGCCATAATAACCTGGGTTTTAAGAACCTGTCAGGCTAACTTTCTCTGCACTTTTTCAAGCTCAAACATAATTGTTATTTAATCTAGCTAGATACCTTGCGTGCAATAGACATAGCTGCTTTATCCAATTAACTAAGAGTGAAACTGATCAACAACTAGTTTCTCCTTACTATATTAAGGCATTGTCAAGTAGATCTAGGTGATGATAAAAAGAAATGTAAACTTTGTCTTGATGTAGCATCACATATTTCTCAGTTCTAACTAACATCAGAAGAAATGCATGACAACCAATATATGAGGTACCTTGTGAAGAAGCTCACCTTTGGGTCACACACACGGGCAGCAAAGATGCAAGAACGAGCTAGTGGGCGGGGACACTTTCTACATAGTGCAGTACATAATAGCTTATTCAAACTTGTTAGTGATAAATTATTTACTTCATAATAAATAAAAATAATAATGTCGTTTCTTAGTGGCATGATAAAATTTTAACAATTTTTACATTCATTTGCAAGCTTTTTCTGAGTTAGCCTTCTTCAATTCTTCGCAGACAGACGTTCTTTTGGTTGCGTGCGTGATCGGGTGACGAGCCAAACATATGCACACAGATGTGTGGTATCTCTGGATGATGTATTTGTCAAACATCAATGCGTCTCAGAGCTTTAACATTTCTTTTTCCAACACCTTGCTAAAAAACTTCCTTAATAGCACTTGTCAGGGTTTGACTGCTGGCTAGCTAGTCCAGCAGCTTCAGTGTTTTAAGACTCTGTGCCAAGCTCTGCACACCTCAAATCTCTGGATTTTGGTTACCAGCTACAAATGAAATGTATTGTTTACAGTGTTCGAAATTTATAGCGGTTGCCCGAGACAACTAAAACTTCGTTCGGGCATTAGGACTGAAATTTAGAGCTGGTTGCCCGAGAAGAATTCGCCGGACAACCCAGGAAAAAATTGAAGTACATTACTGTGATGCGTAACAATAAAGAACAGAAGCTATGAACTTGAGACATGGAAATAGCTCTAAATGGAGGGCTCGAAATTGGGGTCCCTGTAAAATGATGACCGGAAAGCGGCCGATGACGGATGGCGCATGATAAAATGCGGATAATAATCAATTGATGCCCCGATAAATAAATAATAAAATGACAATGAAAGGGAAACTGATTAATTTGTAGTGTTCTCCTACGGTCTTTGTTCTTTCAAAATGCTGCCCATTTAATCAAATTTATTCAGGGAGAAGTTCGACTTCCGTTTTTTTCTTCATTTACATCGGATCCGAATAAAATGGGGAAGACTTCCATCGAAGAAGAGATACTGGACATTCCTTTATCATCAGCCGGTCCGTTCTAAAGGCTAGCACGAGTGAATGAACACACGCAGGAACATAAATGAACGCAACTTAGATCTATGGATAGCGACAATTCTTTCTTGGAACCTTTGTTTGGAAAAGAAAATGAAACCAAACAAACAAATTAGCGCTAAAAATAGAACCACACGTTCTGAGCAGCAAACCCCTTCAAAGGCCGCAAATATTTTTACAGATAAGATGAGGTTTGTAACAAATTTAACTAGTATTAATAAACGAATTATACTAAAAAAAACTTTACTAGTGAAAAATATATAAAGCTATTTGTTACTAAAAAATATCTTTCACTAATAAATGCCAAAATCTTCCTAATTGCAAAAAAAAAAAAACAGAAAACGGCTTTTTTGCAAGATTTGCCATTTAGTAGTATCTAATTTAACATTACTACTTATAAATGCCAAATCTTGCAAAAAAGAAAACGGCTTTTCTGTAAGATTTGCCAATTACTGGTATCTAATAGTATCAAAAAGTCGTATCAGTGGTCCTGAGTGGTGTGACTGGGATAATTATGACAATGCGACCCAAATACTAGGAAATCGGGAAAACTTCTTTCTTTATGTGTTGGAATGAGCATAGTCAGAAGACTGGTTGGAGATGTCTCGATTGTTAATAGAAAGAAAAATGGTGAGCTTAGCAATGCTTCTACCCAGAATCTTCTTGGGCCATATCATTCATGTATTATGCTTTACAAATGGCGAATGGTTTTCAATTAGGTGTATCTCAAGAGTCTTTACTTGAGATGTAGAATTCTAGTTTTTGAAAATTTGACTAGACAAAAATGTCTTTCATTTCACTGTTACTCTCATCTCTCATAAACCTTCCAATACAGTGTTGCACATAAGAGCGATTGGCTTGGGTTACTACTATACTACTATCACGGAGACAATACTGAAAGGTGTCATCTGTACACGATCAACAGGAGAAAGGCTTCATTGTAATTACAACTTACACTGTAAGCGCAATCTGTTGTAACTAAAATGTCACCGTCAAATTACAACCTTTTCGCTCACCACGTGCTGCCTGCCAACGATTGCTTTATTGTCTTAAAACATTTTGTGTTTCGTATCACTCTTCTGCTAAAAAAGCATGCTAAAAACTAATGTCTGGCAATTTTAAAATGGTGGCCAAGATCGTCCGCTGTGAATATATTATTACCCCGATATAAACAATTTAAATTAATTTAATCAAATACGATATCTTTTTATTAAAGAGAAAAAAGTAAACTACAGTGTAACAACTCTTCCAAACTACAATAACTCTATACCTTCAGAGGGAATCTCGACCTCTGGAACTGTGATTGTGGCTTGCATCAAAGCCTTCAGATTGTGTAGAACTTTAATGGTTCCCATAAACCACCCCTCCCAATTGCCATTTGCGTCGGCCGTTTCCAACGTGGGCAATGAGCGTATCGACATACCAGCAACTTGCAAGTCTTTCGCGTGATTCGCGCAACAATCGCTTTGTGATGTTTGCTTTCGTAGCACGCGCCAAATAATTAACCGTTAAAAAACCCGTTATTACGGCCTTTACTGCCTTTATGACATTTGAAACTGATGAAGACCGAAGATGTCCGTTAGAAATGTCTCCTGCAAGGGGAAAATAAAAATGTTTTTTTGGTGTTTCGAATCTTGTAAAAAAAATATTGTGTTAACGTTAACATGTGCACTATGATACCCCATAGAGTACGCGCAACAAAAGAATTAAATTTAAAATGCAAGTAAAACTATAAATAGGAGTAATCGTAGATTATGTGCGTTCAATCGTAGATTATGGTGCGTTCGATATGCTTGTCATATAAGACCAACGTGCTATTTGTAACTTGCCTTGTGAGAAAAACTGTTTTATTTTTTTTTCCATGCCGGAGATGTTTTGACGGAACATCTACGGGCTTGAACAGTTTCAAATGTCAAAAAGACCGTAACGGCTTTTTTTTTTAAACAGTTCACTCGTTGGCGTGTGGTACGACAGCCAACGACACAAAGCGATTGTTATGCAAGTTCTAATCAAGCGAAAATTGCTAGAAGCCGGCATTTACTAGTAACTATATTAAATAAGATAATAGTAAATGGCAAATCTTGCAAAAAGGGCATTTTCGTTTTTGCAAGATTTTGGCATTTACTAGTAACTATATTACATTAGATACTAGTAAATGGCAAATCTTGCAAAAAAGCCGTTTTCTTTTTTGCAAGATTTTGGCATTTACTGGTAACTATATTAAATTAGATACTAGTAAATGGCAAATCTTGCAAAATATTCGTTTTCTTTTTTGCAAGATTTTGGCACTTTCTAGTAACTATATTAAATTAGATACTAGTAAATGGCGTATAATATTTACGTTAATATCTTTTTCACCAGTAAAATTTTTCAGCAAAAATTCATCGATTAGTACTAGTAAAGTTTTCTACAAAGTTTGCAATTATCTGATTACCCCATTTTAAATTGTTGATTTTATTCACGTGGAAAGTAAATAAAGTAACTGAATATTAACGCTTTATCCTGCACAGTCTTAAGGCATATCACCCGATTTGATTGATTTTTTTATTTATTTTTTTAATTTTTTTTAGTATCCGCATTTTTCCATCCGCCATCCGCCGCCATCCTCATTTTTGTCTCGTGTTACCATGGTAACACGAGAATTTGGTGTGGGTAGCCTTGGCGCAGGTAGTACTTCGTGTAAGATCTCATGTGTGTTTACGAAGCGACAAGTGAACAAGGTTAAAACAATGGATATATATTTATGGTAAATTTGTGGTACATTATATGTGTTCTTGCTCGAAGAAAAGTTTTCAGGTATTTATTTCATAAACGAAGAAAAGCAAGGCTGATTGAACAGTTGGGAACTATATATATTTCCAATATTTCGGAAGGCACGGCCTTCCTTCAGGGTGTTACAAAGAATGACTCTAAAAGTTAGACGTTTCAAATTTAAAATATAGGAAATACGATATGACAAGCAATTAATGATAAAAGACTAAACTAATAGTGACGCCGCTAAGAGATAAGTAACGGTAGAAAGAAACGTTAGATCTAAAATTTGAAATTGAAGAAACGTTACAGTATGAAATGCTGTGAAAAAGCTATAAATGGCACAAAAGGTAGAAGGCTAATACTAAAATAACGTACTAAGTTTCATCTTTCTTATTTAAACCTTGAGGTTCAAGAGTTTGACCTCTTTCAATGAGGTATGCTTCTCTTGCCTTACGTACACTGTCATGATTAGATTGAACGAGTTCAAGAGGAATTAGTTGCATGTCAGTACCGTTATGATTGTTACACAAAAAATGTTCTGATTCTGTGGTCGGCTTAGAGCTGTTAGTTTGTTTGTCAACAGGTCTGCGATGTTCGTTGAAGCGGTCTTTAAGTCTACGTTTGGCCATGGTTTCTCCTATGTATTGTTTGTGACAGTTGTTACATTGTACCATGTAAATAACGTTTTTGGAGTTGCAGTCAATGTAATGATTAATAAAATTAATAAAATTTATAAAATTCAAGATTTGGCAGGACAAATCTTGAAAATTCAAGATTTGGCAGGACAAATCTTGAAAATTCAAGATTTGACAACTCACACTATCATTAACTCACCATGATAACTCACTCAGTGTAACTCATAGACTTGCCCCAAGTCGCTCGTTTTTTTTTCTTTGGGTTAATAGGTTTGCTTGAGTAAGATCGCTTTAAAATAACGCGCGACGGACCGCAGTTACTTGAGTAAAATCGCGAGAGACCGCGCGGGCGCACAAAATCGAGGGATGGCTCGGAACGAGCGACTTATGTCACTTGCAGGAAATCTATTCTGGCTGACTTTTTTTTTACCGCGAAAAATTGCATCATTTCGCGTGCACTGAATTGGTTTCTTTTATTGTATCGTCAGTTTCGTGTGCCGTGTGCAATTTTGCGCGCGCCGTGGCGTGGCTTCTTTTCTCACCCCGAGCTCATAAGTTAGAGCTGCATTCACGGAATACATATCTACGTCGGCCTTAAAAAAGGTGTATCGAGAACCTTTTCCTATTTTTTATCTGGACTAAAGTGACAAGTCTGCTGAAGAAGCAAACCGGCAAAAAAGCAATCGCGTCACGCAAGCAGAGCGCGCGCGCTCAGTTCGCGCGCAATACTTTGATTGACAGCCATAAAAATTAGTTGGATGGCGTCACCGGTGGAAAAATCCACCGGTGACGCCATATTTCAGAATTGGCGCGCTGCAGGTGAGACAAGGGGAGTGACTATTCTGCACTCAGTTGATGTTGTGAGACAATAGGGAGACACCTCATGACATTTTATACCACGTAACACTCAGTTCATGTAGTGAATACAAAACAGCACTCCGGTTAGCCTATTTAGCACTGCGGTTAGCCTACTATACACTTCGGTTAGCCTACTATGCACTCCGGTTAGCCTACTAGCACTCCGTTTAGCCTAAAAAGCACTCCGGTTAGCCTACGTTAGCTTAGTTTGCTTGCGGTTAGCTTTATATTGAGGTTAGGATATATAGCCAAAATTTTACAGTTTCTTGCAGCTGGTCGTCGGTAGTCTCAGGGCGCTAAAAAGGAAGGGCGGCGAAACGGCCAGAGCGCTCTTGGGCGATGCGTGATGCGGAGTAGGACTGGGTCGAGCGCCCTTCACTCCAGCAAAGTTCAAAACATGGCGGCAAGTGAGAGTCGATGGCTGGTGGAGAAAAGTGATTGCTACGCAAAAACAGTAAGACGATTCCGCGAGAATCTTTTGGAAATGAAATAACGATATGTTTCCTAGCTGTAAGAAGTTAGAAAGACTTTAATTCTGTGAACGCAGTGTTGAGTTATCATAAATAAAACCAACTTGCTCGAAACGTCTTTTGCCCTTTTTTCGAACGCTATAAATCAAGCACCAATTTCAAGGAAAATGTGGTAGCAGATGGCTCAATTTTCAAGCAGTAAGTAGAGTAAGTATTGCTTTTTCATCGGTGTAAATCTCATTCTGAACTTTTTTGAACTTTTTGAGTCAGAGGCTTTGAAAGTTTATACTGACTTAATACTTTAAATATTGTTATACCTTGGGGTACACCAGTTTTCAAGCTTCCAAGGTACTGGATGCTAAGCAAAAAAAATGTGTATAGCTTTCAGGCATTTACATCAAATTACAAATTGAAGAATTACAACGACACTATATGTGACATGGTAGAGTGGTTTGTAGAAATATGAAAAGTTATGAACCTTGTCAGTTTACAGTTTTACAAGGTTGCAAAGTTTCCTTGTTTGCTGTTTTACATCAATTAGTTTTATGCATAACAATGCATTGCAAATGGAACAATTCACTTATCAAATTGCATTATATTTATGAACTCTTTCATTACAAAAATTTGTTATTTACTTAGGTGATGTGAAGATAAAAAGCAAAACTATTAATTCTTTGCAAGAGCAAATGAAAAGTATAGAACAACAAAAAATTTCTCTTACCAAAATATTCAGTGGAGATAGAGGGTGAAATTATGGAAGAAAAGCATCTAAACATGTTCTTTCCTTGGCTTTGACAATTGCAGCAGCCTTAGTAATCATTCTTTTCACACGCATTTCTTTGCATTTGCAAATGCATTCCTTTTGGACTGGACTTTTCTAACAATATTTGTTGGACTGAAGAAGCATTAACCTTAAATCTTACTGACCCCCTATTCACCATCTTTATGAATGCTGAATGATACAATATAACAACAAGGCCAAGTCAACTGTGTTACTTGAATCATGTAGCTAACGATCATATTAAAATGATACAAAATAAAAATTTGATAGCAAATGTTGTTACTGTGAAACTCAGAAAACCGTGAACACCAGAAATATTAATGGAATGTTATTGTGTTGCAAGGAAAAGCCAATCAGGCGTGAGAAAACTAAACCGCAAACAGCAACGGTTATTAGTTTGTGGTTTTGAGGTTTGCTTGAGTGTTCCAGAATTTCATTGTGATTGGTCACTACACAATCAACATTCCTGAAATATTTCAGATGTTCACGGTATTCTGAATTTGACGGTAATACTATTTAGTATATACACACTCAGTGATCTTGGCTATTCCAGCAATCTGATTGGTTCGCTATCTCGGGCTAATGCCGCATTATTCACTCGCTACCGAGTGGATAATGCATTATCCCATAAAACATAAAACAAAATGGCCGGCGTAAACTCGCGTTTCGCTAGCGTTTCAGAATCAAAAATAGTGAAAATAAAAGACGACTGCGAGCCAGAAAACACCAAGAAGGCAACAAACTCTGGCCTAAAAGTTTTTAAAGATAAGTGAAGAAGTCATGTTTTGCAAACAAGTGTTTTTCAGTTTGTTTATCGAGATAATTACTGTGATCAATGCGACCTATCGCTAAATAAGCAGCAATTAATCTTCACGACTACAATTTGTCTCATTACGAGTATTTTTGTAGACTGGTTTGCCTGACAGAACGAATTTCTCACCGAAATCGAGGAAATAGAAAAAGAAGAATTGAAGTTTTATATCTCCGCGAGAAAACAAGACAGGTCGTATTACAACAAGGCAACACTCACCTCAATTCGAGCCGCCATTGACAGGCACCTTCGCAACGAGCCAAACAACAAGCCTTTCTCGATAACTTCGAAAACTTTGTTTGATCAGTTATCGATTTCCAAGCAGACTTTCGATTAATGTGGCCGATTTGAACTGTGTAAAAGGACCATTTTGACGAGGTTTTTATCGAAGATTGTGTATTTGCCATGGTAAAAGAATCTGTAAATAGTTTTGTACGTGTTTCACGCATGAATTGAGACGTCAAATTAGACGTCAATAAAATTGCCTTTCATAGGTTTCCTTTTGCAAATGTCTAGATTGTCTGTTTTGAGATCACTGAGTGTGTATATACTAATTAACAATTATTCTTTGAAATCGTGGTGAATAGTGGCAGAATATTTACCTCGCCGCTACGCGGCTCGGTAAATATTCTGCCACTATTCACCTCGATTTCAAAGAATAATTGTTAAATATATGTTATTTGCCGGCTGGGAGGTCCGTATCGTGAAAAACTGTGACCGAGGTCTTCAAAATGCTGCCCGAGGCCGCAGGCCGAGGGCAGCATTTTCAAGGCCGAGGTCACAGTTTTTCACGATACGGACCGACCCAAAGCCGGTAAATAACTTATCTTGGCTTGGCGCTTCCGCACCAGACTCCTCTCCGCCATTCGCTTCGCTCGCAGATCACACGCTCGCAGATCACTCGCGCGTGTGACCCAAGGTAATCGATCGCTAAGCTACGGCAAGAGTGAAGAATGATTTGTGTACCGCCAAACGCTAAAGTGAACAGTACTCACGGAAAAGGTCATCAGAAAAAAAAGGAGAAAAGTAACTTTATACTAAAAAAGCACAATGTAGCAGCAAAAGAGAGCATAAAAAAATCGCGAGTCACGAAGGTGAAATTGAATGAAGCTGAACTGACTCACCCTGCGAGCAGAGCCCTTTCTTTTTCGCTAATAAACTAAACTGGACAAGAAAGGGCTCTGCACGAATCGTGTCAAATCTTTGTTGAGCATGCGCAAAGCTTACGTGAGACTTGCGCGAACTTGCGCGAGGCTTTGCCTGGATCCAAAAAATGTAGCGGATTTATAAGCTTCTATCAAAATGCTTTCTTCTTTTTAACGTTCATAGAGTAAACTAGCAACAGAAATAGTTTGTTTTTCAAGCCTGTTAGTACAGGGGTTTGTCAATAACCAAATGTCTGTGAGCAAAAAGATGTGTAAAAAAACTTCGTAAATCTGATGCGTACATTCACTAGCTTGCACGCGTCAAACACAGCGCGCGCTCTTCAGTACCGTTGACAGCCGAGTTGAGGATTTGAACATTAGTTGACTTTTTTCTTCCCCAATTCTATCTCAAGATTGTGTCACTGGTCTTTCCCTGTGTTATGTCATTCAGTGATTGAAATTCCTCATCTTCAAGAAAAAGACATTGGGAAGGCAATATTAGCCTTATCTTTTACCAAACCATATTTCTACAAACTATGCACTCTACCATGCAATATAAAGTGTCATTGTTAGTTCTTCAAGGAAGGTTCTGATGGTCATTAAAATTTGATTTAAATGCCTGAAACCTATACACATTTATTTGCTTAGCCTCCAGTACCTTGGAAGCTTGAAAACTGGTGTACCCCAAGGTGTAACAATATTTAAAGTATTAATAGTCCGGCGGCATAGCTAGAAAATTGTGTCATTTTTGTTATCAATGTTATATTTTGCAGATCTATAGAAATATCTTAGCTGATTAACTTCTGCTATAGAACCACACTCAGCTCTCACTAAATTACCCGAACACGACTTTGAAGTTTTTCCTCGATGAGACCCCCCGCGAAGATAAGGGTCCTTTCAGTAACTCGGAAATGACACGATTATTTGCATGAAAAAAAAATCCGCATTAGTTACAATATTTACTTGTAGCAATGATAAATTTTGTTGAATTAATGAGCCATTCATAGAAAACAATACAAAAAACAGTAATAATTGAAAAGAAACTTGCTACTTGCTTGTATACTGCTATTTGTCTTCCCTTGCGTGTGTTTCGGCAATGTTGCTTTCGTAGGAGCAATTTAGCCCAGGCGAAAGGGGAAATTGTTAACCGAATTTTCAGTGACCAGCTGGTATTACTGAGGCGTGATGTCCGGGCGTGATGTAGGCCTGTCAAGACCACGCAATGTTTTACAATTACAATTGATATGGAGGAATCAGGCCAAAATGAATCGGTGTCCAGCAGCGTTGACTGGAGCAAATGTGTATTTTCCCTAGAAAATACGAGCCAGTGCCCAGCAAACTCGAAACAAAGTAACCGTGGTGCTGGGTACATCACACTTTTTGAAAAAGGATTCGCAGAGGCTTGAGAACTTCACCTTGACGGAGTTGGATGAAAGGGAGGGGATTATATTAAAACTTTTGAAGCATAATGCTTATGCTTCATGGTATAAGTCATGCCGGGTTAAGTATAACAGCAACAAATTGAAGAGGCTGGAGAGGACAAAAAGTTAACTGGAGTAAATGTATCGCAGCAACCCGATGACAGTGGTAAGCTCACAAGATCTGACCTTACTATTACGCCTGTAGAACAGGAAGTCTGTTTCCTTTGCTGTTGTCTAGAACGGGCATATAGGGCAACTAAACATTGTTTATCGTACTGATTTTTCAGTGCCACCATGTCCCCTGCACTAAGTTTCCCTAAAAGATTGAAATCATTTACTTCCGTGACAAGAGCTCGAACTCGAGAATCTCAGAGCTCAATGGTACTCTAGCGAAATAATGAGTTCCCATCATGGGACTCATTATTTCGCGGACTACAAAATGTGTACCTCTAACTGTGAGGCGTTTTTTTAAAAAAACTGTCCGATATCAAGACGGAATTTTTGACAAGGCTGCAGGAACTAGGCGCACCGACACGGGATCAGTCTGTACACTCAACATGATTTAAAGACAAACTTCTTGCTAGCATACAAGGACTGAGTGCACATGCTAAGATGAAAGAGATGTTGCGGGTGTTTGAAAAATATATCGCGCAAATACTGTCAGAGTGTCTTGACAGAGAGCGGGAATACAACGAAGTTGTGCGGGAAGATTTGTTCAACAATAGTGACCTCTTCATTGAAACATTTTCACAAGCATGGATCGCCGTCCTTGCTAACATTAGTGAAGAACCAGTGCAAAGTCAGCAAGGTGTTCTCTCCAGTAGTACAGCATCTAAAATTCAACAGTATAAAGCATGAACGGAAATCTACTGATGGATCTGTTCTGCGCAGCTGAATGATAACAATAACAATAATAATAACAATAACAACAAATATTTTAAAAATCCCAACTGCCAGGAGGCAGTCCAGTTGGTCATTTACAAACGTAGCCGAGGAGTTGAGTTCGGGACCACCGAGAACAACACAAGCTAGTGGTCAGAATGGAAAATTAGGAAACCCCATACCTTTATTCTCAGGTGTAGATACACGTTAAAACAAGAAGAAAGGAATTAGTAGAGAAGCTGTACGCGTTAGGTTTATCTGCATCATATGGCAGGGTGCTGTGCCTGTCAACAGACCTTTGTAATGCTGTGTGTGAACGTTATGAGGAAAATGGAACGGTTTACCCTCCTAACCTACGTGGACAGGTTTTCACTACTGCAGACACCATAGACCACAACCCTTCGTTCACAACAACAACAGGATCTTTCTACGGCACAAGTATTTCTGTCATTCAACACCAAGTGCCACTGAAGAAGGCCATTGTATGGGACACACATGATCTTACGAGAGTCATCGCCTGAAACGTGTATCAATCCGTTGCCTGCAAACTACACAACGCCCCAAGTGCTGTGTCCAAGAGCTGCAAGCTAAATGTAAGCCTAGTATCCGAGTCCACGAAGTTCCGTAATCAGAGTGCCATTGATGATGCAGTAAGGAAAGAAGTTGAACGGCTAGAGAGCATAAACAGCATCTTCTCAGCTGGAAAGCAAAGTCCAAAATAAAGCAGCTGAAGCTATTTTGTGGTCTGCTTTTCAGGCCGAGCGACAGACGCAGGTAGCTCCTAAGTGTATAAGCTCTCTACTACCTCTTTTTCGGATTGTGCTCATTCCGTGGCAATTGTAAGTCACGCCATAACTATTACTTGCAAAGCTGTACCCAAACCCAGGACAAACCGTGGTTATTCTTTTGACCAGCGCCTCTTTGTTTTAACAAAAACAATTCAGTGGTCTAATGTCAGTAGAGCCGGTAGCAGTTGTAAGCTATGTAAGCTCAGCAGTTATCTTTACTAAAACAAACTAGCAGTAAAAGCAGATAACATGTAATTGTATTTTTTTCTCAGTTTTCCGAGTCGATAACTGAAATCGGTTCTCACTGAAGAAGAAAGTGTTTTAAAGTGTAAATGATGTGTGATTATCATTTCCTGATCTGAACGTGCCAAATACTGCATAAATGGCATAAATTAAGATGCACGCATAAATTAAGTTGCGGTTACCTTGGCAATTAACCGTTCTACATTTCTGAATGGCCACTCCTGGCCATGCCCCATACGCCGGCATATCCAAATCTCCTGTAAAACATGCAGGAAATCGCTTTTCACGTGTAGCTCATTTAAATTCAGTTTCCATGGAAACGTCATTTCTGTCAAGGTGGTTCTATAGCTAAAATTGCTTTCCTTGATCGTCTCTCTCTGTGTGCCAAATTTTAGGTTGGTAACAAGAAGTGCACATTTCAGTCGAAATTTGGAGCAATGCCGCCGGACTATAAGTGAGTATAAACTTTCAAAGCCTCTAACTCAAAAAGTTCAAAAAAGTTCAGAATTAGATTTACACCGATGAAAAAGCAATACTTACTCTACTTACTACTTGAAAATTGAGCCATCTGCTACCATATTTTCCTTGAAATTGGTGCTTGATTTATAGCGTTCGAAAAAAGGGCAAAAGACGTTTCGAGCAAGTTGGTTTTATTTCATGATAACTCAACACTGCGTTCACAGAATCAAAGTCTTTCTAACTTCTTACAGTTAAGGAAACATATCGTTATTTCATTTCCAAAAGATTCTCGCGGAATCGTCTTACTGTTTTTGCGTAGCAATCACTTTTCTCCACCAGCCATCGACTCTCACTTGCCGCCATGTTTTGAACTTTGCTGGAGTGAAGGGCGCTCGACCCAGTCCTACTCCGCATCACGCATCGCCCGATCGCCCAAGAGCGCTCTGGCCGTTTCGCCGCCCTTCCTTTTTAGCCAATTCTGAAATATGGCGTCACCGGTGGATTTTTCCACCGGTAACGCCATCCAACTAATTTTTATGGCTGTCAATTAAAGGATTGCGCGCGAACTGAGCGCGCGCGCTCTGCTTGCGTGACGCGATTGCTTTTTTGCCGGTTTGCTTCTTCAGCAGACTTGTCACTTTAGTCCAGATAAAACATAGGAAAAGGTTCTCGATACACCTATTTTAAGGCCGACGTAGATATGTATTCCATGAATGCAGCTCTAACTTATGAGCTCGGGGTGAGAAAAGAAGACGCCACGGCGCGCGCAAAATTGCACACGGCACACGAAACTGACGATACGATAAAAGAAACCAATTCAGTGCACGCGAAATGATGCAATTTTTCGCGGTAAGAAAAACGTCAGCCAGAATAGATTTCCTGCAAGTGACACAAGTCGCTTCTTCTGGTGGAAAACCACCCCGCTCGGAAAAATCCACCTTCGGCAGCTAGGACGCCTAAAACGCTATAAAAACATCAGAAATAGCAAGAATATAACTAAGGTGAGTGCAAACAAAAACTTTATTGCTTATTTGGTACATTTATGGGCAAAAGGAATATTTTCCATACAATCTCTTAAGACGGTACGTGACTAATTATTAACTACGAGATCCTATGTATTTGAATATCTCGTAATGAGATACGGATAACACGTAATGAAATGCGGATAACACGGACGCTCACATACTGAGCTTGGGCTACCTATGGTCCGTCGCGCGTTATTTCAAAGCGATCTTACTCAAGCAAACCTATTAACCCAAAGAAAAAAAACGAGCGACTTGGGGCAAGTCTATGAGTTACACTGAGTGAGTTATCATGGTGAGTTAATGATAGTGTGAGTTGCCAAATCTTGAATTTTCAAGATTTGTCATGCCAAATCTTGAATTTTCAAGATTTGTCATGCCAAATCTTGAATTTTCAAGATTTGTCCTGCCAAATCCTGAATTTTCAAGATTTGTCCTGCCAAATCTTGAATTTTATAAATTTTATTAATCATTATATTGACTGCAACTCCAAAAACGTTATTTACATGGTACAATGTAACAACTGTCACAAACAATACATAGGAGAAACCAAACGTAGACTCAAAGACCGCTTCAACGAACATCGCAGACCTGTTGACAAACAAACTAACAGCTCTAAGCCCACCACAGTATCAGAACATTTTTTGTGTAACAATCATAACGCTACTGACATGCAACTAATTCCTCTTGAACTCGTTCAATCTAATCGTGACAGTGTACGTAAGGCAAGAGAGGCATACCTCATTGAAAGAGGTCAAACTCTTGAACCTCAAGGTTTAAATAAGAAAGATGAAACTTAGTACGTTATTTTAGTATCAGCATTCTACCTTTTGTGCCATTTATAGCTTTTTCACAGCATTTCATACTGTAACGTTTCTCCATATTTTTAAATTTCAAATTGTAACGTTTCTTTCTACCGTTACTTATCTCTTAGCCGCGTCACTTAGATCAGTACGTTATCATTATTTGCTTGTTATATCGTATTTCCTATATTTTAAATTTGTAACGTTTCACTTTTAGAGTCATTGTTTGTAACACCCTGAAGAAGGAAGGCCGTGCCTTCCGAAATATTGGAAATATATATAGTTCCCAACTGTTCAATCAGCCTTGCTTTTCTTCGTTTACTATTTTGTTATAGCTGATTAGATCTTCTACATTTAGAGGATCCGGTACTTCTATTTCGTCACGGTGATCCTTGCAAATTTAAATTCGTTCAAATGGACTGATCATTTTTACTGTTGATTCTACGGAGCTATCTTTAAGTACAATGTTTTCTTGTGTGTATAACCTTTTCTGAAGCCAAGTTTCACATTCTTTCACGTTACCGATCACAGAAAAAAAGGAATTTTGCCGTGCGAATAACTAGGATTTACCCCCAGAATTTTCACTAGCAGGGCTTCGACCGAAATACTTTGAAACGCAGTTTTGCATTATTTAACGGAAGAAATTACAGTCAAAATACTCAGCGCGTGCCGCTTAGAATTCCGGAATGGTTTTGATTAACGGCGAACCGATTGCATTATTCGTTTCAAACATTCAAATTTAATTTGAATATTGTAGATCATCCAACAGTGAACACGTGAGCACGTGAACCTGTAAAAAATAAACCAATCAAATTGCTTCATTTCTGACAGGCATTCCCTTTCTGAGTTCGAGAGAAAAACAGACTGCATGCAGTCTAACGTGTTCACGGTTGGATGATCTACAATATTCAAATTAAATTTGAATGTTTGAAACCAATAATGCAATCCGTTCGCCGTTTATCAAAACTTTTCCTGAATTCTAAGCGGCACGCGCTGAGTATTTTGACTGTAATATCCACTTACCTCTAATGAGAGAACGAAAACAGCTACATGTGTTGACCGAAACACAGCACCATTTGAAGCTGGAAAGAGTAGAAAAACAGTTTGAACCAGTTTTATCTTACATTCGCTTCGCCGCCATTTTCGAAATTTTTTTGCGTTTCCACACTTCGATGGTCGTGACGTCACGATTGCCCAAGACCTCGAGACAGCCGAGCTGACGAACCCCAGGGGCGCTGCGGAACCCCAGGGGCGCTTTCCATTTGGTCGAAAATTTCGAAAATTCCGGTTTGGGGGTAAATGGAAAATGTTTTTTCGGTTCACCCGACTGGAAAATTTCCGGAAAAAGTGGAACTGCTCAAAAGGTAGTCCCGTTTTCCCGGTTTAGCCTGTGAACAGGCTCTCCGGTCGAGGATGGGGCGAAAAGAAAGCGGCAAGAAAAGGTGGGGAGAGGGGGAGAGCCTGTTGACAAAGCATTGTAGCCGTCATTCCGCCCCCGTTTAATTAACCTGTCATTTAATCTGTCGTTAACTTGAAAGGAGTAACACCTTCGGTTAAGCGAAATACAAAAGATGATAGCGTCGTTGGGGATAAAGCGCCTCACTCAAAGACAAAAATTTATTGCAGAACACTTACATTTACCCATGAAGCAAGCGAGGGAAACAGTGAAAACCCCTTACTTTGGAGGAGAAATCCAGGCATCGATGAATATTCCACAACAACAACTGGACAAAAATAAATATGTCATCCGTGAAGGAAGCAACACATCTTGCAACAAAATAAACAGCCGGGCCCGGTGTTAAGATCTTGTCCTTCCAGAACGAACATTTTAAGAGCTAAAAACATATCTTGCAAATATGAATCAGCCAAAACAAACCGTAGTAGCAATACATATGACAAATTTAATACGGAGGTGTCAAACTCTATTGACGGAAAACCAGGCAGACCTATGACGTCCTCTACACATTTCGCTTGGCAGTCTCGCGGCTCTACTCAGCTTAGGGACCGATCCGATCGTTAATTACGTCCCGGGGGGGGGGGGGGGGTGGTTTTCAAAAAAGTGTAGTGTTTCAAAACTGAACCCCCCAAAAAAATTTGGAGGTAAAAATTATACCCCCCTTCCCAATTCTTGTTTGAAAAACGTACCCCCCCTCCCCTCTTTGTCCTTCCTTAGCAGATTTTTTATCTTTTTTATTTAATATCTCGTTTATCTTTTCTCTCGTTTATTGTTTGAATCCCTAAAACGAGCGTGGGCCGAAAATACCAAGTACAAAGACACCTTTTTGTAGCAAAAAGCTAATGATTTGACTCGTAGTATAAAACAGAGGTCTGATTTAAATAGCATGTATTGTAAACTTTGAAAAGGTCAGTTAAGCTAAATATTATCGTACCGTACCCTCTTTGAAGACACTCGCTGTACATGTCAGATTGAATTTCTGATATCAAAAATAGCTCACCTGCTTTAGCAAATTCTTCGAAGCTCCCAGCCGCTACGGCCTTTCTCGTCTCCCGTTTTACATCCCAGGCTTTGTAGATTGGCATTTTCGATCTTTTTTTTCAAATACAACGATTGAAAGACCGCGAAAAGATCGAAGCTAGGTTCCAGGACCATGTCAAACAACCCTTCCCTCGGGACCTGAAATCGCGTCAAATTCTTTCCTTTTCCCCAACCACGGGATCGGGGATAGATCACTGACGTCAAATTCCCTAGACTGCTGTTGCTGTGTCATAAAATTTGACCCCCCTCATGTTTCTTACCAGAGGAAGATTTACCCCCCAAAAAGTAGCCTCCCACGCAGTCGTTTTTAGGGGAGATCGGATTGCACTGTGCAATCCGATCTCCCCTAAAAACGACTGCGTGGGAGGCTACCCAAAAAGGGGCTTCTTTTAAAATTGTACCCCCCCCCCCCTCCAAAACCACCGCCCCCCCTTGGGACGTAATAAACGATCGGTCCCTTAAAACCGTTAAACGCCTCCTAATAATACAGCTGGCAGCACGTGGTACCCTTTATAAACAAGTGCGAAGCGAAATAAGTTGGACGACTAAATCCAATACAGGACGGCACTGAAATGTACAAATTTCACGAACGTAGGGGTCCGTGTAGGCCTGTCACCTCCTTTCTACTACGCCAGAGATCGCAAGCAACGTTTCTGCTCTTCTTTCAACTGTCTTATGTGGACGAATTCCCTTAATGAATCGCTTAATACTCTTTGAAACAGGTCATTTGTAACTCTCCCACCGCCAGAAGACACCATCATGTTTACACTTCGCTGAGCCGAAATGCAAATTTTGATCGTATCGCGTCTCATGGCGTCGGCAAAATCAAGATTTCAATAAGACCCGTCAACAATCAGTAGTCTGACCAATCAGAGGTTGCACCAGAATCTGGTGCACGGCGGGTGCTTTGGAACGGCGGCATAAAACCTTTGTCTGCAGGCTCCCCCGATTTTAATTCTCACTCAGGCCCTTCTCGACTCGCTTCGCTCGCCGATTTCTTTGGGAGCCTGTTCGCAGGCTATCCCGGTTGGAACGTCCCGACTAACTGGTTTCTCGCGTTCCAATTGCATTTCCCGCATTTCCCGGTAATATTTACCAGTTCCAGGCCCACCGCAGCCAAGTTTTCACCGCCATTTTGTAACAAAATGGCGTCGCGTCGACCCCGTCAGAGGTCATGATGTACCAGTGTTCGTGTTGCTTGCTGGCAACGCACTCGATGGAACATTTACTAAAACACTACTGCACTTATTACAATAGTGGTAGGTAATTTGATTTGAATTTGGAAGGTGTACACTTTTGAAGTGCTCATATTTAAATGAGGTGCCTGCACTTCGATGCTTGTTTCGCGCGCAAAATGGTTTCAAATTATTTGCTTTGTTTCCTTTAGAATCTTTAGATTCCAGTCGTTCTCCATCGCCATATCAGCCAGGAAGTGCGACAGCCAACAACAGCAACAAGCTGCAGACTTGGCAAGATCATGACAGGCGAAATTTGCCACAAAATGGAACAACTTTTTCCCGTTGAGAAATTCCCAGAAATTCACACCAAAATTTCCGGATTTTTTTTCTAAATGGAAAGCGCCCCAGATTTCTGGGGTAAAAAATTCCATTTCCCCAGAGTTTCACCTGGGCGACCATCCACTGACCGTGGAGCCCGTGGACTCTGGGAACGAGATTGTTCCGTTCCGTTAGTTTCGGAGCGTTTTGGCGCGATTCGGCGCCAATTTTTTCGCCAATTTCATTTTCTAAGCAGATCGAAAGCCATCGAAAGCAGAAAGATCTTTGCAGAGAGATATGCTTAGTACCTTCGACAATATTATTAGAAAAGAGTCTCTGCCCTTGTGGCCGATCATAGGAGCAGTTATTGATTATGTAAAAGCGAGCGACGGAAATCGGTTTTGCAGTCTTAAACCCATTGTGACTGGAAGCTGCCGTGAAGGGACGAGAATAGCAGGTTTTGATTTTGATTTGATGTTGGCCATTGATGACTTGGAAATACACGAAAGCTCATTTCAAACGCCGCCAGGTGAGCTACCACGGCCACAGTATCATTAATGGGGAAATAATACGTTTGCCAGAATTATATAATTGTGTTCGACAAACAAGCATGAAAATGCTGCAAGTCCTACGTATACAGTATGTGGTCCTTGGTCCGTGAGGCCCTTGGTCCACGACTTTTTCGAATATGATTTAATATTTCCGTGATAACTAAAATTTGGCAAGAAATGAATGTTTCCAATGATTTATTGATTATTCTTCTTCAATATGGCAATTTTTCAGCTTTTTTACTATCGGTTCATGCTTGTCGACAGACAGGTCAAATTGCCTTTCTTGAAATTTCAACTTTTCGCTGCTCCGTAAATTAGATGGTCGCGCTTACTAAGCTAGTGCACAGATAAAACGCAATGGGAAAACGTGTCGTTTTTGGGAGAACAAGTAAATAGATGAACTGATTTCAGCTGCTGCGGAGAGATTTGCTGCAGAGTTTCAAATTTTCGATTTAGCGACAATTATCAACAATTTTCGCATATGGGTCCTTGGTCCGCGACCTAGGACTTGGGATAAAATATTTGTTTTTAAACAATAATTTAGTAAAATAATAAGCACCGGGTGTGCACATTGTTGCTGCGGCATCTATTCTCGCATCCACTGTTCCAAAACTCATATTTAAAGGTAAAAGAAAAGAAATAAAAACGCGTGTTTGTGTGGGAGACTCTCGTCTGAAAGAAATCTGAAGAAATTCCGGTTTTATTTTATGCTCTGGTTTTATTTCATACACGCACCTCACAACGAGTTCCAACAAAACGACTGAAGCTTAAAAATGTCAAGAATAATAAAGAATAGATCAAATGATGTTTCTTGTTTGGAAATTGTCGAGATTTACAGTAATTTTCAGGCTGTTTACATGATTCGCGGATGAAGGACCACATTTGCGGACCAAGGACCCGCGAGCACGGACACTGTTTTTTGAATTACACGAAAAATGTTTAAGTTAAGGAGTTGACACTTTGCAATGATAGCGAGAGACATTAAATCTATCTCCAGGGAAAATGTCAGCCCATCAGGCTTTAATTCAGGTGAGATATTTAACATGGATATTTAAGATAAGATATTTATTTTACTTGCGGACCAAGGGCCACATATATACTGTACATTCTCGACACATGTACTTTCACCAACTGAGACACATAGCTAAAATGAAAAATTTCTAAAGTCGTTAGCTAAAATTGTTATTCATGCATTTATTACTTCCAAGTTAGATCACTGTGGTATAAACAAGCAGTCGCTCCAGAAACTACAAATTAATATGTTGCTGCGTGCCAACTTACATGCACCCTGCGAGCAGAGCCCTTTCTTTTCCACTGATGTACTTGACAGGGCTCTGCAAGAATCGCATCAAATCTTTGTTGAGCATGCGCAAGGCTTACGTGAGGCTTGCGCGACGATCACTTCATCTTAGCATGCACGTGCGGAATGGTGTTAAGGATCGTACATGACAGCGTGAACAAAGTGTTTTGGTTTACAAATTCTTTTCTTCAAAGAGTGTCTGAATTCCTTTGGTAAAAACATGTCAAGCACCGCTTGAGGTCTTGTAAGTGACTTTTTGGTAGAGCTGTAGGATTTTAGCCGTGAAATTTCTTCTTGGTTTGCGAAAAAAGCGAGATCTTAAATGTCCACAACTGCACGCGCACACAAAAAGGCAGAAGATGGCGAGAGCAATCGTCAGCTCTAGTGCTTTCGAGAGCGTATTGTGGGCTCCTTCTTGATCGTTGGTTTTTCCAAAAAGTTAATGCCCGCGCAGCAAAAACCGGTTTGATCCGGACTGACTAGCCCAAACTTTGGGGCTGCGGTGACTTCAAAGAAATCACACGATTTATGCAGAGCCTCTTTTTCTTCCCAAATCTCAGCCGCAGGGAAGTGAAAAGAGGCTCTGCTCGCAGGGTGACTAATATAAGTACTAGAAAATATGAACACGTAATCCCAGTAAAAGAACTTCATTCATTTGGCTTCCTGTTGAGCAACGTATTGTTGATAACCTAGCACCTTGTTATGTTGCTGACATGATAGCATAGTAAAGACCTGTTATCTTTGTCAGCTAATTGACTGCAAATACGAAAACATACATCTTCCCATGCTAGAAGCATTACTAACCTCAAGACTTATTCATTTAGAACTTCTTTCTGTTAATTTTTTGTGAAACCTTTTTACATTACTATCCGTTATTACATGTGCTGAAAATATACATACACAAGGGTCAGTGTCTGAGTTTGAGTTTGTAAAAAGGTAAAGGTAAATCCTGCTTTCAAGCCAAGTGGCTCATCAGGCCAGAGATTATCCCGGTTTCTGCAGCATCAAGTGCCTATAACTATAGGAGTATTTCTACTCCCCCCTGGATGGGATTCTAGTCCACTGCAGGGTTACACGCAGCAGTGAATTTGCCGGTACCCATTTATACACCTGGATGGAGAGAGGCACTATGTATAGGTTAATTGACATGGGGACAAATAGAATTAAGGATTAATATCACTCGTGTTTTCAGAAGTTGCCTGAGTTACACAGTGATTCGGGCAATTTCTGCAACTTCTGAAAACACAAGTGATATAAACCTTAATTTTTTAAAGAAACATGTGATTACTTGTTTATGACATAGAGGGCAAATTTTTCAGAAATTCTTCTTTGGCGAAGCTAAACTTATCTGGTGGAAAGAATATTCCTTCCTAGAATCACAGAACAGCGACAAGATCGGGCAAACCCTTTTGCTCAAAACAGGGTAACATTGTCAGTTGAGCTTATGCAAGCTCAAATCTTAATGTAAGCGACATACAAGCAAGCGCTGTGTTTGAAAATTCTGCTCAAAATCCTGCCATCAAGAAACCAACCAAGTGCAGTGCACTTGGACAATTAAAAAAGAAGAGATTTTTCTGCTTGTCCAATCAGGATCAAGTAATAATTTTTTCCTTGGGCAATTACTAAAATTAAGAAAAAAAATGTCCCCCGTCTCAGCCAATCAGAATTCAGTAATTTTCCCTCTATGTTATACAAGAGTGAGGTCTCTTGCCCAGAGTTCCCCTGGTTTAGCATGGTACATTATATGCAAGACTGATGACTTTTTTAGATGAAATTCACTTAATATGTATAGGTCAGCACCATTTTTTTTTTTAATTAAACTGAGCAAACAGATAAATTTTACTGTTTTGTATTGAAGGATTCACCACAGTAAGAATTTACCCAGTGGGCAGAACAGCTGTTGCATGGTGTCGGTGGCAGCTGGAACAGTGGGGGCAGCAACAACAGTATGCTGGAGTACCAGTAATGTTAAATTCCACACAGGTGAAGGAAGATTTTGCAAGGCTTGTTTTGGAAGCCATCACAAGATTAGGATATGGAAGGTACTATTTGCAGTCAGACCAGCTGAAAAGTTATGCCTAAATAATGACTAATGCTTTCATTAGTCCCATATTGCTTTTAGATTTTTGTAGTTTCAGGTTCTTAAGAAGCGAAACCTCTGTCATCTGTGTAAGTAAGTCTGACTTTCTGAAAGCTGACACTGGGCCTGGATGCAACAGTCAATGTTTTATTGACAGAGTTCACCGGTTGACCAAGTCAACTCCGAGTCCGAGTCAAATCCGAGTCCGAGTCAAGTGGCCGAGTCACTGGTCAGCAGTTTGTTCATTTCTGAAAAAATAAAGTTTGCTGTAAGCATAAATATGTGTGCGATAGTCTTTAGTGTTTCCCTAACCAACAAATGAAAGCTAACCGCAAGCAAACAGGAGTGGAACTAACCGCAAGCGAAGCGGAGTGGAACTAACCGCAAGCATACAGGAGTGCCACTAACCGCAAGCGAACCGGAATAGATCAAACCGAAAGCAAACCGGAAAATCTAGGCCAAAAATCCAACTCGAAATCCAACCCGAACGTCTGCACTTGCCACTCGCCATCTTACCTCATGGTCTGGAGGTCGTCTGGAGTTTGAAAGGTATACTGCTGACCAGTGGCTCGGTCTGACTCGGACTCGGATGTGACTCAGGCTCGGAGTTGACTCGGGAAATGGAATTACTCTTTATTGACAAGTCTGATATATTTTTGTGACAGATGTTTTACCCTTGGGCCTAGAAATGGCATTTGCAAAGATGCAATTGGTATAATTTCTTTTTATCAATTAATATAAGTAAACTGTCGAAGCTACATGTACATTTGCAATGTGCTTTTTCTCTGGGCAATTTAGGTGTGAGACCAAGAAGTTAAATTTTGGAGCGCTACCACTTTCTGATACAATTTTTCTGTTCAGCACTTTGTAAATCCCTCCCCTTGATAAAGATGGTCAAATAGTTGAAGTGAAATTCATAACAAACAGGGAACAAAAATTCTTGTTATTCTGTGCTTTGATGAAAAACCTTTCGAAAGAGCTGCTTCTTGATTTGATCTGGGAAGTACTTTTCAAGTAAAGACTTTTGAGCATGTTTAATGGAAAGCACAGTTAATGCGGTGCCATATCGTCTTTCAAAATCAGCCATGCCAAAAGCTCACAAATATATGCAAGATCAAATAATCTCTGTGTTTACCAGTGTGCAGCACATAACTGTGAAGGAGCAATCTCATATACAAAAAAAGGAAGTGGAAGTAACCAAGTAAAGTTAATTACCAATTATAACCTTTTATATGATGAAAGCAAAAGTTTCTCAATATAATATTGGTAATTTAGTAAGCAGCATTGTTCAACTTTCTGCACACATAATTTCCCAGATTGAACATTTCTCCCCATATGAATGAAATTTTTTGTTTGAAAAATTGTATATTTCAACAGAAAGAATGTTGTAAGTGATTTCTTTCCAAGTCTTTAAATGGTGAGACATTGAGACATTATATATCATAAGCAGAAGAGTCAATGGTAAAATACTACTTTTGACTTACAATTCTTCTGATTCTCCAATTATATAAACTACTCGCCGAGTTCTACACGATTCTCTGATTATACAATTCTTCCGATTCTTCTTATTATGGTGTCTGGTTTGCTGATATCGCCATGTTGTAGAACATACGTATCACCCAAGTAGGAGTAACAACTATCTTTTATTGAATATTTCACTCACTTTTATACAAACATTCATTGGTGGGTCTAATTAGAGTTATTACATACTTGGAATGATATCGGCAATATAATTTCACAGCATTTCCTAAAGCGGTTTTCTATAGATCATAGAGCGATGATTAACTATGATAAGTGTTGTGGTAAGCATGTGGTAACATTAGTCATGATATCGGATACGTATTCTAACACTTCTGATTGTTCCAGTTCACTGTGATTATGGCCAAATCAGAGAATAGCCTGCAAAAAACTATTTGTACCTTTCTAGTTCTACATGATTCTCCAATTTTTTATTGTTCCGATTGTCCTTGGATTATACATACAGTTTTTCCAATTCAATGCGATTATGGCTTAATTGGGGAATAGTAAAAATGTCTTAGGACTTCTAATTTTTCTGATTCTCTGAATATAACCACTCTTCTAGTTCTTCACAATTCTCAGATTTTTCCTATTATACAATTCGTCCAATTGTCCTCTGATTATAACAATTTTTTTCTATTTAATGACTCTTCTAATTACTCTGAGAATCTACTTAGTAAAGCTGGCATTGAACCTTCAGAACTTTTATTTTACAATATTACAACCGACAACTAACTGCAAGCAAACTGGAATGGAGTTAATTGCCAGCGTAGTGTATTAAGAGGCTGTCTTTGTAAGAACCACCCACTCGCAAATTCGCATAAAAAAACAATTTTGCTTGAAACTCTGGCACCTGAAAGACTTTACCAAGGCTAGAACTAAAATTGTAGATTTGGTTTGATTACAAATGATTTTTTGTTTGCATTAGGAGCTATAAAAGATTTTGCCCATTTGAAAAATATGCATTTTTCAAGTCATTGTAAAATATTTTACTCACGTCATCTACCAATGAAGAAATTTTATATCAATTTGCTCATAAACATTTCTAGTTTACTACAAAAGTAGCAAATTTTCCCTCAATTTATCTGGAAATGCGAAATTAAGTTTATTATGAGCACTACAATTCGGCTTCTATCAAAGGCTAAAAATGACCTTGATTTAGAGGCTAATTTTTGAAAATTGGGACCTTGCCTTGATCTGAGTGATCAATTTCATTTAACGAACCCGGGTATCTATAGCTGCAGTTTGTTAAAATCATGCGAATGAAAATGGTTTTTATTAAAGACAAAGTCCTTCAAACTGTGATGGTTAAACTGTTTTTATCGTTAGGAATGTGGTAAATGACATTGCAAAAGGCCCTCTTAAAGGCCCTCTAGACACTTGAATTGTCACTCACAAGCAATGACTATCTGAAGATAATGTCACCTTCAAAAGTTTACTGACCCCAAGAACTGATAAACCCCAAATTTTCTACCTAGTTACTACTTTCCAAACTACATCATTTTTGATATAAGCTTTAAATTTTTTGTAGTAGACTGTTAGCCCTGGGAACAGAATCTTGGGTAGGGGGGTGCAGCCTGGCCGCCTAAACCCTGACCTTGTTAAAGGCACTAACTTCTGATTTCCCTACGGTACCCGGTAAAGGGCAAAATGTCGATTTTTGATACCACCTCTAAGACATTTGTTGTAGCGTAATCAAACGTAATTATACTAGGCATCAATGCTGAAGTCAACAGAACTCAACACTAAGGAAGAACTTGTAAAAATTCATATAAATTAACATATATGTGGGCAAATGTGCTAATACTGTTTAAGACATCGGTCCATGAAAAGATACCCCATTTAAGACAAAAAAGATTTTGCCCATTTGAAAAATATGCATTTTTCAAGTCATTGTAAAATATTTTACTCACGTCATCTACCAATGAAGAAATTTTATATCAATTTGCTCATAAACATTTCTAGTTTACTACAAAAGTAGCAAATTTTCCCTCAATTTATCTGGAAATGCGAAATTAAGTTTATTATGAGCACTACAATTCGGCTTCTATCAAAGGCTAAAAATGACCTTGATTTAGAGGCTAATTTTTGAAAATTGGGACCTTGCCTTGATCTGAGTGATCAATTTCATTTAACGAACCCGGGTATCTATAGCTGCAGTTTGTTAAAATCATGCGAATGAAAATGGTTTTTATTAAAGACAAAGTCCTTCAAACTGTGATGGTTAAACTGTTTTTATCGTTAGGAATGTGGTAAATGACATTGCAAAAGGCCCTCTTAAAGGCCCTCTAGACACTTGAACACTGCGAGTGTTGCGTGACTTGAACACTGCGAGTTTTGCGTTACATTATAATTCATTGTGTCGTACATGTAGTATGTTTAACTTTCTTGTATGAGCCTGTGATCCTTGTGGTTGCCTCGTGGTTACAGTTGGCCGCCATGTTTTGTATAGACAGAGATTTGTCGATTAAAGCCTAGTATTTCTGCAGGCAGTCGTCTTCTCATTTACAACAAGGAAGACATCTGAATAGCATGATATTTTTACCTTCTATCTCTATCATTCGCCGCAACAGGTGGCCCCTTGCGCCTGTGCCATCAAATTTGAGAATTTCTGGTAATCAATGTTCTTTCCAGGGCCTGAATGAAGCCAACATACATGTAATGTTATTTGCAATCCATTTTTCCCTGCATTCTCATTGTAAGTCGCTATAAATTATATCCTCCGCTAAAATTTCACGGCATCCCGAGTAATTTTGTACTGGAACATCACTGCCATTGTCCTAGCGGATTTGGACCCCCTGGTAGCAGGTATGGACCCCCGGGAGCCCATATTCGCTAGCGGATTTGGACCACCCTTTGCAAAGTTTTGTGTTGTCATTCGAGGGGACATTAAAAAAGCTTGCAATGGAAAAACTTTACTGAGTAAGAAGGAAACATAGCTTAAAATAACAAATTGTTTAGGGGGGGGGGGGTCTAAATCTGCTGTGACACTGGATCCTTGAACAATTTATCAAATTTGGATTATTTTCTCAATTCTCTATTTTCCAATTGCCCATAATACACTTTGTTTGCCCCCCAAATTTTGCATAAACTATTGTTTTAGAATTCTCTTGGGAGGACTGCATATTTCCAAAACAATAGTTTATGCAAAATTTGGGGGGCAAACAAGGTGTATTATGGGCAATTGGAAAATAGAGAATACCATGAATCTGTTTTAATTTAATAAAGCAATAGTGATTCTTATCTACCATTATTCAGGGCCATCAAAAATCTAGGCCACTTATATTTCCTTTCCTTACGTTATGTTTTTAAAGATAAGATATCGTCATACGAACAACTGTTGAAACGAATGAGTTCCCAGACACTGCAAAATAGGCGAATTCAAGACATGTTATGTACTATAAATAACTGCCTAAGTAACAAAGCCCCACCCAGCATTAAGAACCTAGTCTCATTAAGAAGTTGTAGTTACAATCTTAGGGGTGATAATATGCTGGCCTTGCCAAAAGTAAATACCACCAAGTACGGACTAAAGTCATGGCGCTACTTTGCTACAAAAATATGGAACGACCTACCAAATGAAATCAGGGCCACGGCTGGTAAAAATGAATTTGTCCGAAGGATACGCACTGTAAATTTTTAAACTCTTTAGCTGAGTAGATGTAAATTGTTTTTTTTTATATATATAACATTCTTAACATAGTAGACATTTTAGATCTAGATTATATATTTTACATTCTCATAGTTTCTATTTTAGTTTTCTTTTATCTGTTATTTTAGTGGAACATCTGTAAACTAGCTATTCTAGCTAAGCATGTTTCCCACTTTAAATAAAGTATTGTATTGTATTGTATTGTATTTCTCAACTTTTTTTCTTGCCTTGAATATGTCACATTCATACTAGCCTGTGAGGGGAGCTACATTCATACAAAACCTTTGGCCAAATTAAAATTGTTGTGTGAGTCGTGGGGGGTCCCATGCGTCAAAAACTATTTTTAGTAATAGTGCAACCCTCCAAGTTTATTTTTTTCTTAGTGGCCATTTGGCCACTGACTGCTCAAATTTGGTCACTAGTGAAAACTTTTAGTCGCTAAATTAATTAAGCTCACGCTTTCAATCCTTCTTCTCAATTGTTAGTTGCCAGGCTGGCAACTTCAGTTCCAATTTAGTCACCAGCTCCAGAATTTTTAGTCGCCATGGCAACTAAAATGGTCTTAACTTGGAGGGTTGTAGTGCGCATCACTATTAGTCTATTAATAAAGTGATAATACTGCTGCATTCCTAGTGAGTGTAATCTTAATGAATTCAATAAAAACACTGGTTCTTAACTAGCTCTTCTTTCTTTTAGCTGGGTTACCGTAGAGTCTCACGGTCCAGCAGTTACCCTCACATTTTACAATGGTGGAGTACCAGTATGTAAAGTGGACTTGGTACTTGCGTTCAAGGTTAAGCATTGGCCAGAAGATGCAAAAACTTGGAAAAGTAGATCTCAAAATGGTATAATAAATTAATTGTCACTCACAAGCAATGACTATCTGAAGATAATGTCACCTTCAAAAGTTTACTGACCCCAAGAACTGATAAACCCCAAATTTTCTACCTAGTTACTACTTTCCAAACTACATCATTTTTGATATAAGCTTTAAATTTTTTGTAGTAGACTGTTAGCCCTGGGAACAGAATCTTGGGTAGGGGGGTGCAGCCTGGCCGCCTAAACCCTGACCTTGTTAAAGGCACTAACTTCTGATTTCCCTACGGTACCCGGTAAAGGGCAAAATGTCGATTTTTGATACCACCTCTAAGACATTTGTTGTAGCGTAATCAAACGTAATTATACTAGGCATCAATGCCGAAGTCAACAGAACTCAACACTAAGGAAGAACTTGTAAAAATTCATATAAATTAACATATATGTGGGCAAATGTGCTAATACTGTTTAAGACATCGGTCCATGAAAAGATACCCCATTTAAGACAAAAAAGCCTGAAAGCCATTCCTTATAAGAGAGTACCCTCCCCACCCCCCCTGGAGTGTTAGTAACCTCACCGTTTTTTATGGACACCTGTACCCAATGCAGACTTTGCACTTGCTGATTCTTGCAGCTTTGCCACTCCCCAGTTGGTATAATTAAGAAAAAGAGATTTCTAGCAATTTTTACATCAGATTACTTTGTTTCTTTCCATCTTATTCACAGTCTTTATTTTATCTATGTAAGTTACTGATTCAGTCATTTAGGATCATTGTTGCTGTGTTATTGTCAGGAATGTCATTGTAGCAAACATCATTCAGAAGTACCTAAAGTATCACGAAGATACTTTTTTTCCTGTTGTTTTTTTTCTTGTTGTTTTTTCTTTCTGCAAGCAAGAGTTCTAATGGCTGTTGTTTTGATCTTTAGTTTGGCCATATCCTTTACTTGAAGTTTGTACCGCCAGTTGTCACGTGGTTCCAGTGCATCCAAAAGCTACAAACCTTCAAGGAAAAGACGTTTTGTGGCGATATTCCTTCTCAGCAGCTGAGAAGGAACTGATTGATTTTGATGACAGATCAAGTTCTTGCTGGAAACAGGTTTTGTGTATGCTGAAGGATCTGAAAGAGAAATATTTGAAGCCCCTTAAATCACACCACCTTAAAGCAAGTCTGTTTTACGAGCGTGAGGCAAACCCTCATCCCTTCCAGTGGAGCCACCCTTTTCTCGCTGTACGATTATCCTCTTGTCTTGATCGTCTTGAACGCTGTTTATTTTTCTCAAATTGTCCCAATTATTTCATCCCAAATCAAAATTTGTTCGAAATGTTTAACCCTCAAGTGTGCCTTGAATTACGTCAAAAATTAAGATTGATTAGATACTACCTATTACTATTGTAGCCATATAATAAATTAAGGTGACGCGATCGAAATAAATGACGCGCTACATGCCTGTCTAAAAACTCTAATAACTTCACCATTTCTGACTCGATTTCCCTGAAACTTTCGCATTTTATACGAAATTTATCGTGGAATGATATGTATGTCAATATGTTGATCTAACATTCGTTAGTTTTGCGCGATGTTACATTTATTGAACACTACTTTTTGGATAAAATTGCTATTTACAGATAACTGAGCGCTAAGATTTCGTTTTTACTTCTGCAGTTAGCTCGCAATACCATCTTGCCATGACTGTTCAAGTTTCCGCAAAATCGTCGGAACAGAAACCCCGGCACAATTTGGACATGAAAATATTAACTCCGGGCGAACTTCGAAGTTTGGAACACTCCAGCGCTTCCAAATTTCACCTAAAAGCACAACAACCGAAGAAAAAGAAGGTTCAATGTATCAGTTTTATTAGCTCCAAATCACATTCGGCTATTTGAAACGATGACAAAGTTTGAGCTAATGTTATAAACTCACCTTTTGCGTCAAAATGTAGCGAAGTGGCCAAATTTACGTTTTTCTGAATTATATGAAAACTAACCGGACGAATCGAATAAAACTACTGGAACATAAAAATGAATATCTTACACACACTTTGCGCTATTTTACGTTTCTGGATGCTGTCTTGATGTGGATAAAATATATTTTTAAAGTGGAGCACTGCTTCAACTCTGTTGTGAACACGGCCTTGTTGTCATTTAAATTATACAGCTGACGCTATGCGAATTTTTTGGAGTTGATAAAAATTTGAGGAATTTGCACATGGACTAGGGGGGGTGCATTGACAGTGTTTAGTCGCTATATGCTCTGATTTCTGAGGTCATGCAAGGGTAATCAGCGACGTCAGCATCGTTAAGGCCGCGCTGGACCCTTGCTACATTATGTATGCATTTATGCACGAACTGCGACGACTGAAGCCGACGGCAAACGAAATATTCATGAAATTTATTTCTAAACGTTCTTTGTATCAGTAATTACACGTTATTGTTCTCAGCTTTGACAGCTTTGTGTCCCGTGCGCTGGAACGTAGCGAATTATCATAATTAGATTCACAGCTATGAATATAGCGCACGTTGTTGTAAACATAGACTCGGAAGGTCTTCGGAAGCCTCAAAACCTGCAATTTTGTGTCCAAGTTTTCTTCGCCGATACAGAATTTCAAGACTTGATTTGCAGGGAACATAAACTTGGTGTACTCTATTGTGTTCTGGTCAAAACGGATTTTTAAAATCCCTTTTCAAAAAGAAGATAGCACGTTTCAAAGTTTAGATTTCACATTTTTACCCTCTTAGGAGCCAATGACTCCTAGTAATTATTGAATTCGAGAATTTCGTTCTGACCAGAACACAAAAGAGGTTGTGATTTACCACTAGGTTATATAGTCGTTTAATTTGGTGCGCTATTCTAGCTGGAAACTTGGACACAAAATCGCATTATCTGCAGATTAACACTTAAGAGCTTGTAACATCAAAGTAAACGGTCATCTCTCAGTAAAACGACAATCATGATAAAATTCCATCAACCCCTATTATCCTTGATAAGTTTTGAAGGAATCGGTGTTCAAAATTCGAAGAATTAAACATTTACAACATGACACCCCGTCAAAATAATTGCTAATGAATTTATTAATGAGCAAGGGTCCAGCGCGGCCTTAATAGCATAGCTATTTTGTCAAAATATGCATTGATTTATTGATTTTTCCCTGTTCTTGTTTTAAAGTCTGCGTAAGGATTGTTTTCCTTGACTTATTTTGGATGAAAAATCAAAGCATGTAGCGACGGAACACTGTCAATGCATCCCCCTAGTCCATGTGCAAATTCCTCAAATTCTCATCAACTCCAAAAAATTTACATAGCGTCAGCAGTAGAATTCAAACAACAACAAGGCCGTGTTCACAACAGAGTTGAAGCAGTGCTCCACTTTAAAAATATATTTTATCCACATCAAGGCAGCTCCAGAAGTGTGTGTAAGATATTCATTTTTATGTTCCAGTAGTTTTATTCGATTCGTCCGGTTAGTTTTCATATAATTCAGAAAAACGTAAATTTGGCCACTTCGCTACATTTTGACGCAAAAGGTGAGTTTATAACATTAGCTCAAACTTTGTCATCGTTTCAAATAGCCGAATGTGATTTGGAGCTAATAAAACTGATACATTGAACCTTCTTTTTCTTCGGTTGTTGTGCTTTTAGGTGAAATTTGGAAGCGCTGGAGTGTTCCAAACTTCGAAGTTCGCCCGGAGTTAATATTTTCATGTCCAAATTGTGCCGGGGTTTCTGTTCCGACGATTTTGCGGAAACTTGAACAGTCATGGCAAGATGGTATTGCGAGCTAACTGTAGAAGTTAAAACGAAATCTTAGCGCTCAGTTATCTGTAAATAGCAATTTTATCCAAGAAGTAGTGTTCAATAAATGTAACATCGCGCAAAACTAACGAATGTTAGATCAACACATTGACTCAACGGATACATATTATTCCACGATAAATTTCGTATAAACTGCGAAAGTTTCAGGGAAATCGAGTCAGAAATGGTGAAGTTATTAGAGTTTTTAGCCAGGCATACAGCGCGTCATTTATTTCGATCGAGTCACCTTAAGGGGGGTGACTCTTAACTACCAATTTGGTTTCTAAGGCAGGTTCCGAATTGCCACATTTTGGAAATCAGACCTCATACGGATAAGCTTTTTGCACGAGTTTGTTCTATTGAAGATTCCTCCAAGAGTTTCAAGTGACGGCCGTATTTAACGTGACACGTGACCAGAACAGAAAAAACCCGAAAACTCAAACGGCGGATAGATTTTAAAATTTAAATGAGCGTCAATAGATAAAGAACGACCACATGCGTAATGTGACGTATCGTTTTTGTGAAATTCGCATTATTATAAGAGCTATGGCGTAATAAACACTCATATTTACGGACTTTCAACAATAGCGTTTCCTTTTTTCGAGTAAACGGTAAAAGCATACGTCAGATTCTAAAGACGGCGACGTTATCTCTGATTCGTAAAGGAAATCGGAACTTTACCTTGTTTCCTTGGAGTTTTAGGCATTTTAAATGTTAGCGCGCGGTTTCGGACTGGCACTAGTTTCGCACGCACAAACGATACATTTTTCAAAGCAAAATAAAATTCACCATTTAGCGTTACAAAAAGCTTCAAAATCGCTTGCTTCAAAATACTGTCGTCAGCAATCCCTTAGCAACTGCTCTGGATCTGTAGTTAAGAGTCACCCCCCTTAAGTTATTGTTTGTGAATCTTGAATGAATAGTCAATACTGTAGGTAGGTTTTCAAGTAAATTAACCCGGTGCTGGTTGAACCACCGGTGCGTCGACAAGGTTTGCCAGTCGTTGTTCGGCCTGTGCGATGTCGTTTTTTAACTGCGCTACGCGCTTCTTCTTTGCTATGGCTTCCTCAGCCACTTTCAGTTCGTTGAGCTTTGCTAAAACTTGGACTTCGTCGTCCTCATCTGGCCCTTCAGCTGGTTGCACTATGGAATTTCCTACCGCACCAGAGTCAGTCGGCGGCATGGAGTTTGAGTTATCTTGTCCGTTAAACTGTTCAGCCTTTCCGCTATTGTCGGCAGGCAAGCCCGTTGTCCCGGTGCAATGAGGTCCGGGGTCGCCGAACGAGTGTACGCTATGTGGCAGTTTGCAGCCCGGGCACTTGGGTGTTCTTTTATCAGCAGCCAGGTCAGTTGTTTTGTCGTCGGTGCCAGCCATTGCAAGTACGTAGTAGAGATACAAAGATGCCAATATATGTAAGAAAACAAGAAACTGCCAAATGTGTACAGCCAGGTGTAGCGTGTACCAGCGAGCTAAGCAATTGAGCAACTAAACTCAAACTCCTGGCGAGTCAGCTTGCGGTAATTTTTTAGAATGTTGATTCGTTGCTCTGCAGGACTGCAGCCTGAGTATACACTTCATACAATCCACCGTAAGCAAAAAGATGGCGACTGATGAGGGTGACCATAAATAGTTTTCATCAGTTTTTCCAAACCGCAAGGACAGAACTTGAAAAAGTCAGGCTGACTTTTTCAAGTGGAGATCAAAAGCTCCCGGTGGTATCACAGATATATCACTCTATATTTAGCTTCAGTACACTAGTGTAGTAATTTTAAGAATACTTAACCATTATGGTGTAAACATGTTTTTCGGGTTGTTGAATGTTTGAAGTTATGCTCGTGACAGTCATAGGTAGTTTCCTGAAATATGTATGGTTGTTCGTTGAGAATTTAAATCACTCTAGGTCGGCACGTTTTGTAAATTGTGAAATATTTTCTTTTGTGATTATTAGTTCCACATACCTCAGCCCCCAGAGTTGACGGCACCTCAGCTGATTTCAGCAGGTGGGGGTATACGTTCCCTTTTTCCACAAAGTGGTTTTGGGTTTTCGTATCCGGCGGTGTCGTACTTTATAGTTACTTTTATGAAGTTCGATCTTTTGTGATAACTGGTATTGTAATAATCGTACACTAATAAGTTTATGGCAGTTTTGCAATAAACTGGCTATGAGGTCCTTGCTGACCTACAAGCCCCTGTATCTACGCATTTGTGTGTGACAGTCTTTGATAAGGAAACGTTCATTATTTGATAGGTAGTCTCTGCATTATCTGATGACCCCCCTCTTCATCAGAAATTTTTACCCTCCCCCGCTTGTAATTCGAAACTTTTTTAGATGACCCCCACCCCCAAAAAAGCAATTATGATAGTGATAACATAACAAGTCAGGACCTGCTTATTGTGCAGTGATTAACTGTTTTTATTGATGGGGCGTTTATTAATAGTTGGTGGGGTTGGGTTGATGAGGATCTGGACATGGTAGGGGGTCCGGGACATGGTATCCCCGGAAAAATTTAGATTTTTTACAACCTCAGAAACGCTATTTTAGGCACTCTGGTAGAATTCGCACTATTATAGATACGGTCTTTTACAACACTCAACGGTAATTATTTTGGGTGGCCCCCCATCTTACAGACCATATTTTTTGCCTCACCCGCCCTTTGAAGCCATTTTTTGCATGCCCCCAAATCCCACCAGCTCCCTCTACCTCATAAAAAGTGAACAGTGCCTAAGGTCAGACGACGCCTTTAAAGCGGACACCAAAAGAATACGTAAAACGGCTAAACACCAGGTGGTCAACACCCTGCATGGCTAATTGGTCTCCATGAAAGAAAAAATTAATAAATAGAAAAAAAGAGGCTCATCCCCGGTGTAAGAACCTGTGCAACTCACCGCTGACGTAAAACAAAGAACGAACAATACAAAAAAGAGCTGGCAAAACAAAGATAGAGAAGGAAAACAATAGCTCCAAAACAAAGAAAAATATCACAGGTTCTTACACCGAGGTAAACCCAAAAAAGAACTATCCGGCAACAGAAGAGGCCCAAAATCGACAACAAAGGAACTGTTTCATCCGCAAGTAGAATGAAGCTTGAAGAGTATTTAAAAGAACTTGCTGTAAATTTACAAGATAAGTTTAACACATTCAGCGACCAGTTGACAAAAAACGTCAATTTCACCACTGTATTATCAAAGAAAAAGCAAAAAGCTTAGAGAACGCAAGAGACTAGAACCCGCCCAGAAAAGCATAAGAAAGCGCGATTTCAAAAAACAAACATCAGAAAAGTTGAAATTTATATTTGTTTATGTTTATACCAACTCCTGACAGCACATAAGCTTCAAATATACGTTAAAAAAGAATGTAGGTGGACACCAAAACAGTCACCTGACAACCTGGAGTCGATCGCTGTTCGAGTAGTACCATGCAGTAATGAAGGTGCATGCAACGAGGGAAATGTTTCATGTTTCACGGCGAGTCTGTTAATTTGGGTTTTTGCATCACGGACCATTCATTGTTTAAATTAATCATAAGTGAGGAGGATTCTAGGTAAGTCTGTTCCATACACTGTCTTCAAGAAAGAGAAAAGTTATCCGATCATCCGTGACGCCAAAATGAAAACAACATTTCCTATAAACCAAGCTTAAAATTATTACAATTCATTGACTTCCTAAATACTAGAGGGGGGCCTCGGCAAGCTAATTCTTTTTATAACATGTGATGCACTTATATAATTAGTCCTGCATTATCGTGGGTAGCGTATACCTGATGAGTACAGATAACTATGCAAAAATATCGCTCAATTAGCCCTGTACTGTCGTGGGTAGTGTAACAGTAACTTGGAAAACTAATTTGCTTTAAAGTGCTACTATGATGAAATTCGCATGTTTTCTTTCGCAACCGTTTTAAAATATTAACAATTACCCTACTTGAGAAGCAAAATGCCATTTACTGTTTTTCAATACCTCTTTTCGTTCCAGAGATATTCAAGTTTTTAAAATATGCAAATTAGCAAAGTAGTGACGTCATACACTCAACCAAATTCTGATTAAATACTAAGAAAGTGATATCTCAGCCAGTTTGTATTGAAAGTCTCTGATTGCAGTGACACTCTGCTAGTTGTGTTTCACAATATGAACCTGATAACTTGGTTACCATTGCAACATACTAGGTTCCAGATCCCCCAAATGCTTAACGCCTTTCTGGCCAATTCTGGCATTCTCCGTTAATATTTGTAAATAATGCTTTACATGCAAGATCTAGCAAGCATATCAATGGATTTGGCAGACGTCTTGCCTGGGTTTAATTTTTCCGAACTGAAAAATTCTGAAATATTAAAATAAAATTGATGGGGACTGGAAAAGAGTGAGTTGCCATGGTAACGTAATTTTATTACAGCTGTGGGTGTGTCACCTGAGGAACTATTAGTCTGCCAAGTTTCACTGGTCTCTGCAGAAAAATGACCGAGATAACTTAATTTTTGTACTTGACAAAAAATTGGGTTGAGTATATGATGTCATCAGTTCCCTAATTTGCATATTTTACGATTTTCTGGAATTAAAATAGATATTTGAAAAGGGTAAATGGCATTTTAAATCTTTCATTTAATACTCTTTGAAACACCTAAAATTGCAAGGGGTGAAAATTTGATCATAGTAATGAGTCATTTACGACAGTGGATACTTAAAATTAGTCCTACTTTACCCCGTAATAATCGATTCTGGTAAAAGTGTTTTTCGATAGTTACATTGCGCCGGCCGGAACTTGCTGATGGGACAGGAAACTATCTTTTAGAAGCGATATATACGCGCTGGCATTTCTGTTCACATTTTCGGAACTTTGTTGCTGTGAAGAACGCTTTAGTAACATTGCTCGTCGGAGAAAGCGACTTTAGGTAAGGTAAGGTAAGGTAATTTATTTTACGTCAAGAACACGGGGAGTGGTTGCCCAAGTCTCCCGAGCCAGGGGCTCATGATAAAAGTGTTTGACATACATGTTAAAAAAAGATTTAAAAACTATATATTAAAAAATACAATATTATTATACTATTTAATTATACTATTTAATTATATTATTATACTGTTAAATTAATAATTAACAAAAAAGATGAAGCGTAAAGCCTGGCGTAAGGCAGAGCTAAGAGGGACTTATCCAAAAGTGGAAAGACACTGACGAGAAGACGGCTGACAATTCAGACTTTTTTGAAACTCAAGCATTTGCGTCCATTTTTTGTTGCATCTGTTGTAATTAGCCTTTATGTACTAAGCGCATATGAATTAACACCTTCGGTTCAACTCACCAGATAAAAATATTCTAGGAATTTGCATTCACTTCCAAATTCTTTGATGTGCTGCTCACAACCGTGCTAAAATTTTAGCAGTTGCGGCTCGTCCGGGCGGCTTAGCTCGAAATTTGAATAGTTACGCAGCTCTCGTAAGCTTGTAATTCTACTGGTCCTTCTAGTTAGCAGCTGCTATTGTTTTGGGGGCTAGGGGCATTGTTCTTGTTGTTTGTTCTATTGTTCTCTCAGCCACTCATGTGAGACCTTACGAGAGCTGCATGGCGACCCCGAAATTTCAGGTAAATTGTGCACTTTTTGATACCAGCATGAAATTTGGCACACTGCACGTGGTCACCAACACAAGTGCCAAACCGGAAAAACGCCAGTTTCCATGGAAATCGTAATTTATTAAATCAATTAAATTTCGTGAAATGTTTGTTTGTCCTTGTTTATGGAAAAATATCATTATGTCAGGTAGTGATACCAAGTCGCAAGTACCAAATTTAGAATGAAATGCCGTAATTAGGGACGGACCATTATTTTTCTGGAGGGGGGGGATGAAAAATCTCTCTCTGCAAACTTTTTTTTTTTATCTATGCACCTCTGCAAACAATTTTTTTCTAACAACACCTTCCTGCAAACAATTTTTTTTTCGATCTTTTTTAACCACGATCTGACACAAAAAGGAGGTTCGCTTTTGCTGCCATCAATCATTATTTAATTCAATATTTTATGGTGGCGACCAATAAACACCTCTGAACTCATCTTTTTCGTTTTCTGAGACGTACACTGCGAAGATTGGCGGCAGTAATTTTTTTTTAATTTTTTTAACGAAAGACTTCTTGTGGTTGTAAGCTTGTCGTTTATTTCCGACGCATTTCGTCTCCAACTGAGACGTCTTCAGGGAATGAATACAACTAGCAAAGAACAGCATATATAGCACATTCGCGTGCCTAGCTACAACTTCCCATGGAAGTGAATAATAACTAAAATATGCTGTAAACGAACGTTACAAAAAATGCCTTAATACAGATGTTATTGCGTGTTGTTATATTTTGGGGGGCATACGATTAGCGCTAATCGTATGCCCCCCAAAATATAACAACACGCAATAACATATGTATTAAGGCGTTTTTTGTAACGTTCGTTTACAGCATATTTTAGTTATTATTCACTTCCATGGGAAGTTGTAGCTAGGTACGCGAATGTGCCATATATGCTGTTCTTTGCTAGTCCCTGAAGAAGTCTCAGAGACGAAACGCGTCGGAAATAAACGACAAGCTTACAACTACAAGAAGTCTTTCCTTGAGCTGCTCACTAGTCTTCGTTAAAAAATAAAAAAAAAGTTTCTCTGACATCTATGCAAACTATTTTTTAATACATATTATGTTTTTGTCTTTTTAGGCCCTGCAAACAATTTTTTTCAATATTTTTCATCCCCCCCCCCCCCCTCCAGAAAAATAATGGTCCGTCCCCAATGTGCTCCTGTCCGTCCCTGAAGACTGTTCACAGCCCTCTATATTTTCGTATTTTTCTTCTAGCGAACGACGAACGCGGGGATGGGGGAATGAATCGCTAGAGACCCAGCTGAAATTAGGAAATTGGCGTTGGCACTATATCGAGAATTGATAAGTATGTGAATGCCTGTAATCCTGCAAAGTTTGGTGCTTGTATCAAAAATTACACATTTAGGAGCTGAGTAGGCTCGATTACCAGCCGCTGTTCGGGGAATGAGCCCGCGCTCCTCCCCGAAACGACGGCCGTCACTTCTTGGGGAGGAAAGACCGAACACGAGAGGACGGCGGAAATCGAGCCTAGGAGCTGAGTCGCGGGACTATTAGTGACAACGAAGCCATCACTCCCAGGTGGGCGAGGTTCATTAGCCACGACTGTCAATCCTCTCGGGTTGTTTGTAAATGCTGACAAAAGATTTTAGTTAAACTGGCTAAACTTGTTTTTTTCTTTACAGAAGTTACTAATTGATATTTGTCGACTTCAAATCTATCTCACTAAAAAGATTTTTTTTTAACCCTACGTCGAATTCAGTACTTCAGTTTTCAGTTGCTGATTTTCGTTTCGTTAAACCAGGTTGTGACTAACTGTTTTGCTGGTATGAATCACCTGAGTAATTATAACCCTGTGGATCAGCCGCTAGGTGCGTCAGTGCTAAATATTTTGAAAGGCCGTTTCAAATACCCCCCGCGGGGGGGGGGGGGTACTCCCATAAATTTCGGATAGGGGTGTGTCGCGAAGGTTCTTAAACTCTGACCCTATTTAAGGATAAAGAAAACGAAAATTGATACACTTTTTAAGGCCCAAACCAGAAAAATGACACCCTGTTCAAGGAGAGGAGAAGCGTTGGGTGACGATCCAAATAACGGCTAACCGCACATGGCAAAACACAATTCTTTACAAAATCGCTTTGCTACTAGTTGAACGGATAGTTTATAGTTTAAACAGACCATTTTTTTGTTACGTTTAGTTGGGCATTTATTTTAGCTGAAAGAATATAGGTACCCTATCTAAGGATAACACCGGGAACACAGTGCCAAAAGGAGCAAAAATGATACCCTATTTAAGGACCGAGAACCTCAAAAACCATACCCTATCCCGCGGCACATACCTATATAGCCCATATATATGGGAGTACCCCCCCCCCCCCCCCCCTGGCAATTACCTAAATGACAGTTTCCCTGTCCTTTTCAATACTTAGTGAGACAGTGACTGGAAAGGAATGAGTTGGAGGACGAGAAAGCACGTAAACTGTATTGTAGTCCATTTTATTTTTGTTCTCACATTTTGGCGATTTGTAAAGGTTTTGTTGAAAACCTCCTGATGAGAATTAGAACTGGGGGGCGAGTTGAGAATGCAAATTTTTGTCATATGATCCGGACAACACCAAAATAGTTTCCCGCCGATAATAAGGAAATCTCGAGGAATTTGTTCCTTCGTCAGAATTCTCTATAGTACATACAATGTGCACTTTCTTATAAAATTTACAGACACTGCATTTGTAGACCGGAAGTGTGATGCAGAATTGCTAATTTTCCCAGAAAACTACCGGAAGCTCAATCACAGTATTAAAATATGCTGCTGTAAGCGCTTTTTGGCAAACGACTGACGCAATTTAAAGGGTATCGAAGAAAGCAGCGATCATTGCAGAAAAATGAATAGAGAAGAGTTGAATACCATTTTAAACCGTTTTACTAACAAGACCGTCCTGTTACGCCAAGAAAGAAAAACAGAAGCGTTGAAGTGTTGGGAACCGATCGTGAAAGGAATTCTTGATAGCGTGAAAAGGAAAGACCGACGCTTCGCCAGTCTTCAAACCTTTCCTACTGGCGGTTATTATGAAAGGACTAAAGTAAAGGAGCCTGACGAGTTCGATTTGATGTTGGTCATGGATAACTTGGAACTGGATGGTGAACCATACGATTCTGATGAAAATGACGGTTTAAGCGAACCACCGATAGGTACTGAAGTTAAAAGGTTTATTTAATTTTAATATAAATAGAATCAAGAAAGGAAATTGGCACTTGAAATATCGACAAAATCAAGGGACGCGAGCGGTTCACAACGAATTCAACCTAGCTACTCCATGACAAATTAATTCTTATCTTCCTCTTGATTTATATGATGTAGTCTCTTTTGTATTTGTTTAGGTGGGGGGGAGGGGTCTTTAAGTCTTAAAGACAAGCTCTAATGGGTGGGGGTGGGTGTTGGATTGAAGCTGTCCCTTTAAAAATGGGCAGATGATAGTTTTAGGGCTGAGGTAATGCAATATGACACACACTTTAAAGGGAAGCTAATTTCTTCTTAATCATTCACATACAGAATTTTTTGTAGTCTTGTATATTTGATGTGCAGTACACCATAGTTTCAGATACTTGTGTTAGTTTTTTTACATCAAATCTGATTTGTGTAGAAGTCAAGTTTAACTTATTTTTTGTTTTTCCGCTTATCATTGCCATGGAAATATTGATTTTCTTAAAAATAGATGTAATCTATACCAACTTTAATCCAATGAAAATGTTAGGTTTGGTCCAGAAAAAAAACTGTATTGAGACACGTAAAAGACAAACTTTAAGGTGAGGAGAGGCTGAATTGAATCTTGCCCTTTTCTTCCTCAGAAGGAAAGCAGTTTTAGTTGTTGTTTTCAAGCATATACAGCCAGCATGGTCACAGATAACACAATCCAAGGACTGACACCACTTTAAATTCTTTGTCAGTAGTGCATTTTCACATAAAGCATGACAAGCTTTTTTTTGTAAAGAAACAGAGTATTGTTTGTTTTGTGTTACAGAATTCACCACAGTAATGATTGATCAGGGCGAGGAAGTGCAGTGGCAACCAGACAAGTGTGTTAATTCTCGGGGAATGTTAAGTGCCACACAAGTCAAAGCAGTTTTTGCAAGGCTTGTCGGGGACGCCATCAGGGAACGAGGACATGGAAGGTACTGTTAACTGGTTCTGAAAAGTGATAAATAACTGCCCCATATATAGCAATGGGTGAGAGTTAGTAGATTGTTATTGCAGTTTTCAATAACATGCAAACTCTGAAATTCAAACCTCAACCACCGGTTCACGTTTTTCGCTGCCATCAATCATCTAAGTAGACCTCTCGGGAAACAGAAGCTCATTTAAGCCAGGTCAAAAGGTCACATCTGTTGGTCGTGATTGGTAGATTTCGATCCATTTTCTTTGTTTCTGTGTTTCAAGGTTCGTTGGCTGTCGCCATAATTTTGATTGACGGCAGCGAAAAACCCAATCGTCAGTTTGGCTTTGAACTTCAGAGTTTGCATGTTGTTGAAAACCGCAATAAACAACCAAGTTTGATATAAAAATATTTGTTATGCACTATTCAGGAAATAGGTGTCAATGGGGTATGGGATCACAGAGGTAGCAAAAAATTTTAATACCATTCACCCAGGGGATACTAAAAAATTCCAGTTATACCCCCAAGCACAGCAAACACATGTCAAGTTCAAACTTTCACAAGAGCGAAATATTCAGATTCATTCAGTTGTACTGTAAACTTGGGAATTTGTGGTTTTTCAAACATTTTTGAAGCACAACTCGGTTAACAATAACCGACTAAAGACAATGTACATCTTAGACTGTGCAAGCTTGGCATAAACTGAAGAATTGGATGGCGGCCGTTTTGAAACCGAAATGTAAGCTTCGAGCGGCCAAAGATGAAAGAAACCTGGCAGTTGATAAATGCAAAAAGCCACCACAAACTTTAGATATGTAAGTGCTTCTGGCGTTTTGGCATCAAAAAATTCCTACTGTCATAGCACGTCCACTTCTTCATCGGTTGAACTTCGCGCTTTTATAATTATTTGGACGTTTTTCAATGACAGACCGGTGAAAAACTTGGCGAAGAACTTACTTGCTGGATTGAAAAACTTGTATCCTTAAGCTTGTTCATTTATATGTCTGTCGAGTGTAGCTATTATCATTCTGTAAGCTGTCTGGTTCCAAGACAAGTCGTCACTATTTTGTCCTTTTACTTTAGGGCAGAACTTTTTGTTCAGCTTGCTCGTTTTCCTCTATTTCGTTGGCGATATTTTTTTCCCTTCGCAAGACTTTTTCCATACATTTAGCCAGAATGAGGTGCTAATAATTGTATTTGGTTTCTTAGAACTATCTTTTAGGTGTTTTACTGTTGTTTACCTAGCGAAAACCCCGGTCGTTGTTTTCGTCCGCGTCTATTTGTAATTTGCACTGGTGTTGCACTTTTTGCACTGGTGTTACATCTGAACTGCACTGCTCTCAGCCAATCAGATTCGAGTAATTTTTTCATGTATATTATTACCTTACAAAGTTCTATACGACCAGGGCTTATAACTAGATTTTTTACAGTATCTAAGAAAACATGATAAAATTTTATACCATCATGTCTTTGAAGGGCAAGTCAGTCAAAATCATATTTATATTTACCTGTACCAAATTTGTAATTATTGATAACAAATGAATGAAAAAAACCTTACAGTTCTAATTGGCTTTTAGTAAGTTTGGTTAACATACAATTTATGTAAATTCAATTTTTAGTTTAGTCACTGTATCATGTCATGGCCCAGCTGTTACCCTCAAGATAATCAACAGCAGGAGCAGGAGAGAATATTCAGTTGACTTGGCACTTGCCATCAAGGATAAGTCTTGGCCAGATGATGCAGAGGAGTGGAAAACAAGACGTCGCAATGGTATCAGTTTATTTGCCACTGAAAAGCAATGACTACCTGAAGATATTGACCCTGAGAAAGTTTTCCCCCTGCACTAGCAGAGAGCTGCTTAACCCTTACTTTATAACTCATTAATATTTATATTTCTAAATTATTTGGCATTTTCACTTGACAAGAAACTTAAAAAAGAAAGAAACACCAATCACAAAGCAACTAATTGCAGGCTTTTTGCATTTTTATGTTTTAACGTTCATAATGGCTGCTGTTTTGACTTTGCATTTAGGTTGGCCCAGTTTGTCACTTGTGCGTGAGATTTATCAGAGTGGTTGCCATCTAGTTGCAAAGCCTCCAAAAGGACACAGTGTTCCTGAACGTGAAAAAGAATTTCTGTGGCGATATTCCTTCTCAGCATCCATAAAGAAGCTGTTTCTTAAGGGCAGCCACAATCAAGAAAGTTCTTGCCGGAAGCAGGTTTTTCGTATACTGAAGGCCCTGAGAGAGGAACTTCATCTGCAGCCCCTCAAGTCATACCACCTTAAAACAATCTTGTTGTACGAGTGCGAGGCATGCCCTCATCCTTCCCAATGGAGCCATGGTTGTCTGGGTGAGCGATTCTTAGGCCTTCTTCAGAGGCTTGAAAATTGTTTGCAGCAGTCAAATTGCCCTCATTATTTCATCCGTGATGTCAATTTGTTTGAATTGTTCAACCGCCAAAAGTGTTCCGAATTGGCCAAAAGAGTAAGGCAGATCAGACTGCAACCAGGAAAGGAGTTAATTCAACTCATTCAGTAAAACAGTGGTATTGCATATAATCAAAACGTTCAAAACTACCTATGTTATGAGCACCTGGTCTTTTGTTTGCTTCATTTTAGCTCCATTGCAGAGAGAATCTAAGACATTAGCCTTCCCAGTATCTCCGATTAAGAGGAAAATATATAGGAAACTAAAATTTTACTTAATATTGTAGCAATTTTATTCATAGTTTCCTGGTCTTCTGTTTTTACCAGTTACACTAATCATGAAATTTGGATCAATTTGTTTTGGGTATTGTAGAGTAGACTATCCCAAGTAATCACAGGTTTATAATTTTGCTAGTTCATGAAGCTCAACAGCTGCTGTAAAATACCTTGACAAAACTGTAACAAAAAATTAATAAATGTTTTAACCTTGTTTAAAATTTTATTTTCCTTTGTTTTGGGGTGTGGTTATGTATGATAATGAGTTTAAAACAAATGAAAATAAAATTTGAACCAACGATAAAATTGAACCACAACATAAAAACACATAATAAATTTAGGGAAGGTATAAACACCAGAGAGAAGGACAATAGTATTATTATACATGTGTAATAATTATATTACATGAACTTTTATTTAAAAGTGTTACAATGCTGACCGTGTATTAATTTTATGAATGTACATGTAGTACTTAGAGCATGGCTTGATCACAACTCTTCAGAAAGAGTGACAAATTATTTGCTGCATTTCAAATAAACTAAAGGCATTAAAATAATAAAATTAAATATAGTTTCTCTGTGTTAGGATAATTTATTTTTGCATGCATCCCATGAATTTGGGGGTGTTTCATGAAACCATTGTTGAAACCCTGATAGGCAATAATGGGATCACAATTTCATGCACATGCCTCAATAGCATTACTAAGATGTCAACAAAAGAACAACCCTTGCAGTAGTAGTCGTTACAGGCAAAGCTCCCATAAGTAGGCACTCTCAAGCAGAGAGTGTCTGTAACTGAGCTAAACACTAATGGAAATGATCCTCCTACTAGCAGTGTACGAAATGGGTGATACAGAGCTTCAACTGTATGCAAAAGTAAGAGAATGTTTCAACAAGGATCCAACATTAGAAGCAAGTGCCTAAGGAAACAGCTAACTCTGGTTCATCTCATACCGTGTGTGACATGCAGTGAAAATTTGAGTCCATAAGTATTATTTTGCCATGTGCACACAGATCTGTGGGGTGTTTGGTTGATTGTCCAGTAGACCAGTAAATAGATCAAACTTCTCTTGTTATCCCTCACCTTAGACAAGTCTATCATTCCACACAGAGTTCAATGTAGTGTTCCCGATTACCAGTGGATAATAGGAGACAATTCATGGACCTCTAAAACGCACCATTGTCTATGTCCGTCAAGCAGGGGATGAACTGGCGTAGCCAAGAAGAGAAATTGGATACTAAATCAATGTCTGTAGTCAGGACCATAAGCGCAGGAGGGGGTGGGGACGCATCCATCACATCCCCTCGCAACCCACAAAGGTCCGCTTAATCTGAGACAGAGGGTTTAAATGACTCTCAGAATGCAGGAAAAGTGGACTTGAACAACTTGACTTTTACTGACAACAAATTTATAAAGAATTACTGCATGCCAATATTAATCAAATTATTTTAACAAAAAATCATTTGTTTGCGAGGTCCTTTCCAGTCATAGTAGTATCTGTCTGTATATACCTTTGGAACATAAACATGGCGATTTGGTCGGGGCTTTGGAAAAACTTCTTCTCTAATCTGATCCATTTCAACTCCTTCCTCTTTACACTTGAGAACACTCAACATAAGTTTCTTTAGATCAATAGCTAATTTGGAGTGCAGTGTTCTTTCATGTGTGTTGATGATGTAGTTATCAAACCCACCAGCCTCGTCGATGCATCTCAGAGCTTTAATGGTGACAGTTATTGACAGTTCTTGTTCCAACACCTCGCTATAAAATTTCCTTTTAACAACATGTGGCTTCCATACCCGCGGAGTTCTGTGAAAGTAATTGGATATCTTAGGATAACTTATCAGGGTTTAAGAAAAATAAGGTAAAAAACATACTTGGCTATATTCACTCACTGAGTGATATTAGGAAATGTCTGTACCCACACCAAGAAAATTTCAAGGGAGGAGGTTAATTCTACCATTTTCAAGCTACCATGAAGGGCTAAATTTTTTCTGTGTTTTTTTCATGCGTAAAACATTCAAGCTTGCCTACACAAACTGTTGCATTTTTCAACTGAACCAATTAATGTTTTGAGCGCAAGCAAGTCGAGTTTTGACAGCTCTGCCTGTACGTTTCTGCACATGAAACACAGATTTTGAAAGGGTGGCTTTACATTTCTGGTAAATGCTGTAACAGTGATCTTCAATGGCCTTAATATATATTTATTTTATGTTTTTTTTTTTGGGGGGGGGGGAATTTTTATGATAATTTGTTTTCCCTGTTAAACACAACAGTTTGTCTAGACAAACTTGAACGTTTTACAAGTGAGAAAATGCAGAAAAAAGTTAGCCATTTACAGTTCCTCAAAAATGGTAGCAAAGGCAAGTCAGTAAGATTGTCAAAATAAAAGTTCCTTAATGCACATGCAACAGCAGCCATCTATCAGTCTCACTGAGGATCTCCTGGTTTTAACCAGTACCTCTCAGTACAGCCAAAGATCATGCCATTCCCACAGCACATTATACAGATTTTGCGGCTGCCTTTGATGTCAATGATGCAATACTTGTGTGTTATATTTGCTTCTCAGGCTTCAACAGAGATCCTTTCTTATGAATTTCCAAATTTCACAGTTTGTACAGGTTGGCGGCTCTGTGCACTCTGTCTTTAGTTTGTGTTAGGTGCACACAACCCAGCCATTTGGCCACCGACTGCTCACGTTTGGTCACCAGTGAAAAATTTTCGTCACTAAATTAAGCTCACGCTTTCAATCTTTCTTCTCAATTTAAGTCGCCATGGCGACTAAAATGGTCTTAACTTGGAGGGTTGTGCACACCCTCACCAAGCAACCCCCCCCTCACCCCACCCCTCCCAGTCAAATCGTTGAATTTTGAATGTTTATACCTAACCCCTTATGACTCAGTCATTCATCTTCTCAGTTCTAAGGCATAAACTGGTCACTAGTGAGTGACTGAATTTTCAAATGCCTTTGCCTACCTCTTTCCAGACCATGTGGTTTTGTGACCAAACACATATTCCTCTCCATGATAAAGCCCTTTGTGCGGCAATTCTCGAGATTCACGTAGTATCGCTAGGTGTCTCGCTTTCTCGGCAAGAGTCCTAAAAAGCGGAAAACGAAGGCCAAGCCGTACCATGCTGTAAAATCCGCTAAAATATACAGTTACGAAGGTTTTATCCCTCTACGATCTCTCTACGATCGCTTCTTCCAAGGTATGAAATGCGCATGCCTTCCACCGCTGAAAACTTGCTTCGCGGTAGCCAGTGTTTTGGCGCCAATTCGTTAAACACGATTACAAATCAAGAAATTCAAAAAACATAACAAAAGATTTTTTCTTATTTTTTTCTTTCTTCGAGGGTATTCAAGTGCTTGAAGTTCTGGTATGTCATTGGGGAGAAGGTCTGACAGGTAACAACCTTGTAAAGGAATTTTATTCATTTCCCAGAGCGGGAATCCGGTGTGATTTCTATGGAATCATCTTGCGAAAATGAAAATGCTTTTGTCGTTTCGCTAAATATTTCATCAATGAAATGTTAATGTTCATTGCCAAAATTGATTCAATTTACAATTACAATTTAGGTATGTCATGTTGTGACCGACGTTTTTATTTCTTGTGTCAAAAAGACGGAATTTATTGATCGATTTTGACAAATTTTATGTTTAAACAACCGACTGACTCTCGGTCGGCTGTGTTTATTTGAACGGGCAAACGTCCAGAAATTAATTCACATCGGAGTGGACTTAATTATCTACAGCTTAATTGTTCGTCTTATTTTGTCATCCAACCTTGAATGTCTCTTCGCAGAGTACGTAGAAAAGTCGACTATGCCAAGTTTTGTCAAGATGAAGATGATAGCACAAACAATAGTGATGGTGAGCTAATAATACAAGGCTATTTAATATATAAACATACGCTTACATGTATACAAACACATGTACATGTAAGCTACAGTTTATATTTAACTTAATGTAATTTATTGATAGTTATCGATAATTCAACAAATTCTCATATTTTAAGCTTCACTGTTATTGTACTCATGCCATTAAGGTGTTACACTAAAATCATTGTGTAACCCTTGATTTTTGCCCCCATTCAATCATCCCTGTTACTCAAAATCCCGAGTACCCCCCTGGGAGGCGGCGTGGCCTAGTGGTTAGGGCACTGGAGTAATCTGGAGGCCCAGGGGGGGGGGGATTCCCATATGAAATGGACAGGGATGCTCGTCATCTCGCTTAGGGGTGTAAATTTCGAATTTTGGTCTCGCTTAGGGTGTTCTGGGCAAAATATCATTATTTTTTTAGCCATCAAGGTCTCGTTTAGGGTTGCACATGAAGAAATAACAAAAAAGAAAGAATTTTGATTCGTTATATTTACTCTTTTAGGGGTCTGCATAACGTTCGGCCACACCCAGATTGGTCTCTTTTAGGGGTTAAATTCAAAATTTCCGACGAGCATCCCCATCCATTTTATATGGGAGTTCCGCCCCCCCGGGTCTGGAGGTCCCAGGGTTCAAATCCTCCTCCCTGCCACTCTTTGTGATAATGAGTATGTATATTTTGCAGATGATTTTCAAGATGATGTAGGACCAGTGTCACTAAAGAAAACAAAATCCACATCTAAAGCAAAGGTAAAAGCAAAAGTACAAGAAGAAGCAAAGAGTAAAGAACCAACAACTTTAAAAAGGAAAGAAAGGTAAACATACATGCCACGCAAATAAAGAAGGAAACAAGTAAACAAATTTATTCAATTTACCTGATGCTGGTGAACATGAACATCTTAGTAGGTGTAGTTCCTAAATGATATCTTAATTATTTTAACCAATATCATATGGTGGTTCCAGTGAGGGTAGTTGATCAAGAAAACCTGGTGAGGAAAGTTTTGCAAGTATGTGTTTGAGTCTAGTAGTGGCCCATACAGCCAGTAAAATACTACCTCTCTGGAACCGCTATCTTCATTAGCCAGCTGTAAACACTACCTCTATTGTTATTCAGGGCTAGGGGCATTGTTATGACCTGTTATCTATTGTTTCAAGAACCAATTGAAGTAACTCGTTCCGAGAGGTAGTGGGCGACCCCATACAGCTGGAACTTTAAGTACTTTGGTTTCTGTAACATGAAGCAAATAGGAGTATTTCTACCCCCTGTGGATGGCATGCTATTTCATCACAGGGTAACCTTCTTTCCCCTCCCTCCCCCAATTCCAGCATTTCATTTGACAGTACCCATTTATACACCTGGGTGGAAAGAGACACTTAAAGTGTAAAGAACCTGAACTGCTATAAGACCACTACACCTCCCAATTTGTGAGTAAGATTTTTTTCTTTTTTGGCATTCATTTATAAATTTAAATTCGGATACCAGGTTTGCAGATGTTGGCATGACCATTACCAAACATCAGTCAAGTTGCAACTTTTAAAATGCATTGTTTTTGTACAAGCTTTGCACTGTTATCAAAGTTTGTAGACACGCTCTTTCTAGTTATAGTATCAGTTTTTTAATCAGGTGAGCTTATAAATTTGAGATGTAAACAATGACATCAGCAAGAATCACCCAATTACAGTGTAACTGTATAATTATTTTTTCTTTTCTGTGTAATTTCTTTTTTAGGTTATCCAGAGATGAAAAGCTTTACCAGAAAGAGCTTGAGGCTGCTTTAGAAGCCTCCAAGAAAGAGTCACAACAGTCTCCTGTGAACGATAGCAGTAGCAATGGAAATGATAATGAACAACAAGAGCTTTCAGATGAAGAAGAAATGATTTTATCCAAACCAAAGAAACCCAGGTTACTCCCTTCTTCTGACACAGAAGACAACAATAAAGAAAACAGTGGGTGAGTTCAAATAACTAACTTGTAAAGCTTAGATTTACCAACTGAACCAGGGCTCAAAAAAAGTGCCGTCCAGTCATCTAGGACAACTAGATTATATTACCAAGTTTTCATTCTCACTTGCCAACTGAAGGTCAAGGGCCCAGGTAAGTGAAAATCATTAAAAACAAAGTTACACAAGCATGGAACTGCTCCAGGCAAGCAATTTGAAAGCTTCTTGTCCGAACATCTGGGTCAGCTGGAATTCAATTTTTGTTTTGAGCCCTAGGCCTGTGAACATTACAATCCATTTGCAGGATTTCAGCTGAAATTTAACTTGTGGCCCATCGTTCCCTTTGAAACCTGGGCCTCTGAGACAGCAAAAACTTAAATCGCAATGCAGAATGGGAACAATACATTCCAACATAATACATGTATTTGTGATTTGATTCAATCAAATGTCCAGTACAAATTACAGAAGATTTCAACGTTCAATTTACAAGTTTGTTGGTTTGCAGCAATGATTCACAAGCCAACTATGAAAAGAAAGATCCAAACATTGAAGAGGAGGAAAGTAGCAATGATGACGTAAAACCAAAACAGAGTAGGAAAAAGTCAAGCATAAAGAAAGCTGCTTTGAAACAAGAGCAAGTGGAAGACGATGATGATCATGGTAGAACTTCTTTGAAAATTATTTATCATATTACAGTAGGATCCCACTATCTCAGATTCACTTATCTCAAACTTCTATCATTCATTCATTCATTCAAATTCATTTCCCTTGGATTAAGCATATTCTTGCAGTCGTTAATTGCAAAAAAGTCTGTTATCTTAAACTCAGTTTTCTCAATTTCTGTGATATCTCAAACAGTTTGCAGTCAGCTTTGACTATAATGTATTTTTAATTTACTGGTAATTTAACCTGGCAGTATCTCAAGTGACTCAGCACTGTTAGATATTTTAGAAGTCTACGAAAAATATAGTTATTTTACTTTACATTTTCTCAGTCTGCTTTATTTGTTTTCTTTATAATTGCCTCAAACATAGACAGCGATTTTGATCTCAGCGAGGAATTGAGCAATGGGGATAGCTTTAGTGAAGGGGATGACAGTGATTTTAACGAGGAGACAGAATCAAAGGAAAGAAAGAAAGGAAGGGGGCGTGGCAAGTCAGCAACTGGTTCACCTGCAAAACCCAGTGTCAAGCCCAGGACAAGCGTAACAGGTTAGTAGAGTTAATGGTAAAGGAGCATTAAATACCATTTAACCAACTGCCTCAAGTATATGGTGGATGGGTGCCTGGGACATCTGGGGAGCCTCCACTGTGGGCAGCTGCCCCCCCCCCAGATGAACTAAAGCCACCATGGCTGGCAATCCCCACAAAGCAGCCATGAACCCCCACAACCAAGCACTCATCACACTGACTGGGTCACTGGAAAGGAAGACAAGGGGCAAGGAGGGAGGGGGAAGAACTCCCAAAACATCACTGAGATACCGCCATGATATAAGGGCCAGGACACCACGTTGTAATATCTGGGAAAGTAGAATCCTGAGCCTGGCAAGAGCTACATGTAGGAACCGCTGACCACTAAGACAGCTGACTGCACAATTATTGCAGTTGTTGATTAACTTGGTTAAATTGCAATTAACCTCATTAAATTGGAACACTTGAAAGAAAATTGACCAATCAAAACATCAACAATTCTACAACAAACTATTATTGTATTCTTCAACATAATTGGTTGATTCATGGAATCCTTCCAATGTTCTTTTGATTTGCTAATTTTCTTTTATGTTCAGGTAGTGGCACTGAAAAATAGTTCTTTAATAAATAAATGTAAAAAGCACTACACCTGTACATATGGTCTTGTTTTGTGTTTTGTATTGTTTCAGTCACCCCACTTAAGATGCTCAAAGGCAAGGGTAAAAATAAAGGAAGAGGATCATCAGCCAACAGCAGTCACTCAGTGTCCAGTTCTGCGTCCAATTCACCATCAAGTATGTTTATGTCAAATACACCATTTAATACTCTAGAACTAAACTATGAGCAGACCATATTTTTTCGCAGTCTGTCAAGTGTAAAGCAAAAGAAAACTGACAATGTGAAAGTTGGGAATGAGGTGAGCAGAGGCGACATGCCAAAAAATTTTTTCACACATCGCCTCCGCTCACCTCCTCCCCACTTTTCATGTGGTCATTTTTTTTTGCTTTACTCTCGATGGACTGCGAAAAACTAGGGGCTGCTCGTAGGTTACCTTTGAACCTAAAATGACAACATTTACTGTTATGTACCAAGTGTGAGCAGTTGGTAAATTCCTCTGTGCTTCTTTACGCTTCACCATGCAGGGTATAGATAGTGTGACTGCAACTTAATTAACTAACAGTTCTTTGTAAAATAACATTAATTAAAGAAAAACATTAATGTTGTGTCCTGTTAATATGAGCTTAACTGTTTAAACATGAATGTAACTTTGTGAGCAAGATCTAACAAATGCAAACTGGTTAAGGTCATCTTGGCTTGCTGCATAATTTCTTGGGCACGATGCTTTGCTCTCACAATGCCTCTCTCTATTGTGATGAACAAGAATCTCGTAGTAGAAATACTCATAGTCGCTTTATTTAACACTGTGAGCACACCATAGTCTGTCACTGTAACATTAAACAACACGCAATAAAAAAGTTATAAAATGATCTAACCCATATTTTTTAGGCTAAACACATGTAACTTCGTAAGCAAAGCTTAACAAACCAAACATAAAGTAAAGGGAAAGACATTATTGATAAATATTTGATAGTCAAATGCATGTCCTGTGTTTTCACAGGTTTCTTCTGATGACAAAAAGAATACTGTCAGTATACCCACAGAGGTAATAAATCTTTTCACCAGCAGTAAATAAAAAATAAATACTCTAAGTTCTGGTAAAGATGAATATTGCAAGAATAACAGTATAGACAATTTAATTAAGTTTCACTTATATAATAATAAGTCGACCTGACGGTCCACATCTAAATTCAATATAATTATTTAAAGCTAATATTTTATACCTCTTCGTAATCAATTTTGAGGTCCATACCGACCAAGTTTACTTCCCGAAATGTATACTAATCAATGTAGGACCAACATTATTATTTTTAATCATGATATAGCTGGAATTTTTCCCTAACAGCATGTGGTCTCATTGACGCTATAATAAAACTGTTTCCTGCTGAAAGTCGGCAATCCAAAGTCTATGATGTCATAGGTTAACAGTGCATCGTTACCCGAAAATGTTGACTCACTGATGGTGCACCTTCAATTTGTTTTCCCTCAAATCTCAATGCAACGCTGAGGGGAACATTCAGACTCTCAGGAAACAAAATTAACAGTTTCACTTGGAACCAGCCATTAAGTGTCACCCTATATGAACTGCATGCCTATGGTACTTAGAGCTGAGGCCGACCGACATTTTTATCTCATTTTATGTTCTTTTTACAATGTCTTGCAGTTTCGTTCACAAGAAATCAACCTGTTCAACAAGTCAAGACTAACTCTACCACACTCTCCAGGAGTAGCCCAGGAATGGGTCTCGGCGGAGTAAAAATAAACACTTCTGGACCTCCTATACGTGTTGGACTTTCAAGAAATGTGCGAGTCAAGCCTCTCCATTCACATGTGTCTGTTCAGCATTAACACGGGAATTCAAAAAAGTTTCTGTGAGCTCTGTTGCCATCTCCATGTGCACTTGTCATTCTGTCAAAAATAAAACTTTTCCAGAAAATGGAACCAGTATTCAGTACAGACAGAACTGCTTCTCTGGACTCAGGAAGTGCTACATGCATAGACAAGAAATGCAAAATGCTGCAAATGGTTCTTAGCATATTTAGACAGTTTTATAGAGGAGAGAAACCTTTTTAGACTGAAGGGATACAATAATTATTATTTTTAAGTACCATAGTATGTGTCATATTTTAGTTCAAGAAAAGACGATAATTTGTCAGTGAATTGCGACTGCATGATTGTATCGTTTGAAGATGTTTTAAGGAGGAATTACAATAAAGTGACTGCAAGTACTAGGTGATTAAAAATTTCCATTTTGTACTCTGTTGATAATGGTGACAGACATGGTGGAATCCAGTTTGGTCAAATCCATTCTCGTCCCCAGCGGGCGTAATCCTTCTGGTTTGTGCCAGGAACCGAGACCTCTGGCTGCCTCCCAACACTGAAGTTTGTGATTTACAGACTTATAATCAAATCTAACAAATCTGATTGGCTGAAAACTAAAGTACAAGTACCTAGCGTATGCTCAGAAATTGGGAGCGACCAGAGGCCAGAAGGATTATAGGCTCTGGGGACAAGAATAGGTCAAATCATACTACAGTGCAATTCAGATTTCTCAAACCTGCTAAATCAAACTAAATCTTTTCCATTAGATTCATTTCTCTATCGACTATGTTGAACGTTGCCTCATCTGCACCCTTGATTTCTTGAATTCCCGATTGAACCAACTTCCATTTCCTTTGGAGCTTTGAGAAATCAGAATTCCACTGTAGTGATAAAATGTGAATTGCAACACTCAGTTTGATGATGGACAAAATTCGATGACAGGAGGTACTCTTGCTAATTTTAAATCATGCTAAACAGTACTACATTTGACTCCAACACAAGTTTCTTTACTGATCTTTATGAAATGTTATCAGTTTTTCAGTGTTGTTGAAGTAGGATTTCAGAAGTTTGATTGTTTTGCAAAACTTTCATGCCTTTCAATTCAGCGCTGGAGAGCAATTAATTCAAATTAAATGCTCCCTTGTTACTATGCTTGGTGATTGGCCTAAAAAACTTGCGCCACTTTCTCAACCAATCACAAGTAAAACCAAAACCAATTGTGACTTGCTCGCACTTTCCCGCACTTCACGCCAGCAACATGTATTTGCTATGGTATTTGATTGGTTCACAGGATTGTCTGCGTCCTTTATGATTGGCCAGAGCAATTATTTATGTTTGGTCATTTAGCCCACATCATGAGTCGGTGACTTCGTAGAGTTCCTAGATCTGGTAATCAGACACTTAAAACAACTGAAAATCTGTGGTTTCTTTTATTATATCAATTCCACTCCTAAAAACAGATTCCTTTTAAGCAACCATACATGTAACAAGTATTAATTGCAGCAAACTTCTTTGCAGCCTCAAAAAGCCTAATATCTGTTTACTCTGTTGTACCACTGTACGAGAGTTGAGATGTTATTGCACTCATTTTCTCAAATCTACAAGCATCTTAAGCTCAAAGCATATTCACAGCAACTGAATTAATTATTTGTATTTGGGTGACCACCCAATTGAAGACCTTTAGTACATGTACATGTATGCATGTTACAGCTGTAGATATAAATGTCATGAACAACTTACAAAAATTACTGCACAAGGTCGAACCTGTTGACTCCTGACAAGCCAACAGAATTTACCTTTCGGTGAACAGCTAAATACCAGCATGCTTAGAATCACAAGTCTCTACCCTACTCTGTTTGAATTAAAGTAAATAACGTAATGTATGCAAGAATTGATGAAAATATAGCACAACTTAGCCCATTTTGCCAGGAAATGATACCCATTTCAAAATAATTCATCTTAAGAGAGGAATTAGCATTTCATTTAACAGAAATTTGTCTGGTCAATAATCAGGCCATCTCGCCTGACAGTGAAGAAGCATGCCCTTTAAGCCATCTTGTCATATTTAATTTCTTTTTACTTGTCTCTTAATATTCTTGTACAGGCTGGGAGAATTTGAAGATTCATAGATCAAAATAATCTCCTTGAAGTCCGTGATCTTGGCTTCGTACAGATGAATAAATTCTCTTCCTTGTTTAGTAAAAAAACTAGAATGGAACTCTTTTCATCCAACCACCAATGATCCACCAAAATATGGTTTGGGGGGTGGGGTCAGGGGTGTGGTGGTCTTAAATAAAGAAAATTATTGATTGACTAATCTTTATTGGGGCCAAAACAAAAGTGCTGTAATAACAAGGTGTATTTACTGAGTGGGCATTAAAAAATAATTATGGTATCTGAACTTACTGGCTCAAAAATAAAAACTGTTGACTTGGCCTTCTCAAACTCATTAATAATTCATCTGGTTAACACAAAGGAAATCAGAACTGTGACGGTGGTTTGAAATCTGTTCTTAATTAGCATAGATTTTTAAGATTTTATTTCTCTGTTTTCTCCGTAGTTGTAGTTTCGATTGAGAAGATATTTTAAACACTCGTGAGAGTGTTCCATCGCATGTCCAAACACCTCGAAGTTCGTCAAAAATAGTCCGCTAAGCGTTGTATTTTCAACTCTCTTCTCAGTGTTTGGAAATGTGACGAAACACTTTCCCTCGAGTTTGATATATTACATGAAAGATTTGATTTTAATAAGATTATTAATTTTGTTAAAATATAAAGAGCAGTTGTTGCAATTAACTGAACATACTAGTTATTAACCCTGTTACCCTCAGAGTTCACTCATCTCGAAAGCACCAGCTGGCGAAAAGGCCAGTAAAGAAGTTCAAAGTACTTGTACTGTGTGAACTCAAATTTCATTCAAATTGCAAAAATACCACAAAATAAACAGTCTGTCACTTTTTTTTTTGTCAGCTTTCATTTGAATGGTTGCATACTAGGATTTCATCCAAAGACTTAAAAGCTAGAACCAAAAAAAAACCTAAGGCTTGTACAGGATACTAAACAAGTACAATATGAAAGAACTTCTTAACTGCTTTCATTTGCCAATGAATGGTCACAAATTACCAATAGGATAGGATTGGCTTGGCATGGCAGGGTTAATAACATTGATTACTCTGGCCCAAACATTGTAATTCTCTTATTTACATTACTTTTAATAATAAGGAAACTGGATTAAGAATAATACTCACAAGGAAAGTTTTAGCAGTCATTCGCTACCAATCTTACATGCCTAAATTATACATGATGTACGCACTTTTGTCAAACTGTACTCTTAGGCACCCATATTCAGTTTCATCAAATCGTCCTTAATTTACATTTATACAATGGTATGTGCTGGTACAGTTGACAGCTTGTTTCCTGTCAACTCAGGGACGATTTGTAAGTCTGCACCATTATTTTAAAGACTTGCAAATATTTCAGCTCTATATTACAGAAGTGTACACCAAATAATTTTCACTTGGCAGTTGGAAGCTGGTCATTGTCTGCGCCATAACAAGTAAAATCCGAGTGCACAAATACAACCAAAGACCATGTAGACCTGCAGATCATGCGTCTGTCGTAACGTCTTGAAGTAATCGACAACAGCCTCCTGCAAAGAACAAGAAAATGTGATCAGTGACACAAAATAAGCCCTTATTGTAGAGGTTCTTTTGTATTTTAGGTCGTTACAGAGCACTCAGTCTTGAATGAACCAAAAAAAATTCATGATGCAGTATCCCAACCAAATAGAGGAGGCGCGGTGGCCTAATGGTTAGTGCGCTGGACCCCGTTTCAGGCATTTCGGGTTCGAGCCCTGGCCGGGGCACTGTGTTGTGTTCTTGGGCAAGATACTTTACTCGCATAGTGCCCCTCTCCACCCAGGGGTATAAATGGGTACCGGCGAATTTACTGCTGGGGGTAACCCTGCGATGGACTAGCATACCATCCAGGGGGGAGTAGCACTACTCCTAGTTGCTTCATGCGACGGAAACCAGAATAAGCTCTGGCCTGATGGGCCCCTAGGCTCGTATGTAGACTTTATCCCATCCAAATGGAAACCCAAACATTTCTGAAACACAAATTTCCATCCATCTGAGCAAATACCGTAAAATTCTGGTTATAAGCCCCCCTGCGTATAAGCCCTCCCGGAAACAAAAAAATACATCCGGTTATAAGCCCCCCCTCCCCTCCCCCCGGATATAAGCCCCCCTCTGCCGGATGACAGTATTGAACAGGGCTAAATGCTGCTTTATTGTGACTTTTAAACTTGAAAACATATTTCGACCAACACTATCGTATCTCATTGCGAAACGTTTTTTTTATTCCACTTATAAGCCCTCCCGGAGATAAGCACCTCCATTTATAAGCCCACCCAAAACCCCTTACGAGGTTGTACAACTGTAGAAGCCCAAGGCTTATAACTGGAATTTTACGGTATACATATAAGCTGAGGGTTTACTTTCGGAATTTTATGGTAAAACTCACCCATCCTCCTTGCTCAAAGATCCACTTTGCCAGACGATCCTTGATAAACTGTACCACCCAGTCAATGATCATTTTGATGAGTGGTATTTGATTTATCACTTGTAACGCTAGCTTATAGCCAAAGTAGAAAAGAGTCACTATCCGGCCCCAGTTGACCACACCATCGTTAAATATTTGCCCACCAACTTGGAGAAATGTATCAAAGGCAGTGTCTTTAGTAACGACCACTTTTGAAATTAGAGTATTCAGCGATGTATCATTGGATAAACGATCTCCAATATCACGTATGACATGGGCAACATCCTTGTTGATTCTCTTTTGATTATCACTGAGTTCTTGTGGCACTGGCAGGCCATCAGCACGGAAACACTCTGTTAAAAAAGTGGTAACAATGGCAGGTGCCTGCCCCGATACTTCATCAACACTATTTGCTCTCTGAAAGGCTGGTCTTTCCTCGTGATTCCCATCTTCATCATCTGACTGTCTTCTCGAACTTCCACCAGGGGCCATTTTGATGGATCCACTCTGCATAAAGAGTAAAGTGATAATATTGCATTAATAATGTTATGATTATTGTTATTACTATGAGTCAGTGGTGTATCCAAGTTCGTAAAAAATGCCAAAGACTGCAATTACTAATGATCAAAATTTAAATTTCATATCAATTTTCTGCTAATCAAAAATAACGATCTGTAAAATGTACAAGTTAACTTGACCAAGTCAAGGTCATTTGGAGGTAAGCAATGTTGGTAAATTTAGACAATACAACTGTTCTCACATTCAAAACAGTTCTAAAGGACTTCAAGAAAATCTTCGTAGTTGTTTTTACATGAAGATGAAACAAATGGTCCTTTTTAGTACATCCTTGAGATAGTTTGCTTATCAGAGGTTTTGACCATAAAATTATAAACAACAACATCAACTCAGCAATATTTTTGTCAACATCTTTATATGAAGTTCTTTGTGTCTAATTTTAGATTGCACGCCTCTAAAATTGGAACGGGACAGTGAAGGCTTTGAATCAAAACCGGTCCGGGACTCCACCAAAATCGATTCGAAAGAGTCATGTCTATTTAAAAGTGTTAGCGTATCAGTTATGTTTCCCAAAATAGCATCCTACTCGATTTAAAGTGATCACTTTTCACCTGCACCCACTCTTTTCTCAGCTTGTCGACGAACAAACAACTCCTGTAATTTCCAACCAAGATAAGTTCAAACATCTCGAAATCATATCGTCTGTTTATAAATAGAAAGACTACCGCATGGACATAAGCCAAAATCAAACTTTCTATACCGTTTTAAGCGTCCTCGACTTTCCAATAACTAAACAAATAAACAGATTATTTGCCTTCTCATAAATGTAGTTTAAAAGGGTAGTAAGCTTATTGTCTGTGCCTCGAGTCGATGAACAAAAGAAATATTATCTTAATTTCTTACTTCAGTTATAATAACTCATCAAAAGTCCTTTCGTTCACTAATTGACCAATAACTACAGGAACAAGTTTTCCGCATTTAGAAAAAGATCTACAAGTATTTTGAATAATTTTTGAAATAGAGCAGACATCAGTGCTCTCACACGACGGCGTTTGCGGCGGGAACAAAAAATTCTGATTCTTGTGCAACGACAAACGTTAGACGTTAGTTCCAGGATCAAAAAGTTCAGCGATCGCAACAGTAAAACCACTTCAACGTTTTTTTCTGTTACGGTTGAAAGTTAGTTGTTGCCATAAGTACTCTAATGAAAGAGTTGAAATAATATTCAAGCGAATTCCAACAGGCATTCGTTGTCAACTGCCCTGCGTGGTCGCGTGCCGTTTACAGCCTTGTAAATAAAACTTTGGCGTTTTTTTTTTCAAGGAAATTTAACGCGGATTTAAAGACTGGTTTCGTAAACATTTAGCTTGATAACTGTAGGAAACATTATTACCGACAGCTTGATGCCGAATATTTCAAAAAATCTCACCAATTTCCATCAAAGAATACGGCGTTAGCTGATGTGCGGCTAGCAAGGAAAACTTCGCGATTGTTTGACGTTGCTTCAAGTATTTCTGCGCTAACAACGAACTCACCAGCACAAACGAAGTGGAACTTCTCCCCTGATTCTTCCTGCTTTTCACGACGAATTTATTTCACGTCTTTGTAGTCGACTCTCACCACAAATATATTGCTCGAAGTCATGGCGGAAAGAATCTCGGCGATCAAGCTTTCGACGTTGAAAGAAACGTTTTGATTGGGCAGACTATAGAACGACTTCTCTGATTCGCTAGTTTTGTATCAAGCACGGTGATGTCATTCTGTGACGCGCGCCAACTTCAAAGTGTCGTATCCAAATTTATTTCGCGCGAAAGATCTTTACTTTCGTTTTTCCGCGATAAAATCCTCCTATGACCTCCTATGCACGCCATCCTCGTGAAATCATGTTATATTACGGATTAAATATCACAGGGAAGCGACTAAAAATAGTTTTTACGTACTTAAACGAAATAGTACGGAAACTTCGGCCGAAAATAACATAAACAAAGAGCGACCATCTGGCATGGCAGTCTCTAAACTGAGTACGTGCCCAGACGTGCTTCCAAAGCAATTGATGTTGTTTTCGCACGGTGACAAAAGAATTAGGTATTCATAGTAATCAATTTCGTCATAGTAATACAAATTTAATTTTCAGCTATTTTCGGACGTGACTTAAGATACTATTGTTTTTCACTTCGATTTGCCTTCCCCGATGAAGCAAGATTGTTCATGGCACAAAAAAACAATGGTTAACGACTGGAGAGACGTATTTGCTCCAGCTAAACTTTTTACACCGTTTCCCCAAGGTCAAAGAGGTTGGTGATTTGCATTCAAAGCGAAAATTTAATTGATGGTAATTCAAGCATGTATTACACGTGCTCGTTGTAATGACAAGGCGAAGGGTATTCCCCTGCTTAATTATTCATACCTAGTCTAGAAGCTTGTTTGGATGTACTCCGGCGCGCTTTAATATTCCGATAGGTAGGATTTCATTCACTAAAAGATTAGAACTGAGAAGCAAATCACGTTACCTAACGAAAAACGTATCGCGAAAATTGGCACAATAAAACTCCGTAAGCTTTCGATCCGTGTCCATTGTTCTCCTGACAATGTAAGCTGGTGTCACTGTATTTTAAGGGAATTTTATCGTCGCCTAGATACTAAATCGAACAAAACAATCGCGATAAACATTCGTGTTGAAAGGAAAACTAAACGTTATCAGTTTCAAAAATCGGCATGGTGCAACAATTTAATACTTGTTATCGAGAAAAAAAGATTGTAATCCGTCAAGTGTTATGAACACTAAAATCCGAGATTATTAAACAGTGGGTTGACCCTCCCTGAAAAATTATTGTTCGGCAGCTTTAATATTGTGCGATGCTGTCTATATTCGGCTCTAAATTCACACGGTGATTTGCAAAGTTTGACAAACTACAAAATGTCGACTCGGAGCAGGGAAGAGCAACGAGATATTTTCTTTCTAAACTGCTCAATTAAATCACACAAAAGCTAGCTTTGAAATGACCGTAGCCGGCCGTGATTCCAGAAAAGAAGAAATGGGAAAACAGCGCACATCTTGTATGACGCTTTTATTCTTATTATTAAAAAAAGCTAAACTTGAAAACTTCCGCATTCACTTACAAAATCTCTTTTCAGTTCTCTCCGTATTCTCTCCGTACTGTCGACCTAGAGAAAATTTAGAGCTGCGCATTGCATCTTTATCTTTCTTTGTTTTAGCGCCGAAAATCTACAAGTAATTTTGCACGCGAACTCTAAAGCCACGCGAAAATATCAATGTTGGTAGCTACTTTTCACGTTAAAATTTCAATTCTATCTTTTAAAAATTGAAAGAAAAAAAGACAACGACACTTACCTCAATAAAGATTCAATTGGAAAAATGCGGAAGTCGGTGGGTGACGATAAATATAGCTTGAAACAGAGATAATACGGTATTTAGATGGTGCGAGAAGATAGAGCAGGCAGCCCTTATATGTCATCTGAGAGCCTGTTAAAATTATTCATCGCGAGGCAGGTGCAATTTCATGTCTTTTATTGTTCTGTCGAAATTTCTCTGAACCAGCTGAAAAACCTCGAGAAACTGCCGAGGCAAGTTTAAGCTTGTTGCTGTCCGGCCACGTGGTAGCGCCGTTTGTGTTGTAAATACTGTCATATGTTCAGAATAACTAAACCGAAAATTTAGAAACGCTAAGAAAACTCATTAGACGAGCAATTGCTTAAAATTGCAATGTCAGCGGAATTTTTCTGAACAAAGAAGGCCGTTTTGTTGGATGGACTGGGAATTTCCCTGCAACTCACAAGAACTGCGCAAATCTAATTCCTATCCTTATATGGCATGAAAAATAACTTTCTTGATCATACTTTGATTTGAAAAATAGCAGAATTTTTCCCGAAAATAAAATGGAAAAAGGGAGAAATATTCTTCGAAACGTGTAGGGAACTTTCCCAGGCCCGATCAGTAGGAAAAAAAGGGCTAATTATTTCCATTTTTACTGAAGACTACGTGATCTCAAGGTAATGAATGTCATTCTGTTTCTTTGCACTAATACGTGCTGTTTGACAAACTACCAGCGTAAATAAAGTGATTTTCAATCGATTAGATCCGAACTTGGCCCTTCTGCTTCCGTGTCAAGGTCATATCCGTCAGCCCTGCATCGAATGAAATATACTACTTTTGAGATACTTTCAGCCTGTGTATGGCAAAATATTTCGCCAAATAGAAAAAAACAACATTCAGAAATACAAACGACATTTATTTATAAACAGAGCAATAATAAAATAAACTTGAAAACGCTTTGAGCAGCATAATTCAGATGCTAGGCCTAGCGAGGTTGTTCCCGATCCGGCGATTGATCAACAAAGAGAAAAGGAGATTTTTTTGTCGCGTAAACTTCAACTAAATTCATACTGAATTTAACTGAGATTTTTTATTTCAGATATTAGTTTCGTTACCTGAGATTGCCCCAAACCACTGGCCCTGATTTACTTCCGGGGACTTCTATCAAAGGCTCTAGTACGGCACGTGGCATCATAGTTAATCAATGGTGGCATGGTGAAGTGATAGCTAAATTTATATGCCAGCAAACTCATGCATGGCGCAAACAGACAATGTATGACGGTGTACAGTTTTGACTTGCCAAAAAGTTCTGAATAATTGTTCTAAAAATGCAAAAAACTGACGATATAAAGCTATAAAGCTATCTTTGCGTTTTCGAGTTTAGGTACACGTGTTTTTCCTCCATATATAATATAAACCAGCATTTTTCTGATGTTTTTAGGAGAACATGAGAGTGTCCACCTGTCTAATACAAATCTAAGGGCCTATAAGGGTTTTTGTATACTGTTTTATACTTCGGCTTTTTGCTATTTTTGTTTTGATGACGAATTCACGGCAGCTTTTCTCTGAGAAGGCACTGCAGTTTTTCAGACAGCGGAAAATACAACTGAAGCAGTGAGTTTCTCAGTGCATTTCACTGCAGTATCGTTTGTCATTTCTCCTCACTTCAGTTTTGAGTTCAATCGAACTTAAACTATACTTTATATGCAGAGCTGGGTAATTTAAATGAACGGATTCAGCCTAGTTGGAGAGAAGTCTCGCCTTTTTGGCTGTTTTTTTTTTTTCACCAGGCAGGCAATCAGTCTTCACTAATTTTGGTCTTGAAAGCTTGCAAACAGGAAAAATTGAGACCATGGCAACTGGACTGATTAAAGATATATATTTTTAGAAATTTCGTTTGCAAACCCATTATTTTTTAGTGGTAAAAAATAAATACACTGAAAAGCTGTTTCATTTTGGCATCACTGTTTTCAAACGCGCTGGCCTATAGTGGCGTTTTATGAAGTCGAACAATAAATTAAGTCAATGAATTTTTCTGTGAAAGTTATTGTTTTTACAATTTAACTATAGGAAAACAAAACAGCTTGTTCCCTTTTGTCATGCACTGTCATCATTACAGTTTGTCATTCAAAATTTGTGACTATGATTGCGTGAAACAACGTCCGTTTGACTTCCTGTGACGTTGTCACTATTACGTAGTTGATATTGCGTGACTTCTTGGTTGGAAAACTACAGTATGCGAAAATATAGCGCAATGTACAACTCGCGTTTGTTACATATGTAGAGGCCATGAAAAACCTTGAGAAACTATGTAAAAAAGAATTATGTAAAGAATGAACCGAACTAAGACAAATTGTTGTGCTAATCGAGTGTGACACTTCATGGATGCCATCATGACGTAAGAACTGCTTTCTCTTGTCCGCGTTCCAAAATTTGCTCACGCACACGCATGCACGATAGCAAATATTTAATCACAAAGAGATTCTAAATGTAGTTTCCTCATTCGTTATCCTTTCCTGGTTGCAGCAACATGTGGGAAAGCATCAAAGGTTTTCTTCGACGACACAGAAGGAAATTTTTCATTACAGGAGCCATAGTCGGTGGAGTTTACTTGCTTGGTCGCTATGCAAGATGGCGTTTCGCTGAATGGCAGCGTCAACAAGAAATGGAGTACGTCGAACAAGCGAGGAAACAGCACCACTTCGAAAGCAATCTTAGAACGTGTACCATCACATTTTATTCTCTGGTGCCAAGTTTACGCGATGCATTGATGGAGAAGCTTAACTGCGAAGCCATAACCGCGAAGCTTCGCGAACGACCCTCGAACAAGTTAGAACTCTGGGAACAGCTGAAAGTTCTTAGTTTCACGCGCACTGTAGCGTCCATCTACTCGTCCTGTATGCTGTTTGTGTTTTTGAGAGTGCAATTGAACATTGTCGGAGGCTACATGTATTTAGACAGCTTGATCGTGACGGGAGAAAGCTCAAACGGAAAGAAAGCACACATCGCTGAAGGGTTACAAAAGAGATACCTTGCTTTGGTCACCTATCTCCTGGGAGATGGGCTGGATTTTCTTGTGGAAAAAATCAGGAGAGCCGTAGAAGGTAAAATGAAAAAACCATAAATAACAAGATATTTTTAATGAATTAGTTTCAGGTGTAAAGGGGAGGTATTAAAGGAAATGTGCTACCCTATAATTCTCATGCAGACGCACCCTATGGGGGGGGGGGGGGGGGGGGGTGGTATAGGTAGCCTTCCACCCAGTGGTCAGGTCAATCACGTCACGCAATATTTTCTGCCCAGCGAACGTCTACTGAGAGGAACGGTGCATTCCTTTCCTTTTGTTCCTAAAAATCATCAGGAGATCACATGTACATCACTTAATAGCTAATTGGTACGAGTCTTTATACAAAACTCTAAAAAAAATTATGCCATGTACCTGTAGATTTGTTTTGATCCTAACTGCAAGAATATGACTGAGTGACTGGCAAGAGTTGGGGCCGATATCAGGGCTAATTGAAAGGACAAGTCTTAAAACCCAAAACAACCAAACGAAACCAGCTGAAACAAAACAAAACAAAACTTGCTTGCACTTAGCTTTTACTCCGGTATGGTTGCAGTTAGCTTTCACTCTGGGTTGCTTGTGGTTAGCTTTTATTTTTTGGTTAGGGCAGCACTCTATACACTTTACACTATACACTTCTATACACACATTTTTTGTTTCTGTGGTTTTGCAAAGGGATGAAAATTTCATGCAATTCCCCTGTAATGGCTAACATATTCCGATGCTTGGCATGGGGTCAGTCCTGGACAGGAGCCAGTGATTTTGCATAATGTCCCAAAATACTAATTTACTGGAAAAATGTAGACCCCAGAATAGCTATAATAGTTGTACAGTAGTTCTAGGTAAGCTACCAGACAAAAACATTTTGATAAAGACCAATGATATTGTATCTCATTTCATGTCAGAATTTAAAAGGACAAATTATCTTCCACGAATTGACTTAAAACATGTTTTTCAGACATTTTAGGTGAAATTTCATTGAAAGAGAAGTTCAGTCATGTGGAACTCACCAAGCTTATCAATCACATCAGACAGTCAGTGGAATTTTCAAACCACAGTGTACCCATTAAAAGGAAATCCCCAGATGCCGCAAACCACACAGTTAAGAATGGTCATCACAGTACACCACTCCAGAAATTCATGCTTCCATCAGATATTGAAAGTGTGTGTGGATCAGTTGGTGAAGAAGCAGATGACAACTTCAAGAATTTAGTTGGAGAAACACTTGATATTTTGGACAGTGATGACTGTAATAATGTGTTAAAGATGTGTTTGGATGCTGGATTTGCCCATGTTATGCATAACATGATTCCCTTTTTCCAAGTTGAAGAATTAGGTGAGTTTATAATGAGTTTACATGTATGTGGGAAGTGCTGTGGCCTAGTAAATGGTTAGTGTGCTGGACTTTGGGATCAAGCCGTCCAAGTTTGAGCCCTTGCCATGGTCATTGTGTTGTGTTCTTGGGCAAGACAATTTACTCTTACAGTGAACACAGTGAGCACCCAGGTGTATAAATGGATACTGGTGAATTTAATGTTGGGGGTAACCCTGCAATGGACTAGCATCTCATCCAGGGGGGAGTAGAAATACATGTACTCCTACAGCTGCTTCATGCTACTAACACTGGGAGAAGCTCCGGCCTGATGGGCCACTAGGCTCAAATGAAGACTTTACCTTTTCCTTTTACCCTTATAATGAGTTTATATGATGAAATTTGGCAGATTGAATCAACTTTCCTAGGTGCATGAAATGTCATTTGTCTTGCACACTCAGAACATTAGCCCAGAGTCCAAGTGCCTCTCATGTAGGAGCTAAGCTGATGGCGGTGAGATGCCTGACATTTCAGACTTCAACTTTCAAGAAACAAACCAAGCTAAATAAAAAAAGGTTTTAAAATGACAGTTTGCTTTGCAATAGTCATGGTCTCAAATAACAGTATATGTATGCACATCTGTTTAATTGTGTTGTTCTTCATTTAGATCTTGGAGCAGTTGATGGTGTTGAACGTGAACCATCTCTTGATCTCCCATTGGCCAAAATCATTCCTATCATTAATGGACAAGTCAACCACATCTTGTGTGATTCAGATAACAGTTATTTTCAAGACTTGTTCAAGGTTGGCAGTGTGAGGGAGTTTGCAGCAAATGTTTATGAAGCATTCAGCCTCGAAGTGGACTAGAAAACATACAAATCGAACATACACATGATAAGAGTGCATAAACTCATCACCAAGGGGAATCTTGATATATGATCAAATTCTCGTCGTAACTGGAACTGTTATGGAGACGTGAAAACTGGTAGAGAAAATCTGTATGCTGACATCACTTTGCCTTTCAATACCATGGAAACTCTGAAGATCAAAACCCAAATACCAATTGCTTTTTTCACTGCCATCAATCATAATAATGGAAACAGCCAATGAATCTTGAAAAACAGAAACAAACAAAATGAATCAAAATCTGTCAATCATACTGACAGACATGACCTTTCAAACTGTTTGAAGTGAACTTCTGTTTCCTGAGCAGTCTGCTCTATGACTGACAACTGTTGACTTGCGCAGAGCTCATGTGTTATTGAAAGGCACAGTAGTGTATAAGGTAACCACTTGTTCATCATTGTATATATTTCAGTATTTTTTGTGATATAGGGAAATAATATGATTGTAAAAAGTAATCTTTGGATTGTAGGTTGGAGGGGGGTAAGTGAGCCATGTCACAAATCTTTGGTCATATTTTGTGTTGTATAAACACTACATTTGTACCTTCATATCGAATGAACATAAACAATGCAACAACCGAAACACGAGCAAGGCTGGTCAAGATTGGCAAAGATCCAGATGTGCAAATAATTCAGACTTGACACAATTTGGGCTGAATTTTGTAAACTAAACAAGTGTGTCCCAGATAAGACTGTGTGCTCTTAAAAAGGTGGTGTTAGGAAGTTTTCTTTTCATTTACAACTGATCTATTATAATATGGTACAGGTAATAGTCGTCAAAGTGGTGGTTTAAATGCATCAACGTCGAACATAGTTAAATTATTTTTTATTGTCTACAGATCCTTGGTAATATATTTTCGTCCTCAAGATTTTATTTTATCTCATCAAGTTTAAGGCAAAAATCTTTTAATATTTTTGCCTAAGTAGATGCCATTTGTACATATCCATAATTATATAATTCTTATTGTTCGTGATCAATGCTGTGAACATAGCACTTAGTCAATTCAAGCATTCTTCTGTTTAGCATAAATTTATTGAATATAAAGAAAAAACTGCAGTGAACAGTCCCCACTTTCAGACAGAACCAATGTACAAAAGAATACATGTGCAAAGGGCATGTTGTGTTAAGTTAGTGTGTTGGATCTACTGAAAAGATTGCAATGGCTCAGCTATGTGCAGTCGTGTATGTAAAGGAACCAAGAAATAAAAGTAGGTCTGCAATGCGCACATTGCTTACTGTGACTTAATGCCTTTGGTAGTATGCGTTAGATACTGAAGGAGCTCTGAATAAGTGCCTTGTCTGTTACTACTCGCAACCCTGTCTCTGGTGACTTGCCCCAATCTGGAAATGCACCTGAAATTCTCCCTTGAACGTTTTTTTTTCTCGACAGCACAAAATTCAATCGTAGCCCATTGGTAGTTAGTTTCTTTATATTTTTGCAGTCTCTTTGCCGGCTCTTGACTAAGGGTTCAGGGTAAACAAGCCATTTCTCAGTTACCGTTTACCTCTATGTCAAAACGATTCCTAGATAATGAACGTGCAAACGAAGAGTTGTTCACCAGGACTCGTTTAAAAATGGAGGGAAAAGGCAAGTCGGAAATGACTATCATTTTCTCAACTCGCTCTTACCTGAGATCATGCCCTTTCTCCCAAAAAAGAGCGCCTGAGCGCAGGTTAAACTCACTCTCTCTGCATTACACCTGGTACCAGGGGATTTTTCTCGCGTGGCGGAATTAGCCTGCGTTATACCACAGGATCAGCTAGATTTGCGGCCAATCCGATTTTGGATTTCAGAAATCAGAAATCAGGACAATCCGTGAAACTATTTTGGATTTTAGTTTCCAGAAAGCAGCAAACAGCATATTCATGTCGGAAAATCCAGGCTGTAGAAACAGAAAATAAATAATTGAGCAACAACGAATCCTGAAACCAGAAAAGATGAAACAGAAACTAGAAAACAAATAAATTACCTGATTTTGCGGCCAAACCATGGCTTATTTAGAGAAATCGGAAATCAAGAATAACTCGCAATATATTCCTGTAATTAATTGTGAAAAATCAGAAAACGGATATTTTTGTCATCAGAAATCAGAAACCCGAAATCAGAAATCAGGAATCCGAAATCCGAAATCAGAAATCAGAAATCGGAAATCAGAAATCAGAAATCAGAAATCAGGAAACCCGAAATCAGAAATCAGAAACCCGAAATCAGAAATCGGAAATCAGAAATCAGAAATCAGGAAACCCGAAATCAGAAATCAGAAATCAGAAACCCGAAATCAGAAATCGGAAGTCAGAAACCCGAAATCAGAAATCAGAAACCCGAAATCAGAAATCGGAAATCAGAAATCAGAAATCAGGAAACCCGAAATCAGAAATCAGAAATCAGAAACCCGAAATCAGAAATCGGAAGTCAGAAACCCGAAATCAGAAATCAGAAATCAGAAATCAGAAACCTGAAACCTGAAATCAGAAACCTGAAACCTGAAATCAGAAATCCAAAACCCGTTGTAAGACGTAGGGAGTGGAGTGGGGTGGTGGTGGGAGGGGAGGGGAGGGGAGGGGAGGGGACGGTTCTTGTGATGCGATGGTTTTCCAAGAGAAGAACTTCTTTCTTTGGGTCAGGGTGGGGGCGGGTTTGTCGGGGACTTGCTAGAAGGCAGGAAGAAAGCCGAAACTCGTTTGATAAGGGGGAGGGGGGGTTGGGGTTAGGGGGTGGGGTACATCGGTGCACTTTCCTAACTGTCAGGGGAGATAGAGGTTAAAAAAGGTTGAAACAACCATAAAACCTTTGTTGCTGGGTAAAACTTTACCTTGGAACGGCTTCACCGTATTTGACAATAAGGGCACTGCTGTTCAATTTCTCCGTTATCTCAACAGCCGACATGACAGCATCAAATTTACCACTGAGGGGTGAGGGGTGAGGGGCGAGGGTGAGGGGTGAGGGGTGAAAGGGTGGGGGTTGAGAGGTGAGAATAAAGGATTCGGACTGTTAACAACTTCGGTAAGTTTAGTAATGGTGTTTTCATTAGTTGTAATGAAATACCCGAAATAGACCTGCCGCTGCTTTATCGCTTCTTGTCGTGTTGGTGTCTCGCAAAGTCCAATTTTCACATAGTAACTGTACTAATTAAATCTCTTGTAGATCCTACATTAGCAGCGTTATCGTTGAGGGTCCCTTGCTGTCTTGAAATTTACTTCCACGAATATACATTATTGACGGTAATAGATACATTTCCAGTCAGCAAAAAGTTTTTTTCGTCCCACCTTTCTCGCCATTAAATACTTTGTGCATTGATTTCTTTGCTAATTTCACTACTGGTATGCTCACCCAAGTTTTATAATGTTCCGGAATGTCCCATACTCCTGGTTTTAATAACGGCTTGAATATGCGAACCACTTTTGATCTTAAAAAATATACACACACAAACAATTTACTCGGAGGAAGTGAAAAAAAAAGAACCGATAGTGCATACCGGTATGCTCGTGCTGCACTGTAAAGTTACAGTGTCTGGCACGTGCGCTCACACAAGATTATACCAGCTATTGCGTGGGAATAAATGTACATTTGTACGTACGAAAAAAAGTGTTTATTGAGTTCATATCAGTGATATATCAGTGATATATTGTATTTTAAACAATAATTTATTTCATATTCGGGGATAAATTACATTTAAGAGCCAATGTAACCTGTGTGGTGGGATAAAGGGATATAAATGTTTCGGTTTCAATTTTGCATTATCCTTTTCAAGAGCACATTACTGAAACGAATAATAAAATCAAATTACCATATCTGATTTCGTTAGTGCGTTAGACAGAACCCTTGGCTGACCTTTATTGTAATGCTGGATTTCATCAACTGTGACCTAATATGATACTGTGATATTCCATTTTCATTCGGTATTGTAGACATTCAGGGAAACAAAATCAAACTTTATTTTACAGTATTTTAAAATTTATTTGACTCGGCCCTATCACTGACATAATAGAATTTTAAGTCAAACTGGACTACATGTATTACCGCTGTTGCGTTATTTCTTTTCATTCTTTTGTATGCCGTTTAAATACTTAGCTTATCGATTTTTAATTTTTGAACTTAAGTTAGCTTAAGTTACGTAGCTAAATATACAGAGGCAAATAAAGTAAACACAAGCTACAGCTTTACAGATTATGATTAGCATAAAATGTATGGCTGTATATAGGCCCTTAGGTAAAGCCTTACATTCTTATGTCTTTTTATCGGGTATCGCAGATACTAATGAAACTTACCGAAGTTGTTAACCGTCCGAATCCTTTATTCACCCCTCACCCCTCACCCCTCACCCCTGAAAAAGACCTGCCGTTTCCCGTTCAAATTCAGTGGTAAATTTGATGTTGTCATGTCGGCATTTGAGATAATGGAGAAATTGAACAGCAGTGCCCTTATTGACAAATAAGGTGAAGGGTTTCAAAGTAAAGTTTACCCAGCAACAAAGGTTTTATGGTTGTTTTAACCCTTTTAACCTGTATCTCCCATGGACTGTTAGGAAAGTGCTCCGATGTACCCCAGCCCCCAACCCCCCCCCCCCCCCCCCCCCCCCCCCCCCATCAAACGAGTTTCGGCTTTCTTTCTACCTTCTAGCAAGTCCCCGACAAACCCGCCCCCACCCCTGACCCAAAGAAAGAAGTTCTTCTCTTGGAAAACCATCGCATCACAAGAACCGTCCCCTCCCCTCCCCCCCTCCCCTCCCCTCCCCTCCCCTCCCCTCCCCTCCCCTCCCCTCCCCCTCCCCTCCCCTCCCACCACCACCCCACTCCACTCCCTACGTCTTACAACGGGTTTTGGATTTCTGATTTCAGGTTTCAGGTTTCAGGTTTCAGGTTTCTGATTTCTGATTTCTGATTTCTGATTTCTGATTTCTGATTTCTGATTTCTGATTTCCGATTTCTGATTTCGGGTTTCGGGTTTCGGGTTTCTGATTTCTGATTTCTGATTTCTGATTTCTGATTTCTGATTTCTGATTTCGGGTTTCTGATTTCTGATTTCGGATTCCTGATTTCTGATTTCGGGTTTCTGATTTCTGATTTCTGATTTCTGATTTCTGATTTCTGATTTCTGATTTCTGATTTCTGATTTCTGATTTCTGATTTCGGGTTTCTGATTTCTGATTTCTGATTTCTGATTTCTGATTTCGGGTTTCTGATTTCTGATTTCTGGTTTCTGATTTCTAATTTCTGATTTCTGATTTCGGGTTTCCTGATTTCTGATTTCTGATTTCTGATTTCTGATTTCCGATTTCTGATTTCGGATTTCGGATTCCTGATTTCTGATTTCGGGTTTCTGATTTCTGATGACAAAAATATCCGTTTTCTGATTTTTCAAAATTAATTACAGAAATATATTGCGAGTTATTCTTGATTTCCGATTTCTCTAAAGTAGCCATGGTTTGGCCGCAAAATCAGGTAATTTATTTGTTTTCTAGTTTCTGTTTCATCTTTTCTGGTTTCAGAATTCGTTGTTGCTCAATTATTCATTTTCCGTTTCTACAGCCTGGACTTTCAGACATGAATATGCTGTTTGCTGCTTTCTGGAAACTAAAATCCAAAATAGTTTTAAAGATTGTCCTGATTTCTGATTTCTGAAATCCAAAATCGGATTGGCCCGCAAATCTAGCTGATCCCACAGGAATCCCAAGCTCACGTTTGAAGAAAGGGAATAATTAATTATCTATTCATTCATTCATTCGTATAAGCGTCACGGTGAGCCGGAACGTGACCTTTCAGCTGACACGGTTTTAGGTTACACGAGAACCGTTGAGAATATGAGCGCCCTATAAGACGTAGTATGGGGAATAAAATAACGTTGATTTAGAAAGCTAAATTCTTCAAAATTACTATATTTTTACGCTAGGTGATTTGAATAAACTCTCCTCTTGTGTGTCCGTTGCGCTTTATGGTTATTTTCGTCGTTTAAGGCTTTTATACCACCGCTGATTTTCCTTTCATAAGACGGTCGAAACCCGAGTGTGCAGCCTTGACTAGCGTTCTAAATCAACGTTATTTTATTCCCCATACTACGTCTTATAGGGCGCTCATATTCTCAACGGTTCTCGTGTAACCTAAAACCGTGTCAGCTGAAAGGTCACGTTCCGGTTCACCGTGACGCTTACACGAATGAATGAATGAATAGATAATTAATTATTCCCTTTCTTCAAACGTGAGCTTGGGATGCCTGTGGTTATACCGGGGTTTACTTCGTCTGCAACGCAGGCTGGGCGGAATCAGTTGGCGGAAACCGCAAGGGTGTGTCTTCACCATAAATTAAAAAAATTAATCAAAAAAACTTGAGCGGCACTCATTATTCTGTCCAGCACCCGCAATGCAAGTCGTGCAGTCAGCTCAATCAGCTGTTTCTCACACTAGAACTTCTTACCGACCTATAAACAAACCTATTGTTATTGTTCATCACGCACTCCTGCTGACATTTTAGCCGGTCATTTCTGATGGTAACCAATCACGTTCAGTTCTGAAGAAAACCATTCACAAGTTTCGGGTGGCAGGCATATCACGCAAGTTACCTTCAAATGAACAATTCACACAAAGTTGTGAAGCTCCTAGGTGAATGAAAGCAGTACACCAAGAGCTTTTGAAAAGGTTTGCAAAGTGTCGTGGAAGAGCTTAGTGGATTAAGGTAAATAACTTTGATTGTCAAGAGCAAATTTTAATCATAAGGAGGTATTGTGTTGCTTGCATCGCTGCTTAATACTTATAAGACGACGCAGTAAGAAAATGGGACAAAACGGTTGGAAATTACATTGTATTCCTTTTGTTGCGTTTTTTTTTTGTTTTTTTTTATAATATGTTTTTTTTTTATTGATAGATTGCAGGCCTTTTTGTTGCGTTGCTCTAGCTCATTCTCAGTACGTTTTTGGTACTATAAGTGTTGGCAACCATTCAGTTCAGCGAGCGAAAATCTCGGGTTAACAACCTTTACTTGTTTGAATTGTCGAGTTTTTTAAAGCGACTCCACTGAATAAATTAGTTCGATGCACGTGGGAATAATGTCAAAAACCGACGATTCCCCGATCAACTTTAGTTGCGGAGCAAGAGTACTGGAGCAAGGCAATATTGACTGCATGAACAGACCAGAAACCATAGCTGGAAATCTTCAAGCGTTCTTCTCTCCTTGGATCGGAATCTTTTTCTCGCAGGGTAGTTTGTCAGGTGAAATTTAAGCGTTTAATTTAAATTCCCATTGTGTTAGGTGTGATAATTTCTCACGTAGTCATTGATTTTTTATTGCTTTCACCTTTATAAAATGAAGCACCGGCTTTGAGCAGTCGTTAAAAATCCGAGAATGCTGACGGGATTAGCTCGCGAGCCTGTAAATTCCGCAGCACGAAGATTCAAATGGTCGGAAGCCCACACTGCAGTATCTAAAAGTCATTTCGATAATTATTTTTACTTGATTCCAATCATCTTTGATATTTTGCCCCATTTCAGCGATTTTGATTTTTCGTAAAAGTATAAATCAATTCTTGACCGTATCAAGTATTTCCCGCCTTTTCGCTGTACATGCTCAGTTCCCATTGGCTGTCGCAGCTGTCATGCTCCTTATAAGGTAACTTGCACGCAGACGTCTAAACCAATTGGAATTGAGCTTGCTTTTTACTTGATGAACATCACAGTTTCTGAGCTAACTCTAATAACTTGAACCAAAGTCTGGGGAGCGACTTCGGCTGAACATAAAAGACAAAACAAGCTTACTTTGTGATAGTACGTATGTTCTGTTTCGTACCGCCATTTTGCTTTACAGAAGCTTTACAGTTTCCATTTCGCTCAAAACTTCGTCGTCTCTGACCTCGCTCACTGCTGTGCCACGGAAGTCGTTTTATTTTTCCTTTTCTACAATCTCTACAGCAGATATTGCTTTTTATGGAAGCAAACAATTTGATTACGTCACTGCAAACCAACCAATCACAAAACAGCTAGTCAGAAGTTAAAGTGGAGCGAGTTCATTAAATTTGTAGGAAGCGGGAGCCTGAGTCCGACTCTAGCCTGCGAAAGCCTGACGGCCGGAAATGCTGCATTCGCAGGCTAGTCCGATTCCCGCTCACTTCAAATTTATTGTGACGGGCATTATTAATAAACAAGTCTAGCTCCCAAATATACAGGCTTACCATGTAAACTTGAGACATATTTGTGGCACCTAACGGCATATTAGCGAGCTCTCATCACAAACAAATCGAGAAATTAGCGCCCAATAAGCTTCTCTTGAACAAACACAATCCTTTCTCTTGGACACTTTGTCAGTAAAACAATGCGTCCAATTTCCCCCAAAACAAACACGCTTTTTAGTGTTTTAATTAAAACAAGAAACTACTTACTCACTGGACTTAAATGCGTTCGTCTAATGACACCAAACAGTCGAAAAATGATCCGTAAAGTGCCACGTTCAATTAGAGAGAGAATGGAGAAGTTTGTTTGGGCAGACGGCTTCTTTTGTTAGAGTCGAGCGGAGGGATGAATTAGTAAATTGGAATTAAGGATGCCCCACGCGGTTTTAACAGAAGGAGTCGAGTTCTTTGAAAAGTACTTTGAGGGAGCTAAAAGGCACTTAAAACTCTCAAGACAGTAATGATATCGCAATAAAACAGGACATCTGAAGGATATCGTATCAAACAAGTGGTTATAAAAATCAAGGTAAGTGAGTAAACAACAACTAACGTCGCGATAATCTTGACCGCGAAAGATTTCACTGCAATTTGTTAAGTTTTTGAGGGAGCTAACTTAAATACTCGGAATAAACGTCTAACCTCGAATTTTAGACACCTCTTTATACAACCTACACGTTTATCGCGGAAAGATGAAGCTCAGTGTGTCCCACCATAATATTCTTGCTTATTTGCTTAAAATAGTTAATTTTAACTCAGTTTTTGCTAATGATTGCACCAGAGCAACATATTGCAGCTGGAGTCGATAGTAGACCTCTATCTCTCTATTACATAGATGGCAATATAAAATCGCTTTGGATTTTTTCTCTGAAATCTTTGATATTGGCGTTGTTAAAGTGTACTATAGTGATACAGTACCGTAACAACTTGGTTTAGTCAGGCTGACAGTTCAATTTGTTTTGTGTACAGTGAAGGCACTGCTGTATAGATTTTTGCAATTTTCCATCAATTTGTTTGCATAAATTGTAAATGAATGCACGTTTCAAAGCTGAGCTAAAAAATTGCCAATTTTGAGGAAGTCAATAATTGCAGCATTTTCCGTTCAAGGGCTGATCTCCGAGCATCGTAGAAATCTGTTTTTAGCTACCGATGATTTCCTTCCTTATTCTGGCTCATGAAAACAGAAATCGTGAATGTCTGGGACCTCCTCTAAAAATTCATTTTGGTTCTAAAACTCTGTCATGCTTAAGGCTGGGGTAAACGTGAATTTGAGTAAAATTTTAAGAGGTTTAAAGAAGGGATAGAAGAAATAAAATGATTTTTGGAACACCACCAGACAGTTGACCCCCACGCAAGAGCACCCCAGGTTGTCAGGGGTCTGTTTGGGTGTCCATCTACTAAATTTTAACTTTAAATTCTAATTTTTAAAATCACATTACATGTAAATCTTTAAAATCTCTTATTTCTCCAAATTTTACTAATCCTTTGAGAAAAACTATCATCTTCCCAAACCGATCCTCAAAAATCACCCCAAAATTTTCAAAACACCGCTAAACATAGCTCTGTGACATGAGCAGAGGGTTTTGGGAGTGCTTGAAACGCGAACGAGATCTTTTAAGCGGTGGAAAAACGGGCTTCAGGTGTACCCCCGCCTTATGTCTAGTCTTCAAACAAGTTTCCAAAGTGAGAAAGCGTCAACCAAAGTCCATAGTGGAAGCGCAAGTTTATCGCGAAGTTGACAGTTCTGAAAACTGCACGATGAAATTCATGGTCATAAAACTGTAAAGCAGCTTGATTTATAGCGGGGATTGAGACTGAAAGGCGTAAAAACCCTACAATTTAGTTATGCCTAGCGACCCAATTATATCATGAAACGACGATATGACTATATCAGAGATCTCTTTTCACCTCTCAGTGTGGAGACGAGCCCGCGTCCGCTAAGAAACAGCGTGCACCCCATTACACGGCGAGTATAAATGATATTGCTACATTTCGACAAGAAATACCCATTTCCTGATCCTAGAGAGTTTCCTTGAATAAAGATTAAAGTTATTAGTATCTTCCCGAGCAACGTAACATCCATTCGATTTGCAAAAAAAGTCTGTTAAAAAATAAAGTAAATATAAATGCCAATCAAATTCTGGCTTGGCTCCACCTTAGCAATTTTCGGGGACTCGCGAATTTGAAAGCTTTACAAAGATAATAGATAAAAAGAAAGAGATTGACGAAGTACATAGCGAACAATCACAAGGAACTGATCACAAACCCCTTCCTTTCAATTGAATTTTTATTCAATTCAAAAAACTGCAAACGAGTTAGACATTCTGACCGATATTCTGAATATTTATGTCAAGGAAATATAGTGTTCTTTATTCAAATATACTGTATAAAACATTTATGCTTAAGATGAATCGAGCGAACTTTGTAATTCTGACATGTTTGAATTAAAGGGAAGTCGGAGCCAGATATTCATGCGGAAATAAGAGGCTTAACAAATCCTCCTTTTAGTCCAAACCTTTGAAAAGTTCTTCAAACAAAAGTCTTAGACATAATCACACGGTTTCGCTGCAACGCGCTAGTCGTTCCATTTGAGATAAACCTTTTAAAATCGCACCAAATAGAAATGCCAATCATGCTGCTCTGTGACTCCACCCTGCCAATTAACGGGGACTCGTGAATTTGAAAGGGTTTATTTAAGTCAATATGCACAGGAAGAACATAAAACAATTTTCATTGAAATTAGTTATATACTCACTTTTTGATAACACGGCGAGTTTTCACTGCAATATAATCCTGCTCGGATTGAAGTTTAGCGATGGATGGAATATAATATTTTGTCACTGAAATTGATACAATGAATGTTTTGTGATTTACCTCAAAATATGTACTTCTGCTTGTAAACTACAACAGGAAAAATAAAGCAAATGAGAAACTTATTGAAATTTAAAATATACTATCGTGGCCTGTCGAATTTGGATGTAATCTGTTCCTGCTTATGCAATTTAAACTGTTGTAAATTTAGCATCGTTTAATCATTTCAAGTACATTTATACATGGGTGTTGATTTTTTATTTCCTTACATTTTCTCATTAGTTTTATGTAGTAGAAATGTTTATATAGTAAAATGAAAGATTGTGTTTATTTGGCTTTGGGAAGACAATCTGGATTATCATTGATACAAGTATTGTAAATAAAGATGTTTGAATAAAACATGGCATGGCAAACAAAGGAAAAATGATATTTCCGATCATCTGCCAGCAATACGACTTACTACCACAAGGGATCAAAATCTGCAACGGTATCCATAGGTAAGGTCTGCACGTTTTTTGCTTCTGTGAAAGGAATTCATCTTTTAAAAATCTCGTTTTACTAAATTTCTCTTTTAGAAATGTTGTACATTCAATCATTTCAAGTTGATTGACTTTCTGGCAATAAACAAAACTTATTTCTTTCAACGACGCAATATTCAATTATTTGCACCATTTTTAAATAAGTTTCGATCCCTTTTTCTAGGAGGACCTTATTAACTGGATCTTACGAATTTTGAAATTTTTTGTATAAAGGGCAGTGTTCCAACAATGTTGATTCAAACACACGCCTTCCAGCTTTTGTGAAATACAAAAATCCTGTTAGCTGGGTCATAGGACTTTGGCGTTCGCAGGCATTTGTCGTTAGCCTGAGTTTCATAAGAGATGACTTCAGTTACTAATACCCACAAATATACAAAACTTTAAAAAGTTCCAAGAAATGTAGGAAGAAGCAAATCCATATACCATGAAATAGTACATTAGACGCGAACATTCTTCCTTTTGCTCTTAAATCCAGGCCCCGGTTGTTCAAAAAGTGGATAGCGCTATCCACCGGATAAATCACTATCCAGTGGATGGCGCAGTTTGTTTTATCGACACTTATCCGCTGGATAATAATTTAGCCAGTGTATAGTGATACCCAGCCTTTGAATAACTGGGGCCAGGAGGACACGCAAGCGAGCTCGAGCGCGAAATATACTAGCGTCGCCCGCGGTACTCGTAGCTCGCAGCTTCGCGGTTCGTAAATCTCTCTCGATCTCTCCATGGATAGTAAAAGGACCTTACCATCCATGATCTCTCGCTACTTTCGCGTACGTCCCCGTGGATTTTAGAGCAAAAGAGGGACTGTTCGCAGTCTAAACTAATGCTTGGAAAATGTAATGATTATTGATACTTCGTTCTTTTGATGAAAATCATGTAACAAAATAATCTTTGCTTGTGGTAAAGGCTTTTCAACATCGAAGTGGTTATTGTCTATAATTAGTTGTTATCAGTTTTAAAGGGACAAATTCGAAACTATACGAAAGAAGGCAAAATACAAGTTTAGTTATTGTGGAGTATCTCAAGTTTTAGACATATTATGTATCATCAAATTCGAAGCACATATAAAATGAAACGAATATAAAATGAAACGAATTCGAGGTGAAAAATTTAATTTAAAACCAGCAAATTGAAATTTTTGTCACAAAACCCATTGTAATGTCAAAAGCTGTCATAAACTGTATACAACCCGTTGTTCTTCAACTCTTCCAATTTAAATTGAAATGAAAACGATTGGGGCCTGCAAAATTTGCATGTGTGAAAAACAATAAAAACGCATAACATCCTACAGAGAATCAATATCACTTTGAGAGTAAAATAAGCAACCTTTTATAATGTCAAATCAGGAAACTTGCCTTTACAAAAAACGCTTAAATGAATTATTAGCACAATGTGGAGCTATTGACCTTTAACGACACCAGAAAGTATCACCAAGAAGCGAAAATTGACAGAAATCTCAAAAGACGCCCTCGAAACAATAGTGATTAGCTTACTTACGAGTTTTCCAACAGATTGTGTAAACGTTACTCTTCCAAAACGTGTCATTTAAGAGAAATTTAAATTTTTAATATCTATTTAAACAAGCTGGTTTGGATTAATAACAAATGATTGTTTTGCGTAAAGGTGGATAGTTGACGCTTTTTAGCCATAAGGAAAACGCGTTTACGTTTTCTCCCGCTGTGATTCTCGATGTGAACTAACATGTTCTTCATTTAATCTTCGAAAAGGCCAAAGCATCAATTCTGCCCATTACATTGGCTGTTCACTCCCTGTATCTCTTTATTACCGAACAAAAGTGGAAACTTCTCACATTGAAAAGACATTCACAAATTCGTCTTGCTGCGGAAAGAGCTGATGAACGCTTTTTTCAAAGGAAAAGTAAGTTCTGCTGAAATGTTGAGAAAATTTTCAAATTTATGGTTTGTTATCACGCAGGCTGTGTTTTTCAGTAGCTAGTGTTTTGCACTGATTGGGAATGTACTTGAACGCAAAAAGGCTTTTATCGTTTTTCGTAACATCAGCTTTATTATCCAACGTGAATAACAGGCGTTTATCTTCTTCAGATATTGCGATGCAACAATTTTCAGTGATTCTAATTTGGTGGGAACCTGTTATGCAAACAAAATTTTGTCATGCTCTTGACATTGTATAGTTTACGATGACAGCAACGATAATGTTTTTCTTGAACTTTGCACTACCTTTGTTTAATAATAGTCTGTCGTAAGGAAGGCTACTTACGTCCAAGCAAAATCGTGTAGGAAATTGTTCCATTCACCTCGAGTCAACTCATGATCAACTTCGATACCATTTGTAGGTTGTGTGAAAACTTAGAATTTTTTTCTGTCTAGGGGGGGATCTAAATTCAATTTTAAAAATAGCATTCAATGATTTTTTTGGCTTGGTGGAGGTTTCTCTCGGTCCGGGGTACATTTCACGATCACCAAATCAAATAATCTAAACAGGTCTAGCACCGGGATGCATACATGGTTATTACTGACCAAGCGTGAGGTCCATATGTAAAATATATCGTCCTCGTTCTTTTCTTTGTTCACATGTACGCGGGCCTGGGCGAAGTGGAGGTCCGGATGAAAAGCGGGTGGTCCAGATGAAAAAAAAATCCGGAGCATTCGACGAGCTAATTAATTGCAGAGCAAAAAAAAAATACAATAGCCCATCTTCCTGCCACATGACTGCAGTATGCAGTAGGAAGAGAAATGAGGTGTTTACAGCTGGCGTGAAAAATATTCGGAGATTTCCGGTCATTTCATATTGAAGGAAAAAAAGATAAAAAACTTTTTGGGTACTTTTACAAAAATACAGAAAAGGGGCACTTGATGTTTAGACGTTGTGTGCTATTTTAGCTGTAGATCAAACTTCAGTCCACCTCGACCATGTGTTAACGCTGCGCTCAACCAGCATTCATTTGAAAGTATTATTTCTTAACTCTTTCACTTTTCATTGGAGAATTACTAAAAGAAAAAGAATTCAATTTTCAATCTTAAGTCTGTTTAGATAGTTAATTCTTCGAGGCCATCAGCAAATCTCCTACTTGAATTTGTTGTAGAAAAAGGTAAAGGACGGTTACGAATCATTGGTTAATATACAGTTATGTGGTACTCGTAATGCACCAAATCACTTTAAATTTGACTAACTGAAGCTTGCCTGCAATTATCTCAATTGATAAGTAAATAACTTTGTTTGATCCATTTTTAGATTTTCTTCTAACTGAACTTGAGAGGAGTAAAGTGAATTGAATATGCCTCATCTAAAGGTGAACGTGAACGGAAAAAGGTACACAATTTCTGGTCTGACTCGGGGAACTTGCAGCAAACAGATTCTCTGCGCATTGGCCAAAGTTGATGCAGAACTGCAGACGGCTCAAGCGTTCGCGGGAAGAAACGAGCCACAGAAGGGTGCATCGGGTTCTGCCTTCGAGGAAAACTGCAATAAACCAAGGCACGTTCGTGAATCAAGAAGAAAACCAAAGAGAGAAGACAAATATTCGACTTACAAGGACTTGGAGCTGAAAATAAAAGATGGCAAGAAAAGTACGGGTCGAAAGAGTCGTTCGACAAATGGTAAAAAGAGCGTGAAATTAGACAGTGAAGGAATTCAAACTTCTAGTGGAATGCTGGAGCCATTAGAAACAGTTACCGAGAGTCAACAAAGTTGTTTACCAACGCAACACGAGCAAGAGGACTTAAAAGAAAAAGTCCTTGAGAAATGTTTACAGACAGTAGAGGTCTTAGACGGGAGTAGTTGTAGACGTGACTCCGAACACGCGGAAAATAAGGGCGCTAGTGCTGAAGAACAAGCTAAAGACACCGATCACGATACAGGAATCAGCGAGTTAAATTCAGACAGTTCTCTCGAGCTCAACCAAATGTTACGTAACGCCGAAAAGGGAGACGTTACTGAGAGCCCGGGAGAGAAAAATGTAAACTGCACATCGCCGAAATCGCATATTGCAGTGAAATGCGCGTCTACGAATACAGATCCTATGGAGCCAGTGGATACCACGGACGCACGCATGCCTGAAAATGAAACATTAGATTCCCCGCATGGTAATGATTTCATTGTGGCTCAACTGATTGGCAGCGAAACCGACAATGAATTAGACGACGAATCCACGTGCGTTTATCTGGATTCAAGTTCGGAAGAACTTCGAGAAGAAATCGCAAAGGTTCGGGACGGCTTGAAATTAACAGAAGCGAAACTAATTGAAAATAATAAAATGATCGAGACATTGAATTCTTTAATAGAAGCTGATGAATTCAACGCAAACGAATGTTCCGCGACTGCTGACGTCACTGCTGACGTAAATAAGCGCATCGACGAACTCAAACAGTCCATTAAATTAAGTAATCAGTTATATGATTATCAAAAGCTAGAGACACAAGCTAACGCACTGGAACTAGACAGAGTTGAATCCCAAATAAGGCGAAAGAGATGGCATGTCGAGTCCTTGTTGAAAGAGCTCCACGACGCGCGGAAAAATTCGCTCGTGGGGGGTGAACAGGGGGGATGTGTGGACTACCTGAGGGATGGCACTTTAGTTTAAGACAGTGCAGACCATTCGTTGTCAAATATTTAATTTTGTTACAGTTACAGTTGTGTTTGTGTTTGTGTTTTATTTCCTAATGAGGTACCTTTGAGTCAAAACATCACTCGCATTTGATAAACAAGGAACCAAATTCTCCTGAGAAGAATTATAGAGTACGAAAAAATTAAAGACTTTTTAAATATTGATATTATATCCGATTAATTAGATTGCGGCTAAGAGTTATAGAAAAATGAGAGCAAAGTCATATATTGTATATTACTCATGAAAAGCTTTCTAGTGTTATGCCATGAAATATTCCAAGAGTTATTTATCTTTACGTTTGGCTAGTAGTCATACTACACACGAAATACAAAGATAAAATAAACTCCATCAGTCTTGCATACTGATCATGAGAGAAAGTAAGCCATAACAATGCATGATGAGAAGTCAAGATGCTGTTCGCTGTGACGAACGCGCAAAAGGCGGGAAATAATTCGAAACTGCGCAAGAAAAGGTACATTAGGGCGAGAAACAACACGAAATAGGAAGAACACGATACATTATGGTGGGAAAACACGCACGCACAAAATTACACAAACAATAATAAAATAAATGACCATGTTCTCTTGTTTCAAAAACCCCTGGGAGGCCCCCATTGTTAAACACCTGATTGATCTTAGCAGTGTTTTTTAAAAGGTGACTGCTAAAACATCCGAGCACACACATTGCAACATTTCACGCAACATGATTAAGAAGAGAACTCGCAAAAACAAAATTTTACTTTTTGGCGTTGGGTATTAGAAAAAAGGCAGCAGAAAATGGTTGATAGCTGTACCACGCCTTAGCCATGTTGCATGCCATGCATTGGATGTACAAAAGTTTGCAGAGCTACTGTAAAAGCTGTCTAGTAAAAATCCCACGACTGGAGGTTCTATTTTTTTTTAAAAAAAAACTTTCTTAACCCCCCCCCCCCCCCCCTCCCCCCAGATGGTAACTCACGACAATTTAGGGACAAGAAAACAGTGCAACGTTCGGTAATTAGTATTGTTGTTGCTGAAAATGTGTCATCACACAGCACTAAAATATTGAAAATTCCACTTTTTCTTTTATCTGTACCCTAACTGGTATGTGATTTGAAATAACCCCGGTCTCTTAAAGGCTCCCTCTCTATTAAACCCCCCTCAAAACGTTCTATAAAGTAATAACCCCCGCGGGGGGGGGGGATTTGACAGAGGTACCATGGCAGACAGCGATTGTAGTTCACAACATTACGAACATCTTGCGCGCAACGTTAAGCAGGCGGGATGGGGGGAGGCAGGGCAATTCAGACATGCTACATTACAATGTTACACTGCCTAACCGCACCTTTAACATTTGAATATGCATTGTATGTTGAAAACATTCACTTTATTTCACGTCATCTCTATGGAAACAAGACTATTTCCAGCTTTTATTGCACTGAACATAATTTGGAAAATTGTCTTCCAAGTTTCCACAAATATAGGAACACACACTTTAAAATTTGAAAGACCTGTCAACAGCTGTAGAAATATTATCGTACAACTTGTGTTTTCACAGCTTTGCTCAGGATTCTGTCTGATATCCTTCTTATGTTCCCCGGCGAGCTCAATAAGAACAAAGGAACCGTTAGCTATCGTTATTTAAAGTGCCCGAGAAACAAAGATTTCATTGGCTGTTGGAACAAAAAATTATTTTGTGTAATGGTTGGTAACTAAAATTTGAATAACAAAAAAATCAGATTTTGAGTGCCATATAACGTTAACCTTGCAGGCTTTAAGGGTTATCTTTTCTTCGTGATTACGAAAATAGAGAGAAGAAAACAAGATCTGGCTGGTACAGTTATTAGCTCTAAAAAGGTAGGTTTTTGAAATTGTCTTTGTTATTTACCACAGTTACTACAAATGATAAATGTTTGTTCTATCGAAACGAACCACGTGAGAGAGTCAAACACAGAGCAATTTAAACCACAACAGATCAGTTATAAGTAAGCTTTGTATGCACTATCTTAGTTAAAGTTAAAGTAAAAGCCATGTTTTGATGTAAATTTCCTCATGTACATTTCCTCGATTAGACGCTTAGCTTTGCTCTATCAATCACATTATAGTATTTTTCATCAAAGGGGCCCCACATCAAAGCAAAGGGCACAAAAAAATCATACCCGAGGTTCTACATAGCACTGATTTGAACAAAAGCTTTTTAAAGCTTTTTGTTCAAACCTAATGACCAAACACACAGTCCCTAGTAACTAACAAGCGAATGTCAGACATAAAAAAGAAAACGTATCTTAAGTTTGTGATTCCATCTTATTCTTAGAACTAAATTTGCACAAACAAACAAAGCATTTATGTTAATCAGTCCCGTAGCCAAACTTTTCTGATAACCGAGGCAATTGCGAACGGTCGAAGGCGCGAGCCGCTAGGGGGTCAAATTTCGAAATCTAGAACCCCGAAAATACCATTTTTAGATTATATCTGAATAAGAAACACTTCTTTCATATTTACTTTCTTACTAGTTCGATACTAGTACTGCATAGCCTCTTACATGCAGGAGCACGAAAAATTAATAAATTCAAGATTTTTACCTCGGTTCGATCCTCTGTTCAAGGAGCTTTAGCAAACTGCGACGGGAAAGGCAACGAGAACGTCGCCAAACAAAAGGTTTAAGAGCGAAGAGTACGTAGCTCTGCACGTGCGTTTAAAGTCTTGGTACATTTCATAGCCGTTCTCTGCGAAACAACAACGTGAAATGAGCAAATTCTGCGTATTTTGGACAACGTGAACCACGACGGCTAATTTTTGTTTTTTTCTACTTGGGGTTTAACGCTCTTATTTACCTACTCATCTGGAGCTAGTTCTTAAGCCGATAGAGACACTGAACACTGAATACATCTGGATTATTGAGAGATTCTCAGGAAATCTCAAGTAAAATATAAATTCATTTTTCACTAAGTAGCCGTTGTCCTCGGCGTCGCCGTCGTCACTGCTAAAACTCTTTGCTAGTTAGGCAGATTTTCATTTTTCCGTTTTTGACCCAGAAAAGAGACTTCACAATATTTCTTTTCTTCACAAGGAACAAAAACATTTTTTCAAAGATCTTTCGTCTCCAAGATATCTGGATAGTATTGTGAACGTCCTTTTGTTAGAAATAATTTGTTGTTTAAATTTATTTAATTTCAAAAATAAATTTTCTTTAGCAAGTAGTGAAAACAGGAAAGTCTTTTCCATTGTAATACGGTAGAAAGTTTCGTTATGCGGACAAATTCTAATTGCCGAGACTTAGTGGAATAAAACGAAAGAAAATATTTCATATGCAAGTGATATGCTCGTGAACCTCAATATGGTGTCTTTTGTTTTTATTACCTAAAGCGGGGAGCCAAGTTATAACTTCAATATTTTTCGAAACATGGGGTAAAGTTTGGAGCAAACACTTGCTGAATTTGGAAATATACCGGCATTGAAACCAAGACTGTGAAAAAGTAATTTTTTTTTTTTGTTCGCCTAGCGTGTTCACGAAATATGCGACTTCCCACTGTGAAAAGCCGGCTGTTCATATGGTAGGTCAAGTAGTCTTCCTAATTGTATACGAACAGTTTTAAAAGATCCAAAAAGAGTGGCTGTAATAAACAAGTTCGTGAAATTGGAGTAATTGATATTGGTCGTTGAAGCATAGCTGTCAATTAACATAAGAACTTTACGGCGGAAAGCTCTCTGAAACGGCTGCCTTGAGGATATAAGAATATATAACTTAAAATCCATGACGTTAAAACATCACATACTCACCTAAATTATGATGTTTCAACGTGTATTTTTACATGCACTTAAACAATCGGCCTGGAGAAAAGCATGCTACACAAAGTGACGCCATATTAAGTGATGTAGGTTTAATCTAAAGCATGTTGAAAAGAGGTGATAGAAGTGTCGCTCATTACTTTTTTAAGAACCTCTTTTGTATGAATGTTGAGGCTAAGAAAGGCCAACATTTTCAATGTTGTGATAAAAATGCAAATGTACGTCGAGTAAGAATCATTAAACTTTAACCTCTCTGACTGAAGTGACCCATGGTCAGTGTACATACAGTACGAATACTGCACAGAGTTACTGTAATCCATCATGTTTCAAAAAGGACATTTGTAAGATAGATGGAAATCATGACAAAAGTTCGCTTTTCCTTTTTGCCTCGCGTGTCGCGAGCGAACTAATAACATGTCTGAACAAATACACAGAGTCGGTAAAACTTGTTCAAGACTCCAATTTCCCCGTTTTGGTGCCGGAATTAAGTTAAAGATAAAAGCCTCCTGCAGCTGCGTTGCATTCTTAAGAGCTTTTTTTGTTTATCCGTAGTTGTTAAAATTACATTCAGTTAATGGGATTTTTTGATAACTTCAATTTCAAGGTAGAAAATTTGATATCTAAGTTTTACTCCTGTTTACTGGGAAAACGGTTGTGCTTAGCGTCTGAATGTGTTGTGAGGGCGGCAACATTAAAAAAGTCATTGGCTGAAGAATGTTGGAAACATTTAACTGATCTAACGGAAGAGAAGGGCTAAAGTAAAGCGACATGTTAGAAATTTTTTGTTATGCTTTTTTACTATAAACACAAGTATGACAAAACGTAAATTGTAGGTTAACTGAATACACAATTTTATTTCAGTGGCCACGAGTAAATCTACATATATTCTTTTTAAATCTTGTTCCCTTATTACACTGTGCCTTATAAATTTACATCTTCCGTTTAAAATATTATGCCATTATACACAATTAAAGTTCGCTGTTATCATTCCTTTCACACATTTTGCCGTTTATTTCTAATATTAGCTTTGTCGGCTAAAACTGACATTTAATCCGTGCCATATTTCAGGTACTTGCCATGAATAATAACCACTACGATATACAATCTTTTGAATAATTAATTTGGTGTCTGTCAAATGATTATTCATGATCAGATTGCGATTTGGATGCAAACAGTAATACAACTTGAAATTAAAAGATGTAGATCGTATTGCTTAACTGCCGATTTTGAAACAATACAATGGCTTTAAATTAACGCCAGCGAGTCTTACGTAAAGAAATCGCTTAACAGATGAATAGAAACATCATTGTTTTAGATAGGCACTTATTTACACACAATTTTTAATCTTTCCTAAATCTATTTTAGTACCTTTTACGTGCAATTTTTTCAGTGAGTTTTCAATACTGCCAAAAAGAAAGGACTTATAACTGCAATCTGAATATTAAATTTATATTTACAAACACCTTACGTAAAGAATTCTGTATGGTAGTTTTGAAACGCGTGCCTGCCTCGCAGAAAACACATACCCTTCTCCCAATGTATAAACAATTGTAAAGATTACAACCACGCATAATATAGTAACCAGATTAAATATCAGTTCAGTTGATGCGATTCCGAAATTCCCTTTGAGTAACGAATTACAGTTTTCTACCTGAAAGCATCTAGAGCTTTCGTAACTTTCAGTTACAATTTTTTTCCAAGTTGACGACAAAAGCCGAGTAGCATTGTTGCTAAATTCAGTTGTGACGCAGAAAACGTGACATGACTGCTAACATGCACTACACGTACACAAAACTTCCAGCTTTTTTGGCTATTACTTCATAATAACTCCATCAGAAACTTTCGCAATGTCTAATATTAGTCATTTTAGTTGATATATTTTTCTAAATCGACTAATTTCTAGAAAGGTTTCGTCTAAAGGAAATTTTAAGCCGACATTATCCGAAGTATAGTGTCTAAGGTTTCACTGCTCACTGAGTTACAGGATCTCAAAAGATTCAATAAATTACATGTCTCAGTTGTTTTAAAGCAATATAGGAGACAGATAAACGAAGTTTAAAGTTATTCTCGTTTAGTTTCTTAATTTCTTTTGTTTTTAATATTAAGAACACAATTCCGTAGAAGTTTCAATTTGGTTGTGGAAGTATATCCCTTGGTCGGCTTCATTTACGGGACTTTAGTCGAGTTTGACCCTGTTCGAAAACTGTATGAAACACTGCTTACTTCAGTTTGATTCACATTCTGGCACTTGAGGCCTCTCACCATTGCCTCTCGCACGTCCTTTCGCAGCAATCCATACAGCAATGGATTAAACAGGGCGGTTCCACACGCGAGCGCTTCAGCAACTTGCAAGGCCACGTCGAAGCTTGCTGTTGTTTGCCCGTAAGCAGTGTGGTGCTCATAAATCGAGAGGCTAAAATACGGCAACCATGTCACCACAAACGTGCCCACGAGAAGAGCGATGACTTTGACCGTCTTGAGCTTCTTTACGAAAGCCCGGCTCGAGCCTCCACCGGGGTTTTGACCTTGTGGGTTAGAAGCGTTGATTTGTCTTGCGTGCTGTCGTGCCACGCAGTAGATTTTAACATTCACCACCAAGATACACAAACATGGCAGCCCAAATGCGAAAGCGAAACGAAGATCCTCGTAAAGCGTTTTGGTCCCACGAGATTCGTCTTTGAAAGCAAACTGCAAAAGCGCCTGGAATATCGACACAAGCCATATAGATGCGATCATGATCGTGGCGCGAAATCGGTTCAGGTACGCATCGTACGTCAACGGGTATGAAATTGACAGGAAACGCTCCAATGTGACGGCAGCAAGGTTCAGGAGAGACGCAACGCCTAGTAAAGGGAACAGTGTATCTTTAGCCGTGCCCTGGTCCGGATTGTATTTGTACCATATGTTAAGAGGCACAAGCACACTCGCCATGAGGAAGTCCGCCAAGGCTAGACTCAACACAAAGGCGTTTGTGATGGTCCATAGTCTCCGAACGCGGCAAATTGTGCCAATCACGCACAGGTTGATGGACAGTCCCAGCACTGCAACGAACACAAAGTACGTTACAAGCACGGGCAGTTGGTATGACGGTAGAGTGGTTGCTACTGTTGTCCATTCGGCCGACGCATCGGTCTTTGCGTTCTCTAAGCGTTCTTGACAAATCCTGTAGTTATTAAGTAGAGACGTTAATACTGAATTGGTATCATTGTCCTGTTTCAGTGCTGTAAAGTTGAACTGTGCATGGATATCCGGACACTGACTGAGTAACTTATCAAGTTGATCGATTTGTGCAGCCATCTATGCCACGGTAAGCTAAAATTAAAAATAACAGCACATTAGCACAAATTTTCTTCATTTACACGGTATCTTTTACTAACCACATCTGATCCTTTTTCCATCGCGCCTTTCCACCCGTATTAATTTATTTTTCGTGGATTAAAAACTTACCTAAACAGAAAACTTTTGCCCGTCCTCGATCGTTGCAAATTTAAAATTAAATTCTAATATTCTGTCGTTCGAGATTTCAATTTAATTCTTGCCGAATACACCTCGGATACCCGGGAAACCATAAGCCATGCTTGAAGTTTGGAGAATTGTTTGACTGCCTGGTGATATAGAAAGAACTCGCAAGCATTACGCACATTGCTTTAATCCTATTGGCTAAAATCACAATGAGCAGATATTAGGCAGATATCAAGTTCTTTGAAAGCCAACATTAATTTGACAGAAATGAGGCGACACGGAACCTTCCTTGGTAAATGTACCCTATTCAGACGTAGGCAACAAATTATCGTTGAGGTGATTAAATTTCATTTTTTCCGACGGGAAAAATTAGTTGGGTATAATCATCTAGGTAAGACACTATCTCAACTGTTAAATTGGGCATAAATTTGTTTCTTTTTATTTGGTGTCCTCGGTTAAAAAATGGCCAATATATACCTGTTTTGTTATTCAGATTTATCAATGACAGTTGTTTTACTTTCTTGACGACCGCAGCAAAATTTCAATTTCACAGTTTGCATTTGTGTTCGAATGAAAGTTACACGAAATTTGCAAACCTGTGTAATCTCGTACTTTATTGGTAGAATTCAACAGTACAACACGAGATCAGCGCTCGTGCCAAACATTGCGCCCACAGAAAAAGGCATTGGTCGCACAACGTGTGATCCCAAGCCGTCTGTGGTGTTTAAATTTAATGACTTTATTTGCTCACGTTATCAACCGGCCTACACTTTTCCTTCACTGCTGAGTAATATTAAGGGCGATTAAGTGGCAGAGAAGCCAACATCAATCTTATTCAGGCTTTTAATTCGGTGTTTTATAAATGTATAAGAATAAAACAGCAATGTACTGATAGTTTCTAGCCCATTTTAAACATAAATAAACTCGAGAAAAAAAAGGTAAATAACATGCGGTGAATTTTGTTCTGCGTTCTTTGAATATAATGGTTATTTGGAGGGAGTGGGCCTGAATAAACAGACTTTTAGACTCTTGACATGAGCTGAACTGCCGGGCGGCTTATTTCAAAGCGATCGGGTTTAGAATTTGCTGCAATTCAAGATGCAAAAAAAAAAAAACGAGTACAATTTCTGTTTTGGCTTAGGAAGATTTTGACGATTAATTTTCTTAAGATCCTTGCCACATGTTGTTAATTATGAAGCCATCACTTTAGAGCATGTTCATCAATGGTAAAGGCGAGAGAAGCCAGTTTTGAAAATTACTTAATTCACAAAATTTTTTTACACTTTTAAAAGCTGACATATAAAGTAAATTTAAAAAATACCAATGTAATGCTTTTATTTCTCAAAACTAATTGAATGGAAATTTTCGGCAGCTGTAAGCTTTGAAATACGTCCAAACGCAAGAACTTTATGACCCCTATAAAGGCCGCGTGCATTTAGACTCCTGCCAGGCTGAACACATGTAACTGATCCAAGACGACGTTGTTGATATGTGCAGCACAATATTTCTTTCAACTGGATGAATACAGCACCTGTTGTACAAATTTTGCCCAGAGAGTTACAACTAAAAATGCGGGCAGATTTTGGTTCAGCATATACATGAGATCATTTTCAGGTTCTATTTTTTGGGTTAGGTTTAAAAATCTTTTTTTGGCTGCAAGACAGCGGATAGATACTCAAAGACAACTAGAAAAGAAGCAGGACAAATATTAAAATTTTGAGCTACACGTCTATGCGTAACCTAACGAGTCCAGGAACCAGTGTGCGACTTTAAGTTTACTGCGAATTTTTAGCAAGGCAGTTTAAATTTTGACAACAGCGGCAAGAAAATAAAATAAAATGGTTAAATAGGGATATAGAAAGCCGGCAAGGAAAAAGGTCCTGCGTCAACTTATTTATATTCTGGAGACCTAAATAAATGCGCCCTGTGCTCCTGGTTCTGTTTTTGAGATGGTTTTTTTTCTTTGTTAATTTCACGAGTTGCTAAATGTCGGCGAAAACTACCCTCAGAACGAAAAGGCAGAATGTAACAAGTTTGCCATAACACAATTGGAGGGCCATAACTGATCAGGAAGCAAACATTTTAGACTTGCTTTTTTGTTTTTACTCTGCCAAAAAACGGTATCCATGAAACGAAACTTCCAATAATGGCGGTCTAAAAAAACAAGGCAGCTTAATGAGGGTCCTTAATTAATCTTGAGGGTTCATGCGTGGATGTTTTAGTTAAAAAAAGATCTAGAATTGTAAGAAGCATCACATCATTTGGTTTAGGAAGTTAAATATGACGCCTTCGACATTGGCCGACTGTGTGCAGCCGACTCTTACTAATTTTTAAATATAATACTAATTTCCTGTTTTTCTGTATATTTTTCATGCATTTTATGTGACTTAAAATATGTATTTTTATCTTGAGAAAAATAAAGATTATTATTATCTATTTATGTGAGGAAATTAAATAGGTCAAATACTGGAGACGGCTGCACGCAGAGTAGCTACTGTTGACATTGGCCGGGTATGAAATCGATCGAGGAAGTAAATAAATGAGGTATCACCTTCACCTGCAGACTGCTGGGAGGCAGACAGTCCATTTTTCTTTGCGTGTACTTTTCCCAACTTGTCGGCATCGTGAACTAGAGATGAGGGAGGCCATTTGCATAGCCTAAATCACCTACACGACGCCAAAATACCTTCCTTATTTCTAAGATTAGTTGTAAGTAACTTGTCATCATTGCATTCAAAAAATGAAGTCGAATACGGGTTTTTTTTACGGGTTTCATATCAAACTTATTTCTCTTTCAAGTGGACATTTGCTCAGATCGACAGCACAGCAAAACATAAGGCCAAAATTCCGTTTCACGCAGGTAAATGTCATTTGAATAGGAATTAGTATTAGATACCAAAGCTGATCAGGAGTGTATTTCAAGATAAAAAATCCACAAACAGGACCACAAGGTCAAGCAAATTCAGCGAACACGCAAAATGAATATTTTTTTGACAAACCACGAACACTGAACATCACTCACAAAGAATCGGTAAAGCTCATTCGTTGCAAATAAATTGTGACCTACTTGCTTATCGGCTTCATAAATGTAGAATTTCACCATGATGGTTTGTCGAGTTGTGTTCTCTGCCATTTAGAAACACTTAGTCGCCTCAATCGCATAGCTAAAAAAAGGACTATTATCATCGGAAAGGACTTCACGGCATACAAATTCGCCAAATTATTTCGAGAGAAACATTTTGCGTTACCTCATTCTGGAATGCATACTGGGGCTCAGTCTACCGAGTGAACGTTTTTCACACGTAATTTTCTTGCAAAATGGCCAAAAATGCAAATTCTTCACCTCAAAACGATGAACCTTATTGTTTCAAATAATCTAAAACATGAATTGAATGGAGCTCCATATCTTACATTTCGTTTACCCGTCGGTGAATTTGTGTTTTCTAGTGTCTCTTCGGCAAACGAAAAATATTAAAAAAGATCGTACGTTTCTGAAGGGTAGTAAGACAATCAGATTAGCAAGCAAACTCTTCCTGGAAGTTTAATGTTTGAAACTTCCCCAGAAGATAAACTTTCGTTCCCAAAACTTATCTCAACTAAACAACCTTTGACAACATCAGCGCCATCAAAATTGCGCAGTACGGCAATTTCAACATTTCTTCAAAACTTAAAAACTTCCGTATATAACTTTTATTCGGTAACACAAAGAATTCTGCTGCATCAATCAACATCACGATAGTCTCTGGAAGACTGACTGTCCTAGCAATACCAAAATATAAAACAACGCTATAAAACAATAAAATAATGATTAAGAATGACACCGAAATGCTCAGAGATCAAATTAAGATCGATTTGTTTGAACAGAATGTGGTCAGTTTAAATATAAGAATTTCATTTCTTTGCCGTGAAGATCGACGATGGAGATTTCGTGATCAGAACAGAAGGAAAGCAAATAATGTTCTAAAACAGCTGACCTAGAACCTTTGATAAGAAAACAAATACTTCCCCTTAAAAAAATAAAAACGTTAGATATCACGTCTCATGATAATTAATGGCTTATCACTGAATAATAATTTCTCAGTGCATGCGAATACAGAGCTCGATCCGTGGCCTAAACAGAGAAAGAACGCCCCCTAAATTTGCAATTTGCGGTAAATAAAACTCTCACTCATTCTTCAGTTGCACGTAGCATTTATTTAAAAAAGTCAAATAAAAACACAACTGATGCACTGCTACATGCCCAGTTTGACTTAAAAACCCACAGTACAACATAAGTTAGGAATAAGAGTTTACAAAGGCTGCACGAATTTTCCCCTAAGAGAGCTAGCAGAAATAGCCTTTATAAGGGCATTTGGGGATCTAGTCACCATAACAAGAGAAAAATTGGTTGTTTCCTTATATCCCTAATAAAAAATATACCTGCAAAACCAATTTGCAATTGATGAGTTACATCACCTGTGTCAAGTATTAGACCCGGAAATGCATATGTGTAAATTAATACCTAGAATAACCTTTTATCCGGTGGTTTTCACCACAAACTCCCTTTGCTCTTTGAAGAAATGGAAAGTGTATGCAATCAACATTAATGTTGCCCAACCTCCAATCATTTTCCTATCAGTTTTGTTTTAGTTTCCCTTTTTCACACCGTCTCAATAAAACTTTGTTTAGGGATTTTATTCCCTTAAAGGTGCTGTAATCACCACTAATAGATTCGATAGCAACAGTGCATTACACTGACCCTTACCTTGAGCCCGAAAACCCTTTACAGAAAAAACACATGTCTGGATGAAATGAAACAAGAAACCTTCGTAGAGGAGGAATGATCTGAGGAGCTAGCTTGTTAGCTTGTTGCACTGGTTTCGCTGTCGTACACTACAGCCTGTATTCAAGACTACGTGATATAAGAAAAACGTGGGTGCCTATCTATTCTAAAGGAAATGAAATATTAATTGTCATTAGTCATTTATGTTATTTAAATATTATCATTCTATAATCAGGTCGAAGGTAGCCAGATAATTATAGCTGGAGTGGAATAATAATTCTTTTCATGGTAAAAGGTTTCGAAGGTGAAAGAAATAATTCTGCTTTTTTCTGTGTTCGCAAATTGTGACGTCTGGATTAAAAATACAACTTCATATTCTTTAATGGACTCCGTACTGATTTATGCAGTTTGACGTGGGGTATTATGGCTCAGTGTCTGGCTTTTTTCCTCTTATTTTTGAAAACGTGCGATTGGTCACGCCGTAAATGGGACCGATCATTCTTGATTATTCGCAAAAATCCGGTTTTCCGAATGGTAAGGAATCGTGTTTTTAAAATGTGAAATTCAAATGCACCATTCAATACTATCGTGTTCGAGGAGTTTCTACAATGCAGCGGCACCTGCAACATTTTTACTTGACAGAAACCTACTCAAAGCACACAGTATAAATGCCGGCTAAAACAGCAAAAACAAAACAAACAGTTCCAGAGGGTCTGGATGGGGTTAACTGACAAATGACAAATGGCCAAAATTTTAACTGACAACTGACATATCGCCTAAAATTTAACTGACAACTGACATTTGTAGTGAGTTTTTCTGGCAACTGACAAAAGACTGTTTGTTCTTAATATCCACAAAACATCGTTGTAAATAACATTATATGACTCTTTTCGTCCAACAAATGCATGTTTTATGCTAAATCTTAGCAGCAGGACGGTAGAGTGTCATATTTCGTCAATAATTTACCGTATGACCCATAATGTGATTGAAAATTAAACTTGAGGAAATACATATATTTTTTTGTTTTTGCAATGTAGCCTCTCACACAGTAGTTTTATTGTCGCTACTCCTTTCTCAATAAGTACCTGTAATAGACCCGTTAGCCCGAGTGCAACATTCCTTTCCGACTATTTCATCTAGGCCAATTATCATCGAGGCATTGCTAAACAAAACCCAATCAAATCAATCGTAATAAAGACCTCTTCCCATATTTGTTTGTTTTTAATATTTTGAAGGTTAGTTTTGATTGGCTAACTGTTGGAAAGGAATTTTGGGCTCGGCAAGCAGGAGCCCGGGGGATACTCTTTACAAATTCGTGTGGGGTGTGTGCGGCATGCTTCAAGAAACCCCTTTACCCTATTTTAGACCAAAATATACGATTTCTCCCACCCTATTTTAGATCTGACCCCAAAATCGATAACCTATTTCAGACCACATTGTATCCAGGAACTGCTTCGGTTTGCCTAAAAATTAACAAGGGCCTCATATTCCTAACTTACACTTCGCAAGGGGTGCATGATAAGAACGATAAGAATAGTTTCTTCCAAAAGTTGCTAACTAGACTCACCAGAGTGCACAAACCATACCCTATTTCAGACCAAAATGGTAATAATCTATACCCTATTTCAGACCAAAAGGGCTCGAAAACCATACTGTTTGGCTTTGGGGCCACACATACGTATATAGCTTATGTAAGGGAGTAACCCCCTGGAGCAGAAGTTCGTGTGGCGGAGAGTAGTGACTTGCCTTGATTAAAAGGCCGTATAGAAACAAAAGCCGCTTGGGGTTGCAATTATTTCAGCACCAAAATTTAATATAAATGATATAATTTACATTCTGAATGTTACCTTTTTAGCTACATTTTGGATCAAAAATTAATAATTAAGCTATATGGTTAATTATTAATAGTCCATTAACTGACAACTGACAAATGGCCTAAAATTTAACTGATAACTGACAAATGGCCATAATTTTAACTGACAACTGATATTTGTAACCCCCCATCCAGACCCTCGTTCCAGGCGTATAATTTTAATATCGTACGGCCGAGTGAGCACTGGTACCGGCAGCGATGGGGGTGTGGACGCGTCGCGTTTTATCTCTCGAAGACGTGGTAAATTGAATTACATTATTGAAAAGTCACCTTAGCGAAACTTGTATGAAAATACCGCTACCGTCGGGTACATAAATTCCCTAATGTAATACTCTCGTTGATTTTGGATTCAGCAGACTTAATTTTCCCATCACGACAGTCAGTGGTCATAATTACCCAGGTTATTTTATTCACAGAGATTGGCTTACTTGACTTACACCCTTTCACTCCTTGTGAAGCATAGGTCCATGGAAACCGCCCGCCATCTCGTTCTGTTTTGGGCTAGCTTCTCTATCTACTTCCAGGTGTAGCCCGCCTTGCCTACCTTCATCGTCCACGGTTCTCCTCCAGCTGGTTTGGTCACCCGAAATATAGACCAAATTTAAAACCTTTCTAGGTTGTATCGGTCTCTGCTTTTTTTATATTCTACCTCAGTGCATGCCCGGTAAAATTGGTGGTTGGTTATTATTCGCAGAGATTGCAGTCTCCGTAATCAGTTTGATTTTTCGGGTAATAACCCATGCCCAACCCCCAACCTGTATTTCAAGGAGCCGGACACCCCCGTGGGTGGGGGGGGGGGGGGGGGGAGGGGTAGCACTACCCTATACACGCCAAGCTGTATGGGCTGCTAGAGGGGGTAAGACTAAAACTGCAAGGGACCGCAAACGATAATGCTGCTATTCGTAGGATCTACTGAGAGATCTGATCAGCAATAAAATGAAATAACAATAAACTTTTACAAACAGTTCCAGGCGTTACTTTTACGTATTTTTGGACCGTATATCTTTTCAGATCCGATATGCTGTGCTTTTATTCAGCATGGTTTTGTCCATGCGCTTAAATGTTCGAAATGGCTGTGCCTACCACATTTAAGTTATTTTACTTTACGAGACTCACCGTGACACTTTGAGTTTCTTGTCCCCCGAAACACGTGATGTGGCAACGCGTGATTCGGGGGACAAGTAGGTTCAAAGTACGGAACTTGATACAGTGTACGGGTTATTGGGCAATTTATTTGCGTTGGCTCTCCGAGCTGGCGTCATTTAGATTCGCTACACCGCACTGAAGAGTCCCAATAAGGACGAAACAGCTGTCTGCGGTTGCAATCCTGCTGTATCGGTTCTAGTCGTGGTGTTATCTCGCAAAGTCTACTTTATATCGATGCAAGTTCCTAGAATATTCTTGAGCTCTCACCACTTGAATGGCGAGGAATAGAAGGGCGAATTAAGCGATTGTTCCTACTTTTACATAGCAAACTCCGCCTTAAAATCTTATTGGTTGACTTCGTACCTGGTACGAATCCTCCCAACGGGTTATCAAATGAACATGCCTCGACATAAACAACATTATGTCTAGACATAATGTTTGGTTTTTCACGTAGTATGATCAGCCTTGCTCGCAGTTTATTGCTAGAGGGGGTCCCATTTTATACCTTCCAGGTCTGTGATGGGTTTCAATTATGGCCTTGTAGTCTGAGAAGCGGTCGCTGAATGAGTGAAAAATGATAAAAATGAAATGTTCATTTGTCACGAGCAGGGGAATTGAAACCGACATGTATGTCCTCCCAGATACAGGTTGGGCGCTCTGACCACTGAGCTACGAGAGACTCTTGGTGAGCTAGGCAATTTACTAGGTTCGTATGTGACACGCGTCCTTCATACTGCAGGACGGACAATCGTCTTTTGCCACAGTCGCTCGGCTGGTAAAATCAAGGACGCGCGACATATGACTTTGCTGGCAGAGCCAGTATTAGACGACGAAAGGCATTTCTCATGCTGTGATTAAATTTTGTACCCCCATCCGGACGTAGCTGCGCTTGTATCCCCTACTTATACATGTTACATGATTTCTGTTCTAGTGTTGAACTGTTTGTAGCTAAGCGGTGAATTTTCCTGACACATTCGTATCAAATCTTGGATCCTCTAGACAGGAAAACCAATGAGATGACGTCATTTATATTTGATATGTTCCATCGTTAGCACACATTTAGGGCGGCATTTAAGGCGCTTTGAAGCTTTGATAAACGGTGTTGCGTCCAAAGTTAGCCTATGAAGGCCATTTTCCATAACCCTTTGCTATCGCACGGCCATGCTTTACCGTGCCAGTAGTTACAAGAAAAATATCAATTTGATTTCAGTCCTTCAAATAAGCGATGCATTAGCCAACGGAAAAGGAGTGAATTATAAACAGTTACATTTTTCATGAGTAACTCATTCAATGTTGATACAAGAATCTCAGCCGCAAACAATGCTTTTTTTGAAGAAAAGATATAAAACAAAAGTAAATTTGTTTTTAGCTAAAGTTATAAAGGAAAAGACGATTTGATCGCGACCGCTTATCAGCTAATAATGAAAAATCACTGCAGGTCGCTTATTAGTTTGAACAGTCGAAAGATAAAAAAAGGAAAAGGTTGTTTTATTTCCGCTAAACGATGGCAAGTTCTCTCGCGGTGTTAACAAGAACAATGTTGATACATGAATGTATGTTTGTACATTGGAAAACACAGATTACAAATCAAAAATAACGAAACAATACATGCATCAGAACATGCAATCCAATGCGACACTGCTGTCTTTGGCACTGTGAAAATCAATAATATGTAAATGTGCGGTTCTTTTTAAATTAACCGTGGTTTTCTTTCCAAGCATAGCAGCTGAATGGGGGACGGATCATTTCCTAACTAAGACTATAAATCTTAGGTTACGACAAAAACAATCGTATGGACATAAAGTCATTGTAAACAAACATTCATGTAAGGATCGTTGTAAGAAATGTGAGCGTTGATCAGTTTTGGACATGGTTTATTTTTTTCTTATCCGACTGTCGCACCGAGTTAAAATCTGCCCACATTGTGGCTTGGACGCAGTGAAATCTCTGACCTGAATGACGTGTGAAAGCAGTAAGTAGGTAAAACCAGACATGTCTTACATTCATTGCCATTTTCATAGTATACACAGAAAAGTGCTTGTTAAGGGACTGAATATGAATGTTTCTCGGGGAGAAGAATTTATATCTATCGAAAGTGTACCGTATTGAGAAATGAACTGAACACTAGTTCAATTCACCTCTTAAGAGAAAACAACGTTGTCTTCAAAAAATGAAAGCTAAATTTAGATTTCAACCAACTTGCGTAAACACCGTACTTGCTTAAAAGATAAGAAGTAATTTTATTAAAAAAAAGCTAATAAAAGAAAACCATGCTTACGTAATTGAAATGTTTCATACTATTTTGATTTTTTTTTTCATATAAATAAAGTTCGTTAATTTTGAACCGAGCCTTTCGTTTCCGTTGGCTATAAAGTTCTGTCGCTGATAAAGAGTCAATCAAACAACTTTGTCAGTGTCTCGCGTTTTCTCTTCGGTGTTAAGCAGGGGCAAGCTATTCCTAAGGACAATTTTGCAACATATGTTCTTGCACAGATGTTTAGGTAGGATATACAATGATTTCGAAAAGTTAGATAGATATGAGATGTTTGAGAACAGCTAATTACTGGCATGTTTTCCTCAAAATCTACCGCCCAGACTGAAACTATTCTTTTTATATAAATTATTCATTTTCACGCATATCTGCATCAAATTCCAACTTACTTCGTACAGCTAACGCACGGTATTTTGATTTTATTAATTTTTGCTTTCCAGTAAATAATTATAGTTCTTGACATAACACTTCTCGATCTTGAAGTTGTTAAATAAACCGTATTCTTGTATGGTTATTCATCTCCGTGGTTTAGAGTCGATTTGGAGACTGTGGTGGAGACTATTCGCAGACGTAGGCGTTATTAATTTACTTCTCTCGGCTGAATATGCATCAGTTGTGCTTATACATACCAACTAAACAAATGTAATTTATCGTCTCCACTCATTTTTACTAAGTTTCGTTGCTCCACCAAAGCGCGAAACAACGATATATCTGGAATTGATTGGGGTTAAACCGTGAACAATGTTTTTTCTTTAACTATATTTTCAAAACGTATTGTTTTGTGTTTATTAAGAGTTGGTTTTCTAAAGAGATAAAAAAGGACTTTTATAGATAGTGCAATATATGATATCCCTTTAAAGGTCTACACAGCGGGCTCGAATGACGGATAATTTATAACAAGTTTTAGTCAGAAATCTCGATAAATTTAAAAGCTTTTCTGGCGATAACAGAAAATTGGGTTACTTTTCTGCGGATTAAGACAAATCTAAAAGTGGCTTAATTGACGTTTTTCGTTTCAGTTGTAGGTTACACGATGATGCGTTTTTTAGCCGTGATCAGTGAATTCCTACACCTCATTCTTAAACTGTAGGTAAGTTGTGTTTTATAGCTTATTTTACAACAGTTTTACTCGATATTGAGACAGCTAAATTCAGGAGACGAGAAAAATCAGCTCCGTCCAACGTTATAACATTCGATTCATTTGCCAGCTCTGAAACAAAAGAAAAAATATGCTAGCTGTGTTCATTTGTTCGCGTGCCAGCTACAAAGTACTAGTGCGGTTTTTCAAAAAAAGGACACTTCTACGCGCATTTGAGAAAATGCAAAATGGAATTTCTTTTATATAAATCGGTGCAAAAGGATTGGAGCCTAAAAAAATATAATTAAAGTCATAAAAAACCGAGCGTTTTCGATTATGCAGCCACCATGTTGATGCCCTTCTTTTAGACTCCTCGGACTGGACCGTCGCATTATGCTCCTCTAGCACTTAACTGAAGACTTCGATGAGCGTAGTGAAATATAAAACTCGCACTCACTAACGTATCTTTCTCATGCATGCAGTCAATTACAACTCACGATTAGTAAAACGTCGAACGTGAACAGGATGCTATGCAAAACTTGACAGATGTCAGCTATCGACCTTGTATCCTCAAGTTAGGGTCTTTATGGATCGAGCTTGACACTGATAAAGTTGATTTTTAATTAATTGGTTTGCTAAACGTCTGACCAAGTAATTTAGAGAATACGACTGCACATCCAGTACCTTAACTTTAATATTCAGCAGTCAGCCTCCCAGGAATACTTGGCTTTGATTGGCAGATTGCAAGGAACAATAAAACCAGAAGAAAGGAGGAACGATAGAAAATATGCACAATGATTTCTTCGCGCACTTAGTTCATCCACAATTCCCAGCGAGAGAGTCGAGACCTCTCAGAAAATTGAGCCAAAAATTCCATATTGGGAACTAAGTACCACTCCTGTCTTCAAGATCTGACTGAGCCCGCGATTTTCGTCAAACAAAGTCTCATTGCGTCATGTTAGCGTTACCAGAACCTCGTCCCCAGGGACATCTCCGGCCCTGAGCGCGCGCGCGCGTGCGGGCCTGGGGACGAGGCTGGCGTTACCATTTTTGGAGTTCTTAACATCTGAGAGCGCGTCAAGTGCTTTACTGGCCGAAGATTTGGCCTCAGTAAAACGGAAAGCGCTGCTCCGGCCGAACTTTTAATCAGAGAACATAGGCACTTGTGACAGTTTTCTTTACTGCTGAACTTTGTACACAAGGATTTTCAGACTGTGTGATAAGGGACGGTTTTTCACTCAGGGAAACGAATAATTAAGGTCTAGCATGTGCTGCTGCGAAATTAATAAACAACAGCACGGGGATGATTTTTGTTAACGTGAGGTCTAAAATATGTCGCATTTCAATTGTGTCGAACAAGACCCATTAAAACTTCGCCGAAGTCGCTTTTCTCTTGCTGTATCTCTGCGCAAATACGCAATTCTCACACAAATAGCAAAAAAAAAATTACTTTGCATAACGTTTCCGGTCGGTGAACAATAGTATATGTATATCAAAGAGTGAGGGTCATTCGTAATCTTGAAAATAAGCGTCACTCCATTGAGACTTTACTATTGCAATACTGTCATTAACTCTTATCAAAGTTAATCTTACAATAAAACACCGATAAGAATATTCTTAAAATATGTGTAGTGAGTTTGGTCGAAATTGAAAGTTTGTGTTAACTCCAACGGCAATCTTGGCTTTTCTAAAATCTCTCGCCATAACGTTTCCAAGAAATGCAATCAACCAGGCCCTCCAGTAAGGACAAGCGTTATTTAATTAAAAACAGATCAGATAGCAAAGAGGGTATCTGCGGTAGGATAACTTATATTTTACATCTACCAAGAAAGATAGCGCTGTTAGCGTTTAGACCAAACACGGGTAAAAACAAATGAACTCTCTTACCTCTTAGCGATGTGATGATGGTTTTGTTAAATTATTAATAGAGTTCTGTTGTTTAATTATCTATACACTGGTGCGAAAACCATTTTGCAGTCTAAATTACTCCAAATTTGGTCGAGTCACAGAAATTAGTAGTCTGGCTTACGTATCTTTTCCCATAAAATTGTAGAACAATTTATTAGTATTATTGCTATTATTATTTTAAGCTGTCAAAATTGTGTCGGCAACACATCCTGACTTAGGCTGCCTAATTTCATGTACGTTATTAATATTATGTACCAAATAATCACCGAAAAGCGAAATAAGACAGATGTGGTATATGAATACGATAGCGCCGGAAAAATCGTCGTCAATATAATTCTTGTCAGAATTGTTCTGAGAAATACGGTATTTGAAAAGAAAATGCAAAATTACGATGAAGGCTCTCGCTAGTTACAATATGATCATTAACAAGCTGAGGAAATTAAACTGACAAGCAAGTACAGACGTCAGTTTCTTTCAAGACACCTACAACATTGTTTTGGATCAATTGCATATCATTTTAACAGGTATAGTTTTTGCTCAGTTTTATTTATTCTTGTAACTTATATTTTGCGCAGTAATATGTTTAAAGTAGCCAAATGAAAGTAGTCTTGAAAGCTCTGTAGGTACTTCTCTTATACACGGCCATTTTATTCTGTAGCCATTCAGTAGATGCATAATTAATGGACTGAAGTTAGACATAAATTCTATATGCTCGTGTTTGGAGAGTGAGATTCATCTTGAATAATAAGGATTTGTACTGCTGTAGCGCCCGTATAAACGTTATGCAGTTGTTCGTCTTTGTTTTATATCTAATCATTCATCTTAGGTTTTGACGAAATCAGTCCTCCAACATCGATTCGAAATTACGAATGCTGTTAGCTTTTGTCAAAAGAATATTTCAGTAATAATGACGTTTTATATTTCCTGCAGAGAAAAAACGAATTTATAACATGGCTGTTTTATCAGATGAACATAGGCTGCTTTTAGGAACACATCACATTCAAGAAGACCATTTTCAGTATATTCATCTGTTTTATTACCATTACGTATACTTTTTCAGTTTCTAGTCGCGTAATTTTAAAATTTACAGAGCTCAAAAATTAAACTGAATCAGTAACCCTATAATATTGGTTTTTTTAAGCTGTTTAGTTTTTATGTATTCCGATCTCCGATAAAATTAATCTGGGAAAATTTGATTTGAAATACAGTCGTAAGATCATCCACTCATCCACTCATCAACTCCATTTCACGACCCAACTCTCTTTAAGGTAAAAAAAACTACGAATGAGTACTGGTCAAGGAATTTTTTATAGCAAAAAAGACGGTATAAGCTGCAAGACAGAGTGACATATTCACCTGATGTTTTCAAAAACATTGGACAAAATGTACGTTCTCATTAACATATAACGGAAACCAATCTGTTGTTGCTTTGTTGTGCTAATGCAGTACAGACAAACCCTTCCGCCGCTTGTTTCTCGTTAATGAACATGATGAACATTTACTTTTTCACCTCGCTAAACTTGAAACTGAAGTTTTCCACACTATCTGGATTAGTAATACGGCCTGAATCGCGCGTTTGACTTCTCTTTTACACTAATACTGAAAATGATATCGAGACCTCTCGCCAGGCCTTGTGGGCTTCTTAATTCGATCGGTTTTTTTATTTAAATAGTTCGTGTTCAGCTGAAGTCTCCTGTTAGTGTTATACATGCCTTCTTGTTCATTGTGAAGTAAAATTAACCAACACAACTGTGCCAAATATTTCTCGGCACATACAATTGAAAATAACTAATTTTATGTTTATTTATTGCTTCGGAGGCTGAAGCCCCCGACTGGGAATTGTCTCAAAACAAACTGTTTTTCGTCCTAATGACGTTTTGTATGTGGTTCTGGCAGGTGTTCGTATCTTGTCGCGAATTTGTGCGAGTTCCTGAAAGCCCAATGAGTTTGAAGACCCACAAAGAACTACTGTTAACTCCAGTTCGTGAATAAAGTTAAGCACTCGTAGCGTTCCAAGGCTCTCGTGCTTGTGCAGATGGCGTGGTGTAGAAGACGTGAGTGGCATAAAATACCGATTACTTAGAAATGAACTATGATCTGCTATTTGCATATCATCCGACACGACTTAGGCAAAACATCCGAAATGAACTCAGTCAACTTTATTTACACTTCATTATTCTAACTCCTAACTTTTGGAGTATTTCTTCTTTTTTTATCTGATTAACTAAGAAATTTGAGTGAGCTAATATATGAAATATACACTACAAACAGGCTACAATGTTCAGAAGTTCGCATTGTCAAAAAGTCTAAAATAACCCGCCAATTAGCTGTCAGACATCCGATATTTTACAGTATTCAAATTTAATTCCTCTCAAACTTTACTTTAAAAGCCTGGACACCTTGTCCAAGCCGATCGATCTTACCGCCATCAGTCCCATGTATTCATACAGCCCGCACAGTGAACAGTGAGCTCAACAAGTCTAGCTAGTAGTAAGTAATGGTTGGTTTAGTTTTACAAATAACTTAAAGTGATTGCGTGGAGACTAGCTCTTTAATTTTGCCGTAAACCGCGCTACATCTATAAACATTGTCAGTCTTTTGAAAGCGAATGCAAGTAGCGCCGAATAACCTCCAATTTGTTTACTTCCGATTTTCAAATTTCCAGCGTTTTTGAACGCGATGGCCAGCGTTATCGTGATCGAGCAATGAGACCTTCTCGCGTTGAAATCCCCCATAGTTTAAAAACGGGGCAAACGATGCGTGAAATACAGAGCTTGTGTGAGAATTTCAGCGATTTCAATAACAACTAACTTCCGCCAATTGAATTTCTGTTAAATTGTAAATTTAACGATATCATAGAGGTAACTTTCCTGATCAAATTTGAGGATCAAGGCCGTGACGGGGAATTTGTTGTTGGATTTTCATTTTTTCATTCATTTGCAAATTTTCCCAGTAGACATCTGTGCCGTCTTGCAGACAAATACATGGCTAGCTAAAACTACGATTTCTGGTCGTTCCTACCTCGGCTAAATCCCTCACACTTCTGCAATAGAATCGTTTACTTGGTATCTTTAAATTCCATTCACAATAAAGTAGAAATTGAATTTTCCGTAAATCACACTGGATTGAAATCTCTCAAATTCCCTTACAAACCCTTCATTTTACGCCCCGTTTGCCCCATTTTCAAAATGGCGGATATTTACCGCCAGTTTATAAAAACTCACGAATTTAATCCTTTACGAAAATTAATTCTTAATACTCGTGACGTATCATTTGAGTTCAAAGGTACTTTATATAAGAAAAAGGGTTTTGAAATATCGAAACTGATCCTATACATATTCAGGATGGATTATTATGGATAGTCAGAGAAACAGTGAGAACATTTTCAAGGCAGACAATGGGGCCGAAGGAATTAATTTTACTTATTTAAATTGATGTTCGGACTAGCCACTCTTTCGATCTGTCAAAAACTCGTGTTCATTCCACTGAACAACGTGTATATCGTGTTATAAATAATTTACAAGCTAAATGTCAAATAGTGTGCCAAACTCCTTACCAAAATTTTTTTGGAAAGATTTTGGCGCCATTATATAAAACAGCTGTTCACGGATTTTAGCCAAAATTAGACGTAAGAAAATACGGGGGGTGACAACTCTAACAAACGCTGTTTCGGGACATAGCTAAAATTGTTCCGGGAATCTGGAGATTTTTCCGGGAATCGGGACACTTGGCAATTTTTCCGGGAAACACGCGATAATTCCGGGACAATGCCGGGAATTCTAAACTTTTCTGGGAATGTATCCCAAAAATTCGGGACGATGTTCCAAATTTCCGGGACGACTTAGGTACAGACCTAGTATTGCTCAAACAGCGTTTGTTAGAGTTGTCACCCCCCGTAGAAAATGATCACCAAATTGAGCGGAATAAAAAAAAATACACAATGAATGAACATTTCAATAACAGCAAATACAAAAGAAGGAACAGATGGAGAAAAATTCTAGAAGATTAAAACGGATTGCCATGTGACGGGATAGTTTTCAAAGTTAAATTTCGTTTGTTTGTTACTTTTGATTATAACGCTGGGGACGGTTTGTATTGAAGCTACGGTTTTTCATTATTTCATTATTTTCATGGTAAGGTTCACACATATACGCACTGCAGACGTAACCTAATTTTCGGTGTCCTCACATGCATAGCGCCTAGTTTACTGCCACAAGAGGCTCGCAACCTGGAGTGTTCAACAAATCCGTGAGCAGTTTGTTTGTGACAAGAACGTGATTTGTCGCGGAATTAGAAAAAGCATACGACAAATCTACCAACTTTAGCCGCTGAAAACCGGCGTTCGTCGTCGATCGATCGACCAATATACTGACAAAAAAGCGCCGCATTTTCACAACGTACTCATTATGGTAATGTTTTATATGTTAATGGCGGAATAGCGATTGTATTTCGATGTAAAACAAAAGTGAAACCTGTTGTAAAGTCAGTAAATAAGACTGACAGACGATTTAGACCGCTGCATACAAATTTCAATGAAATTGACGACGACGACATTTTTCGCGGGTTTCAGTTCTGGAGGAATTTCGGAGTGCAAAATTCTGACTGTTTATTTCCCTTACTATCATTAAATAGAAACGTTGTTTACCATGGCATTGTGCCAGTGCTTGGCAAAAACGTCGTAAGATGGTAATTATGTTGATAAAGTAATTTCTCCACTCCAGCAGACGAAACCTGTGTCGTGTTGATGCTTCGCCGATACTGCTTGTTTAACCTACCAAATCTCGTTCAGTTTCTTGAATTTAAGTTACTAACTTGAACTAAACGGTGCAACTCGGAATGAATTTTGACAGGTGGAACACCTGTTGTAATCGATTATTTGACTGAAACGGCGGGAAAATTATTCTTTAATTTACGTAGCTGACATTACAACATACCGTAGGCAAGTTTCGGTTTGGTAAAGTAAACTAAATATTCTATCGCAGATGTTACTTAACCTTTTGGGTTGACGGGCAAAAGCTAAAAAAAATTTAAACATTTTTGTTATTTACTGCGTTAAACCCGCTTTATTTTTTTGTGTCTAATATTACATAGTCTTTTTTGCGTAGAAGCACCCTACGGAGTATGTGTTTATCGGTGAATTTATTTATATAAGATGTTTTTTTTGGACGACAGGACGAACTAAAACTGTTGGCAGCTGATTGAAAGTTGGAAAGGTCCCTCGTTTGTGTTTTGCAAAGCTTCAGTCTTTGAAGAAAGTCAAAACAGATTACACTGAAGAATTTGTTTTTTCTTTCCTGTGAGCTAGCGAGCGCATTTTGTCGCCCAACGCTTAAATTATTGATGCTTATTCTAAACTGTGGGCTTCCAAGTCGAAATTAACGGTAACTGCGGCCCACAGTTCATACATGAAGTTGTCACTCATGCAAATAAGGCAGGAACCGTAGGTTTGAACTGCGTTCCCTGCGGCGAACAAATACTTTGTTAATTGGTCTTTTCAATAACGGCCTGGACTAAACACGCATATTCTTTATCTGTTTACATCAGGCCCGCATTAGATCGCTACACGTTCACGGCTCTGCCGCTTGGGACATGATTAAGAAAGCAGCGGACAAGGAAAGCAGTTCGGTGTGGTCACTGGACAGCCAGCCGCTCCGACCCCGCAAGAGAATATCGTTAAAGGTCGGAGGCAGATTATTCGAGACTTGGGAGGACAACCTCGATAACCACCCTGATACACTTCTGGGAAGTCCAGAAAAGGAACTGTTTTATGACCAGGGTACCAAGACCTATGTATTTGACAGAGATCCTCAGATGTTCAGATACATTTTGAATTACTACAGGTATTTTGCTTTTATTTTTTTATTCGTCAGTTTACGAAGATTTCAAGACCCTCAAGTACAATGTGTGTCGTATGCATATATAATTTAATTTTAACTCCGCTCGTGATTATATGAGTAAATGTTATCAAAATTTACTCGACATTTTTTCAATGTTATTTACTAACCTATGATTAGTTCGGATTTATGGGATCATCGACAGAAACATATTATTTCGATGAAATTGGCCATCTTTATGATTTATTAACATTAAGCTTTACAAGGCGAACGCGGTGAAAATAGGCGGACCAAACAGGCTAAATTAAAATTCTCCAAATCTTTATAAATAACCACAAACCGAGCAAAGCTTCTTAGATTTTGCGGTGTCTTTTTCTGTTTAAAATCAGGCAGCCATAGAATTCCACTTGAATAAATTCTGTTGTTAGCCACAACATTCGGTTTATTTCAGGTGCTAAGCCTTACGGTTTTAAAAGTGACCTCGTGCGGTTAATGCTTGGTATTTATAATCACGTATTTTTGTTTAAAATAGAAACATTCGACATCAGGGAATACTTAAATCGCAATTTCAAACACGTCCATTTTTCCAAAACAAAAACACACTAGGGAACGCGAAACACATTCGGTTTTCCAACGAAGTGTAAAATAGCTTTGTTCACGGGTCGCCAAATGGGCTATTTACCGCCGATAAACAGGAAGAGGAATTGAACTACAACCTTGACCGTAAATTATTAGGAATATTTTATTTGAACGCAATACCATGGGGGGAAAGGAGAGGTGTGAATAGATCGACATATAAACCGCGAAAAAAACAACAACACATATACAGTTACAATATCGTCTATTTACACTGGAATATCTGCAAAAAATCTAGACGCTAATTATCGAACTTTAAAAAGTATTCCACCTTTAAATTTTCCGCTTTTCATAACTAGGGATAAAAGTATTTTTTAGCAGTGGCGAAATTGTTTCTTATTTGTTTCAATAAAGTCGAACTGAAAAGCGTTTAGATTCTGCGTACACCTGTCTTGCAAAAACAACTCGACTCTTAAAAGAGTGATTGATAAGGTACCCACAAGAGGCCATCGATAATTATTCTCCAATTAAAAACTTGTATGCAAAGAAAATCAAAACTTGTGCTACGGAGAAATAATAGTGTTTAATTCTTCATTCCATTTCTACGGCACAGAAACAATTATGCTAAGTTAGTAAAGGCTGTCGGCTTTGATAAATTGCATGTTCACTGCTAGTAAACGGCAGTGATATATACCGGTTTATAACTGACTTGTTTTAATTTTAAATATTTTTGTTTATATACAACTGACTACACTAACTAGAGATGAAGTTCAAACAGGAACTATAAACAAAACATAACACATGCAAAACAATTCAACCGCAGAAATATGGCAGATACGATAATTATAAAAGGAAGACATTATACATTGAAGGAACGGAAAGGAATTTTTTCATCGTCATGTACTAGCCGTGACAATGTGATTATTTTACTCTGAAATAAAGTAATGTACTCTGACATTCATCTACAAAGCTTCAACTAGATAAACAAGAAAATTGCGGATTTCTTTTTCGCCATTTTGGGTAAGTTAAGGTACAAATATAATGCCGCGAGAAACAAAGTTTGTACGTGAATAGGAATCTGGGCCACCAAAAATTAATCCTGCAAATTTGATTTAATTTCTAAAATGTTGACAGGCTCGGCTGCAAATCTAAGATAGATGTCACAACCTTCTCCTGGCCAAATTTAAGAGGGATATATACATGTGAACTGTTGTGCTTGGTAGTCGCGTTTTCCAATGGTTTTCTTATACCGCATTTGTTTATAAGACATAATCAAAATCTACTTGGGAATCAAAAATTTACAGTAGGTTCCTAAAGGTAACGATTTCTTCTGCTATTTGACAATACCATTGCATTATCTTTTCCCGCAGACTCGGCAGGTTACACTACTCTAGCGACTATTGTGCGGACGAGTTTCGCGAAGAGCTTTCTTTCTTTCGCATCTCCATTAATGCAGTGGCCAACTGTTGCTGGGACGACTACAGACAACCAAGGAAGGTGCGAATCGACAAAGTTTTCAAGCTGGTCGATCCACATGAAAAGCTAGATGTCGAGAAAGGATGGCTACTGAAAAAGAAAATTTGGAACATTTTCGAAAATCCACACGAATCTCGCTTGGGAGCTGCGTGGTATTACTTCTCAGGGCTAATGATCGCATTGAGTATTATTTGCACTGTGGCTGAAACAATTCCCCCTCCATGTGAGAACAAATATCTTTGCGAGAACCACACTTGTGGTAGAAGTGACTGGAACTTGTCGAAAACTCACGGAACTGGTCATTCGTGTAAAGAACTCAAAGATTACTTGAGCGAAAAGGAATTGTTATATTTTGTTCTGGAAAGTATATGTGTAGCAGTGTTTACTTTTGAATATATTATGCGATTTATCACTGCACCAAAACGTTGGCTATACGTCAAAGAATTTATGAGCGTTATCGATCTCCTGTCTATATTGCCTTACTACGTTGGACTGATATTAAACTATGCGCTTGAAACATCACTGGACAGCCTCAGTGCGTTGGTCTTGCTGAGAGTGTTACGGGTTTTTCGCGTTCTGAAGTTCACTCGACACTCTAGCAGATTACGTAGCTTGTTATTTGCTATAAGACGGTCAGCCTCCGAGCTCGGTTTCATCGTATTTAGCTTTTCTCTCGGAGTAGTGTTGTTTTCAAGTGTGTTATACTATGCTGAACAACCAAGTTACCTCAAGCCAAACAGTACAAATCCGTTTGACAGTATTCCAGCTTCGATGTGGTACTCGGTCGTCACCATGACAACAACTGGGTAGGTATACGTATGATCAAAGATTTTTAAAGGGGCGCTGTCACTTACCTATTTTATCTTGATTTTGAGAAGCTCAAGAAGATAGGCCTTGAGAAGTACTTGATGCCATGCCTGACAAACATGATTGATAAAAATTCTCTTTCGTTCTTTTCCTTACAAAAAAAGTGAAAACAAAGCGATTTTTCTTGTCTGCTTTTAATAATAAAATTATTCCACTACCATCTCATATCAACGCCTTTATGCGTGAAAATGTCATATGCCCCGAAATTCACCACTTAACAAGCCTCATTTATGCAAATTATTCTCAACCCTCTGCCACGTTTATGCAGTTGTCACGTGGGTATTCTTTTCACCTTTGCTGCTTTGGGAATTAATTGATTTTTGATAATATTTACAAGCTCGCACTTCACAAGCGAGGCTTGGTGGTGAAACTAGCCAGTCTGGCCTGAACATGCATGAGAGGTGGCTGATCCAGACCTTCAGCTAAGGGGGGGGGGGGGGGGGGGGGGGCTTTTGAAGGCTTGACTATGAATGTTGAATTCTGGGAAGATACAATGCGCTATTTCCGAAAAAATAAGGGGGTCGGGGCCCCCGGACCCCTCTCCTGGATCCGCCGCTGATAAGGGCTATTTTTAAGTATGGAACGGAGCTAACTACGCTTTGATGTGCATCCAATTATGTTTCAGCTATGGAGATCTCGTTCCACATACAGTCATTGGAAAGCTGGTGGGCAGTGTTGGCTGTATTGTAGGCGTGTTAATGATAGCTTTACCTGTTCCCATTATTCAGAAGAAGGTGAGATGTAAACTTAGTAGTAGGTGGCCTCATATATAGCTCTGTTAGAAGAGCACCGCGCAGAAAACGTGGAGGTCCTGGCTTCAAATCCCAGTGAAGGCCAGGATGTTCTCAGGTTTCTTTGCAATTACTTAAGCATTCTGATTCACAGTATACTTTATGATTTCATTTATTCATATTTTTGCTTTGTTTCGGTAGAATCTTACCTTCTATGAGCTGTAGAAATCGTGTTCTCTCAGATATCATCGATTTGGAAGTAAAAGCAAACTTATCAGGCGTTTTAGCTTACAACTCCCCGCAATTAACTCGCCGTGTTTTCATTTCGCTTCTTGACATCTTTTTTGAAAAATCGAGAACTAATATGCAGCATACTCGATCTATAAGGGGTAGGAGACTGTGAACAGGCTTTATAGCTGGTTATAGAGCGAGCGGAGCGAGCGAGCCACTCATCGATTTTTTCCGCCTACACTCCACACCAGGAAGCCTTTTCGCAAGCTATAAAAAAAGTTATATTTCGAGATTTGAAATTAAAAAGATAAAGATCAAATTATCTTTTTCCCTCAATTTCACAGGCCAATCTGCAGCTTGGACTTCTGGATGAGGTTGACGAGGCTATGGAAGCAGAACTTTGACAAGCCATCATAAATCACCTAATAATCACGTGCCGTGTGCGTGGTGAGCCACAGAGAGGAGTGGCGCACGTGATACGCAACTGAATAGCACGTGATGTCCTTGCTTCCAGTTCAGAGACAGTCTTTTATAATCGTTACCCCGTTCCATATATTAAAATTGACGGTTTCTGGAACCAAGAAATCGCTTCACATCTCGGTGAAACGGTGCGAGACGTGTAAAATTCCAGGACCCTTTAAGGACGTCTAGTTTCTAATACGTTTTCGATGGTACAACATTATTTAATCCTAAAAAATAATGAGCAAAGGATTTACACTGTTGGCTAGTTTTACCACCATTTTGACCAATCGTTAACCCAAAGGATCCTACTTCGTACCCTGTTCCCGTTCGCGGTTCGGAGGTCTTCCCTTTTTGTGCGCACTTGATTTGTTTACACTCGGCCGAAAGGCCCGGCAATACGTGCCTTGGAGCGAGGCAGCAAAGGATCTTCAAATTATTCATCCAAGAGGCCGTACGCATAAATTTCTGGAGTGGGTTGTCACAAGGAAAGTGATGTAAGCACATTATTGCATAAATTAAAACTCCTGTTAAGACCAGCAAGCCAGTACGACAGTGAATACTATTAAAAGCGTGGGCAGCCGTGTTCACTTATAAACGATAAAAAAGTAGCAGCAATGTTGCTTTGGTAGAGATGCCTGAATAAATTAATTTTTTAAAACAAAAAAGTTGTTTACTATATCGTGTGTTGATTTCAACTTCACAAAGATGTTGTTTCATTCTTTCTTCTGGTTTGGGAAGGGAGTAACTTATAAGACAAATTTTGGGAGTTCGCTGAAGGCCGGATTAAATGAATGACAAGTAAATAAGAACACTCGCGGAGAGTGGACAGAAGTATAGGGTTTTTTACGATTCGGACGTACGTCCCCAGAATTAAGTATATTTTTTTTACTTAAAAACCATATTCGCTCGACTGTAACTCGCATACAAACCCGGAACACCTTAGAGGAAATAAATGACACCTTTTATTTCTTTTTATAATTTCCAGTCATCGATATATTGCCTTCTGTCTTGCATGTGTTCAGTCTAATTTACTTTATTAGCTCGCTTTTCTGGGTTTATGATTAGCCACAGTTGAAGAGAATATGCTGGCAACTCATGCGGTAGTTACCAAAATGTTGCATGCAGTTGAAATTTAAGTTAACAAACAATGAACATTTAAAAGATAACTTACGGAAAGTAGATCGTTGATCAAGGCTAATTTTGTAAACCTCTTTCACGCACAGATAACTTACTAAGAACTCTTTGCGAGCTCTCTCATTTTCTTTTGCTTCTTATTATTACAGCTCGACATTGTAGTCCTTCAGTTAGTTAAGCTTGTTTTGCTAGCAAAGGTTGCCACTGTTGGTAGTGCGTGACTTCACTAAAACAAAAATAAAATATGCATTAGTATTTGTGGCACAACTTTATCGCTCTCACAGTTTTACATTAATCATATAATTTTGAGAATCTCGAAGTCGTTCTTACTAGCTTATTAGGCCCGAATATGCAAATGACTTACTGTACGAGCAAGTAGCAAAATGGAAGTTTCCCTCTTTAGTGAGTATTTCTCCCTGATCCGACATCAGATTATTACTGCAACATGAGACTGCTTTTAATAAAGCTAATCTGCAATATTTTCACAGCACAGGATTCCTTTTACCTCCACAACATTAATTTTTAATATAGTTACCCGAGTCTTTGGTATTGGTACAGAAACTGGGCAATTTCTTTTACAAAATAAATTGCTTTTCGTCTAATATAGCTAACCTAGATCTGCAGTATTGGTATAACAATGGATTCCTTTAAAGGGGCTTTGTCACGGATTTTAACAGATTTTTGAACAGCCAAAATTTATATTTGTGTCGAAGGAAACCAAAAAATAATAGCCCATTTTTATTAACAAATGCTATATTAGAGTACCCAAACTGTTAACAAGCGTCTTCAGCTGCGGATGGCTACAATCTGACAAAGGAAATAAATTACAACTTGAAAAGCTTAGCTAAACTTTTCAAGTTGTTTCCGCACATTTACAAAAAAATCGATATTTATAGCCGTAGTTAGATTTCTATCCACATATTAAAATTTTATCTCCTTTTAGATGTTCAAAGATAATGATTTTTATGGGTTTAGTTGCCTACCACTAATATCAGAACAGTTTAGACCAAAAAATCTGCAAAATCCCGTGACAGAGCTCCTTTAACAAAATGGCTTCGTCGATAAAGCTAACCTTGATCTGCAGTATTGGCACAGGCAGGGCAATGACCAGGACACCAAACAGGCAACATGCACTCCCCACCAGGCGACCGGCTAATGTGACTGGTATGATGTCACCATAACTGAAACAAGGAGAAAAATAACTAAAAGTGAATGAATGAGTTGAAGTTAAAGTTCATCTTAACGGTGTGTTGTGTGCTGTGTCGATTAAAGGACAAAACGCAAGGTTGTCGAGAACGACCAAATACGTTAAACTACACTTTTAGTTTGTATACTAGACAAGTGAAAAGTGCTTTGGTTAACTCGCAGGTGATTAGCAAAGTACTTTTCTCCTCAGAGAAGCCGAAGAGAAACAAAACGGGTTCCCACTTCGCTTCAGTTACCGAAATTAATGTTTTGGTCGCTATAGTTATTCAACTTGTGTGTACATACTAAAACAATAAATCACCTTCGTGGCTCGGTAAAAGTCCACCACAATTCACCTCCACTTTGGTGAATAACTGTTAATTATTTCCAGCAGCTATGCAGCTATCAAAGCTCTATTAAGCCTCCGTTTATGCTATGCCTATCCTTCCCCTCTCGCCCACCTTGAAATTGAAGAACTTTGGCATGCCTAGCATAAAGCGAAGTATAACTAGCTGCCTCTCCCTGATGGAATGCCAGCACACTGCAAGTTATCCGCTCCGCATTTAGTCTGCAGATTGCCCTAACAGTTTGCACTTTTAGAGTAAAGTGTATTGCCAAATATAATGACCCTGGCAAGACTAACCCAGACTTCTGCCTGCCACGCCTCTGATAAAGCGACGACTGTGAACCAAGACAAAATGTGTTGCAAAAACGAAAACTGAGTCCTTGTTGACAGAAGACATTGAAATCACTTTAACATGCTGATTGCTTCGTCAATGAGCTTAAGAGAAAGAGAGAGAAGTCGCGCATGCTTACCTAATGACAATTCCCCCCTTAAATCTGTGTGTCATACTTACCCAGCGGTGGTTGACGTTATTACCGCGTACCACATGGCCTCTGGAATGCTGGAAAACTGCGTGTCCGCAGATAGCTCGGCAAAGTAAATAATACTTGAAACTAAGACGACCATAACAAGATATAGGAATCCTATGAGACCCAACTCGGTGGCGGAGTCCTTGACGCTTTGAATCAATTGTTTAAGCCTCTTGGAATGACGAAGAAGTTTGAATATGCGAAGTATTCTTAAAACACGTAACACCACTAAAGCATTCATCCCCAGACGCGCGTCAAACGACAGCATGTTCAGTAACAGATCAATGTAGTACGGTAGTATTGCGAGCAGGTCGATGATGCTCATTTTGTTAATAATAAATTTCAGACGGTTTGGACAAGTCACGAGCCGCGCCATGTATTCCAACGTGAAAAATCCCACGCAGACCGTGTCAAGGTAAAAGTATGTTTCCTCGTTTTCTTCCTTGCAAATTCTGACTGCTCCTTTGCATGCAATGGTTTCCGTCGTGTTTGCCACAACGCTGATTACGATCATTAAGACGCTTAACAAGTAGAAGATTTTCGCAAAGTGAGAAAAAGATGGGTCCTTTAATGTAATCCAAGCCTTTTCTCTCAATGACGCGTTTGGATCGACAACATGTACAGCCTTTGCAGCCTCCCTCTCGTTAGCCTCTCGTTCTTCACGTCTTTTGGTCAACCGTTCGTACGCTGTTTCAAATGTTTCGCACCAACAACACTCGCAAAGCATGCTGATGTCCAGCCCGAAAAAATTCACTTCGTCTAAAAACGATTGGATGCAGTCCTCTCGCGGACAGTGTAGTTGTCCGGAGTGATAGAAGTTCCAAATGTAGCGAAAACTGTCCGGGTCGCGATCGAAAAAGAACTCGTTCTTAGCCTTGTCGTAGAAAAGACTTCTTGCTTTACCACCCAGTAGAGTATTGGGGTAAATCGTAAGGAAATAATCTCGGATTTGGAAACGTCTGCCACTAACGTTTAGAGTGACAATTTTGTCGTCGTCGGGGAAATCGATATGTCTTCGTTTTCGGCGAGATGAGCGTGAGCTCGTGCTTTGAACACTATGCTTAGAGGAGCTTTGAAACTTGGAGAGCAGCCTTTGTGGAGAGATTAATGAGAGAAAACTTTTCATAAAGGAGCTTTCGCTTCTATGTGGCGAGTTCACAAAGGCGGAAGATGAAGAGCTGTTCATGCTTGACGAAGCGTGTGCAAATTTCTTACGGAAAGATGTCCTTGATTGATGAAAGGAAGATTTTGGTAAACGTGTCCGTAACAAAGAAGTCGCGCTGCCATCGGAAGATTGGTTGGAACCAGATAAGCGGGCCATGTCAGGATGTAGGAATGTAGATGAAGAATTCTTTCTTGACCTTGTCCTTGCCGTGTCTTTTAACCTTGCACTTGACTCTTCGATTTTCAACGCATCGCCTACGAAAGGAAGTGATCTTTGGCTTCGCCTCCAATCCACCGGAAGAGGCAAGGTCTCTTTGATTCTTAAATCCGGGGTCGAATATTGTCTGCTCCCAGCCTCCAATGTTGGAAACAGAACGTTTTGCTTGTTAGTAAGACCAGAACTTGAAGGCTGCATTGCTGCAGATGTCGACTTCGGAGAAAGATCTCTTTCATCCGTTTCGTTTCTGCAGTTGTGGCATTCGTCGGGCAAAATGGACTCGTCTGGATTTTCTTTTTCACGGTCTGCCTCTTGAAGGTCTTGGTTTGAAAATCTCGAAGATGAACATTCCGAACTTGGCGTCGAAAGAGGTGTGTAGTTTGTACGTAACAAACAACAAAGTTGCTTGGGAGGATTTCTGCAACCCCCTGAAGCTGATCTGTTCCGATATAATTCTGGTGAAGAACTCGCCTCGGGGAAACTAACTCTGCCATTGTTCAAATCTGTCGTTTCTTCTTCTAGAAAGTTCAAAGAAGCCCCAGAATCTCGTGTTAAACCCGTGGACAAACTATGGCCATTGCAAGAGCAAGAAAAAGCGAATTCATCATGCCCTTTGTAAGTATCTTCCTCAATGGAATGATCATTGGCAATCTCCACGTACACGTTATGGTCTCGAGAATCTCCATTGAAAACACCGTTACCAAGTGTGTGTTCATCACTAGACGGAGAACAAGGAAGAGAAAGGGATAGTTTTCTAGCTAGGCCACGAGCTGGTAGTTTTACTTCTGGTGTGACGGTGATAGTCGATCTAGTTCTAGGGACATGTTGAACAGAAGGCGACTCAAGAAACTCATTCAAAGTTCCACTTCTCAGACTTAATTCCGACTTGCTTGTTCGCACGCAAGGTGACAACAACACAGCTGGCAATTCAAGATTGTTTTTGTTTGAGAAGTTTTTGTTTCTTTCAAGGTCTTGTCCTTCACTGTCTTCCAAAACCGCGATTATCGGCGAGAACAGCGTATGCGGAGTCTCTTGTTCAGTGACGGAGAAATCCTTCAGACATTTGTCTTCGTCGAAATACTCACTCATGGCGAAAACGTTATCCCAGTTGACGCTTCGTTTATTATCGAATGCCAGGACAAAAACATTTCTGAGATAAGGTTCAAATTGACCGCAGTAATGTTTCAATCAAAACTAAAACTTCTTGCCAGAATAATATTTCATGAAATCGTGAAGTAACAACCCGTAGAATAAGAAAGCGAAGAAGAAAGTACAGAGTACTACGCACCGGTCGATTCACGCGCTTGAAGGCATGCACTTCATGTCGAAGTTTCTAAACAAAAACATTCGCATTATTTCACTCACTGTTTCAGTAACTATTCATCCAAGGTGGTTACAACTGTTCCTGTGAAGCGAGAAGAAACTCCTGTGAAGCCAGACGAAATTCAGTTCAATCAAAACAGACTTGCTCCTCTCAGCTTAAGTACCGTACTCTGGCGTCGAAAATTCCCATATCTTGGTCAACAGAAACAAATGTTGGGTCTGTGTTAAAATTATTTTGAGATAATTGACGTTTCAAATAAAAAATAGCTTCTTATCTCTGCCTCCTCTTAAGAATCGCACACAAGGAAAGATCTGATTTTCAGTTGAAGATCAAGAAACGTTACCGATTTATTAAATTACGAGTTTGGTGAAGCCATTAAAAAAACATTACTTTTCGCGCCTTCGGAAAGAAACTTTAGAATAACAAATATGGAAACGTTGGGATTCGCATGCGGCGGATGATTTCACGATGAATTTGGTTTTGAATCGTACAAGTAAAATTAATATCCCAGTGGAAAACATTGCTGGTAGTCACGCACCACAGCGGGTTATCAGCAAGAATTAAAAACAATTTTCAACCTAGAAGAACAATATTCTAGCATAAACACAGATAGCAAATTACGAATGAGAAGCAAAGGGCTTTAAATTTTAATAAACCTTGTTTCGAACATTGAATCTTTTTATTGCTTACTGTGTGTGAAATGTATCAAGCCTTGTCTAAATAGAGCATATATGTTCCCGCAATATTTACTTTTTCCTTCAGAGTCATAAAAAAGTTCAAATACTCTAATTACGGATGTTTTATGAGCTGGGGTTTTTCCACAATTTCTATCAAAACATCTTAATTAACACACCAAGATTCCCAAGTGAAATTAAACCGAAATGAAACAATGAAGTTCGCTTTGTGCCAAGTTTGTGCGTCAGCAATGGAGATAAATTTGATAACTACCTTCTGGATTAAAATTTCTAAAACAACGGATTAAAAAAACATCGTTGACGTAAAAAAATAAATTTCTGAGGGACTATTTTATTTATTTAGTTACGAAATATATAACTTTGCTAATGATTTATACGCGTGGTTTGAAGTTTTCTCAGTCCACGGACGTGCGAATGAAATCTAGTTATAAAGTTGTCGTCTCGTCATAACAGTACAGTGCGTTTATTTACAGGAAAATTGTTTTACAGCATGAATTTGTGGTAAAGTTGGACAACGGTATTATTTCCGTTCCAATGAAAGTAAATAACAAGAATCATTTAATTGATATAAAAGTATACATTGATTTTATTTTGTTTCCGTTTACTTGTAATAAGTTGACGGACCCGCGGAGAGAGTCTGCAAGTCCGTTTCATTTAGGCTCTTGATTTCTGATAGATGAGCACTGGTGGAAACATAACATTTGAATCACAGGCTCGTCTCATGTCTGTTTCGTCTGTTTACTGAATTCATCAATGATACCCCGGCAGCTAAACGTTGACATAGAAACCTATTGCTTCAGCTTTCGAAATTTATTGCAAATTGGAACACGACACAACAATAACACGGCTATTGTCCTCTAGGCAATCTGGAATATTCCTTAAAATATAAACAAAAATCCCAGTTTTGTTCAATCCAATTCTAAATGACAGCTTAATGAAAGTCAAACCGGATCCAATTCTTAATGTAGCTGGGTGTATTTCAAGTATTATATCACCCTTCCTCAAGTTCAGGGTCAAGGTCTTAAAGAATTACAAGAATTTCTGGATGCAGAGGACCACGCAACGAATAATAAAACTACATCGCCTGTCTGTTGCCGGATCTCTTGTTAAAGAAATGCTCGAACCAGACGTCACGTTTAGTGCAGATAAGGAAACCAAATTGATTGCAAGGCTGGTACAACTGCAGAAGGGCAACATTTATTGGCCAATATTTCAACTAGCAGCGCTAGTTTTAACACCTTACTGGCCCTGAAGAAGATTAGCTCTGCTAGTTGAATATTGACCAATAAATGTTGCCTTTCTGCCGTAGTACCAGCCTTACAATCATTTTGGTTTCAAGGTCTTAGTTACAGCCAGTGATGTCATTATAGTTCTGAGAGTTCATCATGTTATGACGTAATCATTCGAGTCGTCTACTGTTAACGATATCGAGAAAAATATTGCTTAAACCTGAATACCAGCTTATAAGCCCTAGATTCTTCTATAAATAAACAAAGATATCATCACCAACGCCTCCAATTTAGTATAAATTCACCTTACATTGGCAAAACCGCAGGACTTTCCAGTAATTTCCATGATCAGGTTTTCGATCCAAGATTAAAAGTAGCTCAACGTTATTATTTCCCTTATATAATACTGTTTACCGCTGCTGTTTTTTTTTCTGAGAGTTGACATCAGCAAAAGCCAAAACCCGAGGAAGACAACATACTTTAAAAAAAACACTAAACTCAACCAAAAGTACCAAACTCAAATCAAAATTCACTTAAATCGGACTTGAAGCGATTCAGCCATAGAGTGACATACTCAATGTGAATTCAGCGTTTGGGCGTGGCTAGTTAGTATCCTTGTGTGGTACCTATCAGGCAAGGGTTGGGAGAGTCCTAAAGACACTGTTAGAAATGCTTGTCGCACATTTTAGGGGCTGATAATCGTGTTTTAGTACATGCAGTTTTAGGTGTTCCATCAGTCACCAGAATTATTTTCTCTTCCAAGTCGTTGTCGCGAATAGATAACAATGAGAAATTATACAAATCAGATTTGCTGATTTGCAATGGACCATGATTCGGGTACGTTCCAAAGTAAACTTCAAGTTGTTAAGAAATGACCCTCTCAAGAACCCTTATCTTGTACGTGGGTCTTTCAGGGGTAAAAATAAACTTGAGCCACGCCACCAGCCGATATTCTGCTTCCTTTATGAAGTGATTTTCAACATTTCCGGCGAGCATCCCTGTCACCGCTATAAATGACTTTCCCTTTCACCCTCTAGATGTTGAAGGGGCGAGGAAGGTGAGGTGGAGGGGGTGGGGGGGTGCGAAAAGAGGGAAGTATGGATACTTGCCCAAAATGGCAAACGGGGGATTTAAGGTAAGGTTTTTCCAGTTCTCGCGTAAAAAGGAAGGTATAAGGTGAAAAACGCTCAGCTATTTAGCCATCGGGGAGTTTCACTAACAACAAAGAGGAGACACACTAGATCCGCCACTACCTTGGTATACTTATCCAACTGCACAAGTATCTGCAAGTTCTCATTATATCAAGAGCAAGGACATTAATATTTTTCTTTATCAAGGAAAGGAAAATTTGTGGGTTCAGAATGGTTTCCAAAGTGGGGAGGGGGCGAGAGGAGGTAAGTATAGATTGACACTTTTGCCCGACTGAATGGCAAACAGGGGACATAAGGTGGTTTTTTTTCAGTTCTTGCGTAAAAATGAAAGGGCGGACTGACTGAAACACATTCAACCCTTTAAGCATCGTCTTTCCACTTGCAACAAGCGGGAGACGCACCGTTTCCCTCACAAACCCTACATCCGACACTATTTTGATATACCTATTCAACTACAAAAGTATCTGCAAGTTCACATTATGTCAACAGCAAGGGGATTATGATCAGAGCCGTTTTGCGACCGAAGGAAAAAAACACATGTTCAAATGCTAAAAGTTTTATTATAACAAACACATCAAGTGGAAGCTTACAGAAAAATACAACAGCTATTGAAATCAAGTGGAACTGTTCACAACTAACATTTCCAAAAGTTATTGTTAATACAGAACACCTTTCAACGGTAAATTATACACTGTAAGTAAATTATCGATAAAAGTATATATCTGATTTGCTTTGTAGCCCGCCGCTGCAAGAATTCATGACACTTACCAGAAAATTATTCAAAAATTACAAATTGGTCTTCGTCATAATCAGGGACAATAACACGACCGTCTGTAAGTACTGACAAACCATAAGGGGCTGATGAAAGTACGCCACTTGCAAACTTAGTTACAAACATTCCACCTAAAGTAAATACTTGAACCCTGTTATAATCAGCTACTACAAGGTGTCCTGTTTTGTCGATTGCTAGTCCTGAAGGGTAACTGAATTCTCCATTTCCAGTACCATCTTTACCAATTTCATTAAGAAACTTTCCTTGACAATCAAAAACGTCAATTGTATGGGTGGCCCAGTTAGAGACGAATATTTTTCTTTCATAGTACAAGCAGTCAAGTGGATTGAAATCATCTCTAGTTAGTTTCTTTAGGAGTTTGCCTTCTGGAGAAAGAATATGGACTGCTTTATTATCATCTTTCCGGTTACAGACAATAACATTTCCATGTTCATCTAATGAGAGTCCATACCAGTCTTCATCTTGATTTTCCTCGTCACTAATCCCTTTGATATAGTCTCCATTTGGATTAAACAGTAGTATCTTATTATTCTCGGATGTTACATAAATCCTGCCTGCACTATCAATGCATATTCCTGTTGGACCAATCAGCAGCTCATGTTCAATAGTTCTGATAAAGTCTCCATTTTCATTGAATACCTGAAGTCGATCTTTGTCATAATCACAAACAATGATCTCATTCTTGTCATTAACAGCGACCCCCCATGGTCCCATAACCTCTCCAGCACCAGTCCCCTCTCCACCGACAGTTCTCACAAGTTTGTAGGATCGTTTCTTGACGTGAATGGACGGAAGATCGTTGATTTTCTCTCCATTTACACGAGCAGTGACTTTATGTTCTCCTTCCCGTTTTGGGATACAAGATATCTCGTAGCTGCCATTATTCTTGTTCACAATTATCACGTCTCCAGTGAATGTTCCATCTTCAGTAGAGACTAACTCTACCACAACAAGATCACCAGGAGAATATGATTGTTTCCCTTCAGCATTGCGAGTAATAAATTTAAACCGTGTTTCCAGCCCAGCGGTCGCTTCATTAAAACCTTCCAGAGTGCACTGACTTGCTTTTGTGGCAGTTTTATTAAGGCAACCAACTCCATAATTTTGGAGACTTTCCGATAAAGTTTTGTTTTCCAAAAACACAGTCTGGTGAGTTTCCCGTTCACAAGTAGAGGCGATCAACTCTGGTGTAGGAAGTTCTTGCAGTAACTCTCTCACGAACGTTTTTGCCCTCACAAGCTCCGCCGCCGTGCTGCAGTCGATGAAATGCTTTGCCTGTGACATGGTGTCTTCAATCTTCTTCAGATGATCGCTGATTTTTGTTTTATCCTTTGTCACGCGATCTTGTTCTATCTTTGCTTCTTTTTCCACTTCCGTAATCAATTCCTGTTCCCGTTGTTGAAGATTTTCGATCAGCGATTTGACTGCAGCTTGAATTTGCTTTTTGAGAAATTGAGAACGCTCTTCGATTCCACGAGATTTCTCCTCCAAATCCCTCAAACAGCTGGAGAAAATTTGTGTTTCCTTTCCTGCCTTCTCCAGTTGAGCAGCCATGTTCTGCTTCGCCGCTCTTGCAGTTACTTCCAAATATTCCACGTCGTGTTTGCCATGTTCAACCATCACGCAGTTCTGACAAACAGGGATTTCACACATTTTGCAATAAAACTTCAGCACTTCTTTCTCGTGTAGCTCTTTCTGACAAAATGCCGGTCGCTTGAGAACCACTTCAAAATCCTTTTCTTGAAAATCTTTGAGAGCAAGAACACGGTGCTCTCTGTTAGTTCGCAGAATATTATGCGCGTCGAGGCAGGCGTTGCACCAGAATCCGCCACAATGAAAACAATAAGATGCTTCTTCGCTCTTCTTCTCGCAGTTTCCACAGGTCACTTTTGAAGTGCTGCATTCCTTGATCGCCAAAATATCCAGCATATTTTTCAGGTAAAAACAGCTGGGCAGAGTTTCCGTGGTGCCACTTTTGGGAACAGCGACTTCAATCTGGCAGAGCGGACATTTGATCTTGCCATGGCGGGCGCTGGTTCTCACTATGCTGTTCAGACATTCAAGGCAGAAAATGTGTAAACATGGCAGCTGTTTTGGCTCTCTGTACAACTGCATGCACACAGAACAACTCACTTCTTCCTTGAGGTTATGCATCAGGGTAGGAACATCCATTTTAAACGCTCGAGACTAGCTGTTTCACTTTGTTTACGCCAGAAGCTTCGACTTGATTCAGCTTTTTAGTGTCGTGGTTTCTCAGAAATGGAATCTCATAAATAATCTGGATATTCAAGCTGTGATTGGCTTCTTTGTCTTGGTTCGTCACGCGACAAAAACGAAGCTTTGTATCGCGACAGCAATACCCCCGGCGTTAGCAAATGAATCTGATGAATTTACATCGTAATTTTACGAATTTATCATGACATTTGTTTCAATTCGTTCAGAACTGTTTAGTTAGGTAGAACTCGTAGCGACTCCTTTTATTTATTCGTTTGCAGCCACCATTTTCTGAAACGTAACTGTCATGAACTCCGGGGTATATGAACGGGACGCTCGCTCGCGCATGGACTCCACGATCTTTGAGAGAGAATGGGGCAAGTATAATCAGTGTAAAAACAGTGGTTTGAATGGAAATGTTATAAATCCTACTTCGTTGATTTGCCAGGACAGCTGTGTTTGACAGATACGACCTATTAGTCGCTTTCGTGCTTGTTTAGGATTTGTCACGCGATAATTCTGCTGTCACGCGTACTGTTAAAATCGGTCACCGCTTGTCTGGTGATACGAAAGAAATGAAAAGAACCCCCCCCCCCCCCCCGGGGGGGTACTCCTTTAATTTTACTACGGGGTGAGCCGCTGACTCCCTGAGACTCTTGACCTGTTCCGGAGTAAAAATGATGAATTTGCGACCCTGTTCCAGAGAAAAATTTCAAAAAGGTACCCTGTTCCAGACTTGAAGCAAAGCAACTAATGCGTACGTAATTAGCATCCAGAGTGAAATAGGAGCAACTTTTAATAGTTAAATGAACATTTATTTAACTCAGCTGTTTAATGAATAACTGGTTAATGTACTGGTTAAATAGGTTACAGAAATGCGAGACACGATCGATAACGTACGTGACGTGACCGATCACGCAACGAAAATGGCCTTTTTTGCGGAATACCACGGGAAACAGCAGATATCACAAAGCAAGCGACGGAGGGGAGTGGAGTTAGCTATACTAGACCGTGGTTAATCAGGATTCTAGGGGAAATTCGACACTATTCCAGAGTCAAACCTGAAGTAAAATATACCCTGTTCCAGAGAGAAAGAGCGATTTTTATACCCTGTTCCAGAGTCAGAGAAGCAAAAAACATACCCTGTTGAGCGGCACATACCCGTATAGCCCATATATGGGAGTACCCCCCCCCCCCCCCCCCCCCGGGAAAGAAACCAACGAAATACATACTGGTGCACCCTTTTCTGGAAAATATGTTGTTCTGAATGTCGTCACACGTGTGCACGCATGAGCTCCGCGATCTTTGAGAGAGAATGGGGAAACTGTAAGCAGTGTAACAACAGTGGTTTGAATGGAAATATTTTAAGTACTTCCTCTTTGATTTGCCAAGATAGCTTTGTTTGAGAAATAAGACCTATTTGGTTTAGGATTTGTCACGCGATAATTCAACTGTCACGCGAACCACCAGTTGAATACCATTCCCGCTTGTCTGTTGATGTGAAAGAAATGAGAAGAAACAATCGCAATACAAACTAGCCAACCATTCTGTTCTATAGCGGTATTTAACACTTTGTAGGTTTGTCCATTTACAAAATAGCCTTACTGGGCGACACTTTTTCTTTCACGAAACAATAAAAGTGTGGTGCATTAAGATTGTGCTATAATAATATGATATGTACCTTAATAATAATTACAGGAGATAATTAAACCCCGTCATGGGCTGGTATATCGGAGGATAATGCCCAAGATGAAAAGTTATTCAGAAAAATGAGCAGTTGGTCGAGATGTGAAGAGTCGACGATAACTGTGATCAGGGGGAGGAGGGGGGGGGGGGGGGTGGTAGGAAACTGGAAGTAAAGTGGGTTGCCACTCTACTGGAGGTAGGAGAAGAGAGGGCGGAAAGCAGGAATTCCATGATGGTTGGAACTGGGACAAATAAGGTAAAAATATTCCAGCAGTACATAATCCTACAACAGGGAAATCACCAAGACGGATGGTAACCACTAGAGACCGCCCCCCACCCCCCTCCTTGTTACCCTCAAATATGTGCAAATCTGTTGTTGCATTATTATCACACATGATAGTTTATGAAAAAAAAGATTTAGAGATCAAGAATGACTAGCTTAGAATATTACTGGTATCAATAATATTAGAGTAAATAATTATATCGGATAACCGATAACAATTACTTTCTGACCGTATATGGGCATTGTGTGAATTTGTTAAATAACAATGCAGTAGATATTAATTTTATCAAACTAATTCAACCGTATGGTGCTCCGTTTTACACAGTTGCACGCTGAGATTAATTTTTTAGTCAGAACAATTTAGCAGGTTGGAAATATTGAGTCATGCTACATTTCTGAAAGGCAACGTTTTATCAAGAAAAAAAGTTATGATTTCTTCTAAAATGGTCTTACCATTAGTTCCACTCAAAAAGAACCCACCTGGAACCATGTCAATTTAAAAAATATTATGATCTGTCAAGTGCTATCTTAGCAGGATTTGACTATTGCATTTACTGTGAAGAATAAAAAATAAAATTATGGAACCAGTACTTAACACTTTGTAGGGCGAGTTGACAATCGCTAATAGAAAACAAGGGCGGGTAGTATAATTGTTTTAGTAGAAACTCTAAAGGATATCAGTCCAAAACATTCAATTTTATGTACTTTCTACAAAACTCAAGAATAATTGCCCCGAGTAACGCGCGCGCGACCGTGTTCTATCAGCGATTACCATAACCGAGTGACCGACTATTAGGCAAACAATAAGAATCTGTTTCACTGCACAGGCTGCACAATAATACGCTCTCCAGGCGGTTTCCATCGCCTTTGATAGAAACCTCGAACTCGCCGTCTAACTTTTCAATAGAAAACAACGGCAGAACCATGCAACCAGATAAACGATAAGCAGTTTTCCAATAGAAAATTAAAAAAATATAATTAAGGAACCAGTACTTAAGACTTTGTAGGTCGAGTTGACTATCGCTAATAGAAAACAAGGGCGGGTAATATAATTGTTTTAGTAGAAACTCTAAAGCGGATTTCCAATAGAACACGACTTAGTTTCTACCAAGAGAGGATCATTCTCTCTTGTTTTTACTGATGAAAAGCGAATAGATGACGATGAGAGAATTAACAAATCAGATTTGCTGATTTAAAAAAGACCACGATTAGTGTCTACTAACGCCTTTTAGGGTACGTTTTCAGAGTAACCTTCAAGTTGTTAAGAAATGAATCTTTAGAGACTTTTGTCTAGGACGTGGCTTTTGTTCGGCAAGTCATGTCACTTGCTACTGAATACCTATCAATAAAAATGTCTACATTCATCTGTCAGAGGTAAAAATAAACTTGAGTCAAGCCACCAGAAATAGATTCTGCTTCCTTAATGAAGTGATTTTCAACAATTCCGGCGAGCATACCATCACCACTATATGGGAGTTCCCCGCTCACCCCAGGGGTTATAACACGCGTTCTTTACCAGCTTACTTCACTCTCCAGTGCGGGTACGGGCATCACCTTTCAGCTACCTTTAAACGAGCTTTACACTCATGTTTAAAGCTTGCTTAAAGAGTCTAAAGCTTTTAAGTGAACTTTAAGTTAACACTTACACAAAGTTCCATTTAAAATTCCAACTTTAAGCCATATTTACGCCGCACGGTAGTGTAAATGTCGGTTTAACGACCTTTAACAAAATCTAATCGGTGATTTAAGCCACCTTTAATTTTCCATAAATCTCCATTTTGTGCTGTGAGAGAAAGTAATCAATTCTCCTAAAAGCGTGATACTACCACACTCGGAGTTAAAGTCTGGTTGTGTAAACTATCTGGGCGGTGTTCAACCGGCTAAATATTCTTCTTTAGAGAAAATTTGTGGATTTCGAATGGTTTCCCAAGTGGGGAGGGAACGAGAGGAGGGAAGTATAGATTGACCCTTTTGACCAAAATGACAAACGGAGAACTGAAGGTTGGTTTTTCAGTTCTTGCGTAAAAAGAAAGGGGGACTGAGCTGAAACACATTCAACACTTTAAACATGGAATTTCCACTGACAACAAGGAGGGAGGCGCACAGTTTCCCTTGCCCAACCTAAGCCCCCCCCCCCCCCCCCCCCCACCTTAAATCCGACACTTTTTTGGTATACCTATTCAACTACACAAGTATATGCAAGTTCTCATTATATCAAGTGCAAAGGGATTATTATCGGAGCCGTTAATTTTGCGACCGAAAGAAAAACAACCACATGTTCAAATGCTAAAAGTTTTATTTCAACAAACAAATTAAGTGAAAGCTTACAGAAATTTCCAACAGCTATTGAAATCAAGTGAAACTGTGCACAAGTAGCTTTTGCAAAAGTTATTGTTAATACAGAACATCTACGAACGGTTAATTATACACTGTAAGTAAATTATCGATAAAAGTATATATCTGATTTGTTTTATGGCCCTCAGCTGCAAGAATTCATGACGCTTGCCAGAAGATTATTCAAAAATTACAAATTGGTCTTCGTCATAATCAGTGACAATAACACGACCGTCTTTAAGTACTGACACACCAAAAAGGTTTGAAAAAACGTCATTTGCAAACTTAGTTACAAACATTCCATCTAAAGTAAATACTTGAACCCCGTTCTCATCAGCTACTACAAGGTGTCCTGTTTTGTCGATTGCTAGTCCTGAAGGGTAACTGAATTCTCCATTTCCAGTACCCTGTTTGCCAATTTTATTAAGAAACTTTCCTTCGCAATCAAAAACATCGATTGTATGGGTGGCCCAGTTAGAAACCAATATTTTTCTTTCATAGTACAAGCAGTCAAATGGATTGAAATCATCTCTACTTAGTTTATTTAGGCGTTTACCTTCTGGTGAAAGAACATGGACTGCTTTATTATCATCTTCCTGGTTACACACAATAACATTTCCCAGTTCATCTAATGAGATTCCATACCACTCTGCATCTTGATTATCCTCGTCACTAATCTCTCTGATATAGTCTCCATTTGGATTAAAAAGCAGTATCTTATTCTCGTTTGTTACATAAATCCTGTCTGCACTATCAATGCATATTCCTCTTGGACCAATCAGCAGCTCATGTTCAATAGTTCTGATAAAGTCTCCATTTTCATTGAATACTTGAAGTCGACTATTACCAAAATCACAAACAATGATCTCATTCTTGTCATTAACAGCGACCCCCCATGGCCATCGAAGTTCACCAGCACCAGTCCCCTCTCCACCGACAGTTCTCACAAGTTTGTAGGATCGTTTCTTGACGTGAATTGACGGAAGATCGCTGATTTTCTCTCCATTTACACGAGCAGTGACTTTATGTTCTCCTTCCCGTTTTGGAACACAAGAAATCACGTAGCTGCCATTATTCTTGTCCACAATTTTCATGTCTCCAGCGAGTGTTCCATCTTCTGTAGAGGTTAACTCCACCACAACAAGATCACCAGGAGAATATGATTGTTTCCCGTCAGCATTGCGAGTAATTAATTTAAACCGTGTTTCCAGCCCGGCGGTCGCTTCATTAAAGCATTCTACGGTACACAGGTTCGCTATTGTGTCGGTTAAAGTTTTATCAAGGCGACCGATTCCTTCATTTTGCAGACTTGAAATTAAAGTTTCGTTTTCCAAAAACACAGACAGGTGAGTTTCCCGTTCACAAGTAGAGGCGCTCAACTCTGATGCCGGAAGTTCTTGCAGTAGATCTTTCACGAACGTTTTTGCCTTCACAAGCTCAGCTGCAGTGCTGCAGTCGATGAAATGCTTTGCCTGTGACATGGTGTCTTCAATCTTCTTCAGGCGATCGCTGATTTTTGTTTTATCCTTTGTCACGCGATCTTGTTCTATCTTTGCCTCTTTTTCCATTTCCGTAATCAATTCCTGTTCCCGTTGTTGAAGATTTTGGATCAGCGATTTGACTGCACCTTGAATTTTCTTTTTGACGAATTGAGAACGCTCTTCAATTCCACGAGATTTCTCTTCCAAATCCCGCAAGCAGCTGGAGAAAATTTGTTTTTCCTTTTCTGCCTTTTCCAGTTGAGCAGCCATGTTTTGCTTCGCCGCTCTTGCAGTTACTTCCAAATATTCCACGTCGTGTTTGCCATGTTCAACCATCACGCAATTCTGACACACAGGGATTTCACACATTTTGCAATAAAACTTCAGCACTTCTTTCTCGTGTAGCTCTTTCTGACAAAATGCCGGTCGCTTGAGAACCACTTCAAAATCCTTTTCTTGAAAATCTTTGAGCGCAAGCACACGGTGCTCTCTGTTAGCGCGCAGAATGTTGTGCGCGTCGAGGCAGGCATTGCACCAGAATCCGCCACAATGAAAACAATAAGATGCTTCTTCGCTCTTCTTCTCGCAGTTTCCACAGGTCACTTTTGAAGTGCTACATTCCTTGATCGCCAAAATATCCAGCAGATTTTTCAGGTAAAAACAGCTAGGCAGAGTTTTCATGGTGCCTCTTTCGGGAACAGCGACTTCAATCTGACAGAGCGGACATTTGATCTTGCCATGGCGGGCGCTGGTTCTCACAATGTTGTTCAGGCATTCAAGGCAGAAAATGTGTAAACATGGAAGCTGTTTTGGCTCTCTGTACAACTGCATGCACACTGAACAACTTACTTCTTCCTTGAGGTTATGCATCAGGGTAGGAACATCCATTTTAAATGCTCGAAACTTAAGTAAAATGCTGTTTTACTTTGTTTACATCAGAAGGTTTGAATTGATTCAGCCTTGAAGCTTCGTGGTTTCTTAGAAATGGAATGTCATTAATATTCTGGACTGTCAAGCTTTGACTGGCTTCTTTGTTTCGGTTCGTCACCCGACTTAGAAAGCTTTATAGCAACGCCCATACCTGGGATCAGATGACTGCGTTTTAACAAATGAATTTGCATTCTTCTTTAAATGAACAAAACGACGATTGTTTCAATTCATTCATTTTAACTGTTATCTAGAACTGTCTTTTCACGCAAGAACGATTTTTTATAAGTTCGTTCCCCGCAGCCAAATTCTCAAAAATATAATTTGGAGCCTGCGAGAGCAAAGCGAGTGTTCACGCACGCGCTTTAGGATTTTTGAGAGAGCAGAGAAATGTTAACAACTACTGTAACAACAGTGGCTCGACCAGCAGGGCAGTTATGTCTGACAATTGTAAAATATTTATTCTTTCTGTATTTTAAGTCTGTCACGCGATAATTCTGCTGTCACGCGAACATGTAATGCTGGCTTGTAAAAAATCAATTCTCCGTCAAGAACCACTTCACTGTTGGTGTAAAAGATCAGGAAAGAAACCGATGAAATACAGACGTCACAATCAGCGTCAAGTGATCATCACTGATCGTACTAAAGTTAATGACGGTAGAATGAGGTGCGCGAGGGGGTCACGTGACTTGATGTGGGCGCAATAGTCGATCTATATCGGTGGCGTTCCTTTTAAACAATCTTAATCCGGATTCTGCGATCGAAAATTAGATTCAACAAACCAATCTTAAATTGCAATCCGTACAATCCACCTCCAAAGGTTCAGATTGGTAACATGGTCAGTCAGCTCGGCACACGTAGTTAGTTAGGTCAATCGTTTTCTAGATTTTCTTTCCAGCTAACACGAAGATTCAAACAATCTGGATTAGCTAGATCCCAAAATGGATTGGATAAAAGGAACGTTACCATAGTTTTAGGGACATTTCGAAGAAAGGCGACTCAAGTAATCCACTGCAAGTTCCACTTTTTAGACTCAACTGGTATAGACTGCAAAACAGCCGTATCTTTTGCGAATGCGCTCGAGCGGTCTTCAAATTGAGAGGTCTGGTTCCAATGTCAAAACGCTGCTTGAAAATTGAGCCATCTCCTACCATATTTTCCTTGAAATTGGTGCTTGATTTATAGCGTCCGAAAAAAGGGTAAAAGACCCTTCGAGCAAGTTGCTTTTATTTACAATAATTAACACAGCGTTCACAGAATCAAAGTCTTTCTGACTTTTTACATTTAAGAAAACATACCGTTATTTCATTTCCAGAAGAATTTCGTGGAATCCTCTTACTGATTTTGCGTAGCAATCACTTTTCTCCACCAGCCATCGAATCTCATTTGACGCCATGTTTTGAACTTTTCTGCAGTGAAGCGCGCTCGACTGAGTCCTACTCCGCATCACGCACTGCCCAAGAGCTCATTAGGCCGTTTCGCCGCCCTTCCTTTTTAGCGCCCTGCTCATGGCGAAAGCGTTATCCCAGTTGACGCTTCGTTTATTATCGAATGCCAGGACAAAAACATTTCTGAGATAAGGTTCAAGTTGACCGCAGTAATGTTTCAATCAAAACCAGAACTTCTTGCCAGAATAATGTTCTATGAAATTGTAACAACCCGTAGAATAAGAAAGCGAAGAAGAAAGTACAGAGTACTACGCACCGGTCGATTCACGCGCTTGAAGGCATGCACTTCATGTCGAAGTTTCTAAACAAAAACATTCGCATTATTTCACTCACTGTTTCAGTAACTATTCATCCACGGTGGTTACAACTGTTCCTGTGAAGCGAGAAGAGACTCCTGTCAAGCCAGACGAAATTCAGTTCAATCAAAACAGACTTGCTCCTCTCAGCTTAAGTACCGTACTCTGGCGTCGAAAATTCCCATATCTTGGTCAGCAGAAACAAATGTTGGGTCTGTGTTAAAATTATTTTGAAATAATTGACGTTTCAAATAAAAAATAGCTTCTTATCTCTGCCTCCTCTTAAGAATCGCACACAAGGAAAGATCTGTTACGTTCTAATTCGCTACGCTCAAACGAACGTAAATTATTTTCCTCTTAAATACTTAGATAAATAAATACACAAGTTGATGGTTGGATGCTCAGGCAATCCAAAACTGACGTTTATTCAAGATTCACAAAAGCAATCATAATAGAATGAATAAACTGAATCACACTAAATAAATGCAAATTTACAAACCAAGTTGACTAGTTACTTGCAAACGCTTAGAAATATCTTCTAGAATGTACATATCTTTCGCGGTATCAGACTTCCAACGACCATGAAGTTTAAGTACCCTATCTGAAAGATTAGGATTATGACTAACAGCATAGGTAGCTCCACCAGACCTTAAACTATGAAGACCGTACAACTTCTGCTTCACTCCTATTCCTTTAAGGCACTCTTTAAAGATTTCTCTGCATCTAGTATACGATAATTTAACTCCATGTAACTTATATATTGGTGGACTTAAAAAACCTTACTGGACGGAATAGAGCAACTGAACTGGAAAGTTCAATGCCACACATGGAAATATACCCTTCTAAAAGTGCAACAGGGCAATACTTGTTACCCAATCTCTTAATATAAACATAATTACCCTCGCGATAAATGTCATTTTTAGCCCTGGGAACAAACACTCTAAGATGATCAGGAAAAAATTCAAGATGCGAAGGCGCAATGTTACCAAGTTCATCATAACGAAAAAACCCCGCAAAGCCTAACGAGCAGATGCAAGCAACTCGCATATCCTTAAGATTAGCAGAAGGACCAGCGAACTTATCAATAATACTCTTAATAATGTCGGCAGAGATAGGCGCCTTTTTAACACTAACTGGCTTATTGCGCCTAGCCGCCTCCAGCAAATTATGACAGATCGAACTATCCAATGGATTGGTGCCGTTACTTGGACCTAACGAGTGAAACCACTTAAGAGCTGCATGAGACATAACTAAAGAGGCATAAGAATTAGAACTCTTATAAACCTTAAAAAGATAAGCAACTATAAACGCAACTGGAAAAGGAGGCACCGGCCGAACCCCGGAAAAGTTACAATATTCAATAAACTTCACAATCTCTTTCTTATATCTCTTCGCTGTAGAATCCGCTTTAGACTTCAGCAAAACCGAGATAAGCTCTCCTAGGTCTGGCTTTACACTAACCGGCAGGCGACTCCAAATACCGTCTGAGACAAACGTCTGTAATGAGAAAACAAAAGAAATAAGGAAAAATAGGCGCTAACAGTAACATCCCGGAAAAACGCTTATTCCACAACATGAAAAAAGAAACGGCGAGCGCCTACACAAAAACATTGTAATAATACCAACTCAGGCCAGTGCCTCTTTTCCACAAAACACATTGTAATAACACCAAGTCAGGCCAGTGCCTCTTTTACACAAAAACACATTGTAATAACACCAAGTCAGGCCAGTGCCTCTTATCCACTGAAAAATAAATGGGCAAGCGTCCCATGCAAATAAAGCTATAGATACTTAAGAAAACTTCATACGAACAGCTAAGATGAACCCAGTGAACCTATCACTGCCCAAGAGTGAATTAGTGTTCCGCCCTTGTTCTAAAGCAGAAGCATCAAAACACTTGCAATCTATAATAAACCTAGAAAATTTTCTAGAAATAATGGGCCAGAAAAATGAAGACGGCCAAAAAGGCGCAACTACAGTGGCAATGGCCCTGGACACGTGCAGATAATGAATAACTCTAGCAATAAGGCTTACAGGGGGAACAACGAGGCAATTTTCACCCTCCAAATTTTGCACGAAAAAATCCACCCCGCTACAACCTGGGTTCCAAAATCTAGAGAAAAACTTGTTAACCTTTTTATTATATTAACTAGCAAAACAATCCACTGAATGAACACCCCAGCTTTCCTCTAAAGACATGAAACAATCGGCTGAAATCTGCCAATCGTCTACATCAATGATACGACTAATATAATAAGCCCTCTCAATCTCAGTGCGAGGGATCCACTGGACCTCTAACTCAATGCCATTATTGGCACAGAACTGAAAAATCTCCAGCGCGATAGCATGTAGATCGCTTCTCATACTCCCCACTTGTATAATCTTTAATGCATTTTGACTATCAGAAAACCACTTCACATAGGAGCCTTTAAGTAAGGGTAAAAATGAATGTAAAGCGAACAATATAGCAGATAATTCGCTCCATGTAGAACTTTTTCCACATTCTTCCAAAACCCACTGCTTATGACAAACTTGCTCACCATTAATATCAAGATGAGCACCACAACCGGTGGCGCTTGCGTCTGAATAAACCACGTAATTAGACATTCTATACGGAGAATCCGCCACTACCTTACAATTCAGTCGCTTTAAATTAGCCTCCCAGAAATAAAGTTCCCTTACACAATATTGATCAAGATAAAACTTGGAGTCCCAATCCTGGGCAGACGCAACTGAAATAGAGCAGTACCTAGTCATAATTCTGGAAATATTACCAAAAACCGCCCCGCCAGAAATAACCTTGCCTACGAGTGAGGCCAACTCCCACACCGAAACCAAACGATCACTAAAGAGAATCTTATCGAAAGATTTAGCGATGCTATATTCCCGACGATCAGAAATGCTAATAGTTCCATTAATGGTGTCCCGCACGATCCCCAACCATTCGATAACTTGACTTGGACACCATTGTGACTTCTCCTCATTGGTGATAAACCCCGACTTCCTTAAATCAGACCAAACATTAGTAGCCATGACTGCACAAGTGTCATGGTCAGAATCTATCAACCAGCCATCATCAAGAAATAAAGCAATATTAACACCATTGAACCTCCAATACTTCTCGAGCGGTTTTAAACATTTTGTAAAAATGTAGGGTGCAGAGGACAGACCAAAAGGAAGAACTGTAAACACAAAATATCGCATGGAATCTTCGCCTGGAAACTTCCATGCGAACCTCCAAAACCTCTGGTGATCTGGATGAATTTCAATATGGTGGTAGCCACTTTTAAGGTCAAAAGTAATCATAAAAAAACCCTTTTGGAAATAAGATAAAGCAATTTTCCAATCCTCGTACTTGAACCGTTTCTGTTTAATAAGAAAATTGTTAATGTAACGGAGATCAAGGATTAATCTCTTTTTACCGTTGGGCTGGATGGACACACTCAAAGGATTAACAACATCAGGTGGCCCATTTAATTCCATTACCCTGCCTGAATGTAAAAGCTCCAAAATGGCTTCATAAACAAACTCTGACTTATCTAAAGCTGATCTGTTATTTTTGGAGGTAAACCCAGGGGGAGTTTGCTGAAAAGGCAAACGGTAACCCTCGCATATAACCGATAATATATATCTAGGGGCACCTATCCTACGCCAAAAATCTACGTGTCTTCTCAGACTACCCTTGACTTGTGACAAAACTGTCCCGCTGGAATCTTCGAACTCATAAGCTTCTTTTACCTCCGAGAGTTCTGCAAACAATACGTTATCACCTCCATCACTTTGAGCTTCCATCGGTAAGACCTCCTGATCCGGGCCTAACAGTTGTGGCACTGTTTGAATAATAGAAACCGCTTCTGTTTGAGGTGGAAGGCAACAGGACTCGGCAGTCCTTGGACCAGTGTCCTGGACGGTTGCACCGGAAGCAGCGACCGGCGCTTGAAGCATGTTCTGAACGGCCTAAAACAACAGAAAAAACAAAATGAAACTGGAACAGAAAATGGGGCGGGCGGGCGGGTGGGAAAAGAAGTAAACGCCAGGATGGACAGCGCGAGCGAGAGGAATCTAGCAACTCTTTGAATCCTAAAATACTAAACACCAACCAATCACATAATCCCTGGAGACACGCCCTAACGGCGTGCTCCAACAAACACGAAAAACATAAACTGCTAATGAACTATATCAACTTCATACCAGCGGAAAATACAATTACGTTCTAATTCGCTACGCTCAAACGAACGTAAATTATTTTCCTCTTAAATACTTAGATAAATAAATACACAAGTTGATGGTTGGATGCTCAGGCAATCCAACCAAATGAACCGAGAACTTCACAAAGTAAAAATAAAAAGTGGTCTTACCGCGAAAAAGCTGAAAATCGCTAGAAGATTTAAATTTTTTCGGAGTGTTACCGAAGTTACTCTTCGTTTCTTTTCGCTTTTTCTCAGCGGCAGCCTTGGCTTTTCGTATCTTCTCATCTTCGGAATCTGACGCGAGATCATCGGACTCGTATTCTTGGACAACAAGCCAACCGTCTCTGTTCTTGTCGGCGATTTTGATCAATTTTTGACGCTTCTTGATGATCAATTTACCTTCAGCAACCAACTTGTGAATATCATCCGGGCTGCCAGCACTATCATCGATTTGTGTTAAAATATTGTCCAACCGCAAATTTACCTCGAACTGCTTACGATTGCCTTTATACTTGATGTCCGCAGCTTCTTTATCGAACTTCGCGGTGCGCTCAAACTGCTTCCCTTTCTCTTCCAACTGCGAAGTCAGGTAGCCTTTGAAAGCGAGAAAACCTCGTCGACCAAATGTGACTTCGAGGAAGAATTTTGAGATGCAACGTCGGCATCAGCGATAGAAGACGCCGAACCACCTTCTTCTGTAGAAATCATAGCAAGCTTCTCACAGCATCAAAAAGAAGTAAACGCCAGGATGGACAGCGCGAGCGAGAGGAATCTAGCAACTCTTTGAATCCTAAAATACTAAACACCAACCAATCACATAATCCCTGGAGACACGCCCTAACGGCGTGCTCCAACAAACACGAAAAACATAAACTGCTAATGAACTATATCAACTTCATACCAGCGGAAAATACAAATTTTCAGTTGAAGATCAAGAAACGTTACCGATTTATTAAATTACGAGTTTGGTGAAGCCATTAAAAAAACATTACTTTTCGCGCCTTCGGAAAGAAACTTCAGAATAACAAATATGGAAACGTTGGGATTCGCATGCGGCGGATGATTTCACGATGAATTTGGTTTTGAATCGTACAAGTAAAATTAATATCCCAGTGGAAAACATTGCTGGTAGTCACACACCACAGCGGGTTATCAGCAAGAATTAAAAACAATTTTGAACCTAGAAGAACAATATTCTAGCATAAACACAGATAGCAAATTACGAATGAGAAGCAAAGGGCTTTAAATTTTAATAAACCTTGTTTCGAACATTGAATCTTTTTATTGCTTACTGTGTGTGAAATGTATCAAGCTTCGTCTAAATAGAGCATATATGTTCCCGCAATATTTACTTTTTCCTTCAGAGTCATAAAAAAGTTCAAATACTCTAATTACGAATGTTTTATGAGCTGGGATTTTTCCACAATTTCTATCAAAACATCTTAATTAACACACCAAGATTCCCAAGTGAAATTAAACCGAAATGAGACAATGAAGTTCGCTTTGTGCCAAGTTTGTGCGTCAGCAATGGAGATAAATTTGATAACTACCTTCTGGATTAAAATTTCTAAAACAACGGATTAAAAAAACATCGTTACGTTGACGTAAAAAAATAAATTTCTGAGGGACTATTTTATTTATTTAGTTACGAAATATATAACTTTGCTAATGATTTATACGCGTCAGGTTTGAAGTTTTCTCAGTCCACGGACGTGAGAATGAAATCTAGTTATAAAGTTGTCGTCCCGCCATAACAGTACAGTGCGTTTATTTACACGAAATTTGTTTTACAGCATGAATTTGTGGTAAAGTTGGACAACGGCATTATTTCCGTTCCATTGAAAGTAAATAACAAGAATCATTTAATTGATATCAAAAGAATACATTGATTTTATTTTGTTTCTTAACTTGTAATAAGTTGACGGACCCGCGGAGAGAGTCTGCAAGTCCGTTTCATTTAGGCTCTTGATTTCTGATGGATGAGCACTGGCGGAAACATAACATTTGAATCACAGGCTCGTCTCATGTCTGTTTCGTCTGTTTACCCAATTCATCAATGATACCCCTTTCGAAATTTATTGCAAATTGGAACACGACACAACAATGACACATTTAATCAAAAAGGTCGGTTATTGTCTCTGGGCAATCTGGAGTATTCCTTAAAATATAAACAAAAATCCCGCTTTTGTTCATCCAATTTTAAATGACAACTTAATAAAAATGAAACTGAATCGAATTCTTAATGTAGCTGGACGTATTTCAAGTATTATATCACTCTTCCTCAAGTTCAGGGTCAACGTCTTAAATTAACTTTCGGATGCAGAGGACCACGCATCGAAAAATAAAACTACTTGGCTTGTCTGTTGCCGGATCTCTTGTTAAAGAAATGCTCGAACCAGACGTCACGTTTAGTGCAGATAAAACCAAATTGATTCATCATCATCATCATCATCATCATCATCATCATCATCATCACCATCATCATCTGGCTGTTCATCATGTTATGACGTAATCATTCGAGTCATCTACTGTTACCGATATCGAGAAAAAGATTGCTTGAAACTGAATACCAGCTTATAAACCCTAGATTCTTCTCAGCTAATTAACCAAAGATATCATCATCAACGCCTCCAATTTAGTATCAATTCACCTTGCATTGGCAAAATCCGCAAGACTCCGCAAGATCGACTTTCCAGTAATTTCCATGATCAGGTGTTTCATCCGAGATTAAAGGGACACCGGCAACCAGTGTCTTTTGCGCGCCTCTGTTGCTGTTGTTTATTTAGAAGATCGTTCGTTGAAGTGTCAAAAACACATGTAACAGGTAACGTTACATAAAAAGCTATTATATGGACCTTTTACCGTGACTTAATGTACTAAAGTGTACTTTCGTACGGCTGCTTAATTCACGCAATCCTATGACAGACGGTAATTCACGCAATCGTATGACAGACGGTAATTCACGCAACCGTATGATATACTATAAATATACAGAATCGTAGACCGCATGCGCTAAATCAGACATCTAAAATCTGGCTCCGAACCGCATATACAAAACAGGATACCCAACATACACAGGATTACTGTAGCTGCATACGTGTTAAATGCCAAGCCGTGCAGGAACAACAAAGCTGCCCGACCGCGGTCGCACAAGAAACAAACAGGCTTCAACCTTCAAATTCGCCGTTCCATTTTCTTTGGAATCCTAGCTCCTTCTTCCCCTTTTTCCAAAAATTTAATGAATATCGAAGTCGACAGCCAAACAAATTGGTGGTTTTCTTTCCTTGGCGGGCGACCTCTCTTTACAGGCTTCATGTCGCTTTTCAGACGAAAATATCACCCGATGAGCTTTAATCGTAACATTTAAATATAGAAGAAACTACTTTCCAAACTCTCGGGCAACTGGACATTTAAAGCACCGGGATGCAATCGGATTAAAGTTACTTATCCGAATATCAGTAATTTCTGTAATACAGAAAGGTTGTCGCCATGATATGCCGGCCCGCAATGTATTCTGGTTGGCGGTGTCCATTTAAAAGTAACACAACGTTACTATTTCCCTTGTATAAAACTGTTTGCTGCTGCCAATGTTTTTTCTACGGGTTGACAGCCGAAACCCGAGGAAGACAACATATTATCACAGTCTCAATTCACCGCAGATATACACTGTAATTATACTACAGTGAACATGTATAGAGTGAGTGACATACTCAATGTGAATTCAGCATTATGGCGTGGCTATTCAGTATCCTTGTATGGTACTTATCTGGCAGGGGTTGAGAGGGTCTTCCTAAAGACACTGTTAGAAATGCTTGTCGCACATTTTAGGGGCTGATAATCGTGTTTTAGTACATGCAGTTTTAAGTCTTCCATCAATCACAAGAATTATTTTTCCTTCCAAGACAACTAAGTGTTGTCGTTGTCTATCAGCGAATAGATAGCAATGAGAAATTATACAAATCAGATTTGCTGATATGCAATGGACCACAATTCGGGTACGTTCCAAATCTGAAACTTCAAGTTGTTAAGAAAGTACTAGCCTGCGTAGCTTGGCAGGTTTATTGGGGTGAAACGTAGAAAGGTTCTGCTTCCTTTATGAAGTGATTTTCAACATTTCCAGCGAGCATCCCTCTCACCGCTATAAATGACTTTTCCCTTCACACTCTCGAGGCTGAAGGGGCGAGGAGGGTGGGGTGGGGAAGGATGCGAAAAGAGGTAAGTATGGATACTTGCCCAAAATGGCAAACGGGGGATTTAAGGTAAGGTTTTTCCAGTTCTTGCGTAAAAAGGAAGGTATAAGGTGAAAAACGCTCAGCTGTTTAGCCATCGGGGAGTTCCACTAACAACAAAGAGGGGACGCACTAGATCCGTCACTACTTTGGTAGACTTATCCAACTGCACAAGTATCTGCAAGTTCTCATTATATCAAGAGCAAGGGCATTAATATTTTTCTTTACCAAGGAAAGGAAAATTTGTGGGTTCCGATTGGTGTCCTAAGTGGGAAGGGGGCGAGAGGAGGTAAGTATAGATTGACACTTTTGCCCGACTGAATGGCAAACAGGGGACTTAAAGTGTTTTTTTTTTCAGTCCTTGCATAAAAAAGAAAGGGGGGACTGACTGAAACACATTCAACCCTTTAAGCATCGTCTTTCCACTTGCAACAAGGAGAGAGACGCACCGTTTCCCTCGCATCCTATTTTGATATACCTCAGTTCAACTACACAAGTATCTGCAAGTTCACATTATATCAACAGCAAGGGGATTATGATCAGAGCCGTTTTGAAACCGAAGGAAAAAAAACACATGTTCAAATGCTCAAAGTTTTATTATAACTAACACATTAAGTGGAAGCTTACAGAAAAATACAACAGCTATTGAAATCAAGTGGAACTGTTCACAACTAACATTTGCAAAAGTTATTGTTAATACAGAACATCTTTCAACGGTAAATTATACACTGTAAGTAAATTATCGATAAAAGTATATATCTGATTTGTTTTGTAGCCCGCCGCTGCAAGAATACATGACACTTACCAGAAAATTATTCAAAAATTAGAAATTGGTCTTTGTCATAATCAGTGACAATAACACGACCGTCTTTAAGTATTGACACACCACAAGGGTCTGAAAGTACGTCACTTGAAAACTTAGTTACAAACATTCCATCTAAAGTAAATACTTGAACCCCGTTCTCATCAGTTACTACAAGGTGTCCTGTTTTGTCGATTGCTAGTCCTGCAGGGTCAATGAATTCTCCATTTCCAGTACCACGTTTGCCAATTTCATTAAGAAACTTTCCTTCGCAATCAAAAACGTCAATTGTATCGGTGGCCCAGTTAGAGACGAATATTTTTCTTTCATAGTACAAGCAGTCAAATGGATTGAAATCATCTCTAGTTAGTTTCTTTAGGAGTTTACCTTCTGGAGAAAGAATATGAACAGCATCATAATCATCTTTCCGGTTACAGACAATAACATTTCCCTGTTCATCTAATGAGATTCCATACCAGTCTGCATCTCGACTTTCCTCGTCTTTAATCTTATTGACGTATTCTCCATTTGGATTAAACAGCAAAATCTTATGCTCGGTTGTTACATAAATCCTGCCTGCACTATCAATGCATATTCCTGTTGGACCAATCAGCAGCTCATGTTCAATAGTTCTGATAAAGTCTCCATTTTCATTGAATACTTGAAGTCGATGATTGCCAAAATCACAAACAATGATCTCATTCTTGTCATTAACAGCGACGCCCCATGGACCAAGAAATTCACCAGCACCAGTCCCCTGTCCACCAACAGTTCTCACAAGTTTGTAGGATCGTTTCTTGACGTGAATTGACGGAAGATCGCTGATTTCCTCTCCATTTACACGAGCAGTGACTTTATGTTCTCCTTCCCGTTTTGGAATACAAGAAATCTCGTAGCTACCGTTATTCTTGTCCACAATTTTCATGTCTCCAGCGAGTGTTCCATCTTCTGTTGAGGTCAACTCCACCACAACAAGATCACCAGGAGAATACGATTGTTTCCCTTCAGCATTGCGAGTAATAAATTTAAACCGTGTTTCCAGCGCGGCGGTCGCTTCATTAAAGCCTTCTACAGTACACTGGTTCGGTATTGTGTCGGTTAAAGTTTTATCAAGGCGACCGATTCCTTCATTTTGCAGACTTGAAGTTAAAGTTCTGTTCTCCAAAAACACAGACAGGTGAGTTTCCCGTTCACAAGTAGAGGGGATCAACTCTGATGCCGGACGTTCTTGCAGTAGCTCTTTCACGAACGTTTTTGCCCTCACAAGCTCCGCTGCCGTGCTGCAGTCGATGAAATGCTTTGCCTGTGACATGTTGTCTTCAATCTTTTTCAGATGATCGCAGATTTTTGTTTTATCCTTTGTCACGCGATCTTGTTCTATCTTTGCTTCTTTTTCCACTTCCGTAATCAATTCCTGTTCCCGTTGTTGAAGATTTTGGATCAGCGATTTGACTGCACCTTGAATTTTCTTTTTGACGAATTGAGAACGCTCTTCAATTCCACGAGATTTCTCTTCCAAATCCCGCAAGCAGCTGGAGAAAATTTGTTTTTCCTTTTCTGCCTTTTCCAGTTGACCAGCCATGTTTTGCTTCGCCGCTCTTGCAGTTACTTCCAAATATTCTACGTCGTGTTTGCCATGTTCAACCATAACGCAATTCTGACACACAGGGATTTCACACATTTTGCAATAAAACTTCAGCACTTCTTTCTCGTGTAGCTCTTTCTGACAAAATGCCGGTCGCTTCAAAACCACTTCAAAATCCTTTTCTTGAAAATCTTTGAGCGCAAGAACACGGTGCTCTCTGTTAGCTCGCAGAATGTTGTGCGCGTCGAGGCAGGCATTGCACCAGAATCCGCCACAATGAAAACAATAAGATGCTTCTTCGCTCTTCTTCTCGCAGTTTCCACAGGTCACTTTTGAAGTGCTGCATTCCTTGATCGCCAAAATATCCAGCAGATTTTTCAGGTAAAAACAGCTAGGCAGAGTTTTCATGGTGCCTCTTTCGGGAACAGCGACTTCAATCTGACAGAGCGGACATTTGATCTTGCCATGGCGGGCGCTGGTTCTCACAATGTTGTTCAGGCATTCAAGACAGAAAATGTGTAAACATGGCAGCTGTTTTGGCTCTCTGTACAACTGCATGCACACAGAACAACTTACTTCTTCCTTGAGGTTATGCATCAGGGTAGGAACATCCATTTTAAACGCTCGAGACTTGCTGTTTCACTTTGTTTACGCCAGAAGCTTCGACTTGATTCAGCTATTTAGTGTCGTGGTTTCTCAGAAATGGAATCTCATAAATAATCTGGATATTCAAGCTGTGATTGGCTTCTTTGTTTTGGTTCGTCACGCGACAATAACGAAGCTTTGTATCGCGACAGCAACGCCCCCGGATCCGATGACGGCGTTAGCAAATGAATTTGCATCGTAATTTCATGAGTTTATCATGAAGTATATAACGTTTTTTTTTTCAATTCGTTCAGTTATACTGTTACCCAGAACTGTTAAGTTAGGTAGAATACGAAGCGGCGCTTTTTATTGGTCTCTATTAATTCGTTTGCAGCAACCATTTTCTGAAAAATAACTGTTGTGAACGGGACGATCGCTCGCGCATGGACTCCACGATCTTTGATAGAGAATGGGGAAAGTATTGATCAGTGTAAAAACAGTGGTTTGAATGGAAATATTATAAATCCTATTTTGTTGATTTGCCAGGACAGCTGTGTTTGACAAATGCGACCAATTTGTTATTTTTGTGCTTGTTTAGGATTTGTCACGCGATACGATTCTGCTGTCACGCAAACTGTTAAAATCAGTCACTGCTTGTCTGGTGATGTGAAAGAAATGAAAAGAAACCAACGAAATACATACTGGTGCACCCTTTTCAGGAAAATATGTACTTCTGAATGTCGTCACACGTGTGCACGCGTGGGCTTCGCGATCTTTGAGAGGGAATGGGGAAACTGTAAGCAGTGTAACAAAAGTGGTTTGAAATATTTTAAGTACTTCCTCTTTGACTTGCCAAGACAACTTTGTTTGAGAAATCCTACCTATTTGGTTTAGGATTTGTCACGCGATAATTCAGCTGTCACGCGAACCACCAGTTTAATACCATTCCCGCTTGCTTGTTGATGTGAAAGAAATGAAAAGAAACAATCGAAATAGAGACTGGCGCACCATTTTGTTGCCACAGCGGTATTTAACACTTTGTAGGTTTCTCCATTTACAAAATATCCTTACTGGGCGACACCTTTTTTTTCACCGAACAATAAAAGTGTAGTGCAGTAAGATTGGGCTATAATAATATCACAACAGTTGGTCGAGAAGCAAAGCGTGGACGATAACTGTGATCGGGGAGTGGGTGGTGGTAGGAAACTGGAAGTAAAGTGGGTTGGAACTCTACTGCAGGCAGGAGAAGAGAGGGCGGAAAGCAGGAATTCCAAGATGGTGGGAACTGGGACTAATAAGGTAAAAATATTCCAGCAGTACATAATCCTCCAACAGGGAAATCACCAAGAGAGATGGTAACCACTTGAACCAAAAGTAAACAGATATGGGGGTGCAGGTAAGGTAAGGTAAGGTAACTTCTTTATTTACTGAGGGTAGCACTTAATAGCTATAACTAATAAACCTGTGGCCCTCCTATTTACAATTGTTAAAAAACTAAGATATACAATAATATATAAGAAACGAAATTATTATTAATCACAAAACTAATTAAAAACTATTCTAAAAAGGATAATCTTAAATTAAAATGGTCAATAAAATGTTGTTGTAATATATAAGAAACGAAATTATTAATCACAAAACTAATTAAAAACTATTTGAAAAACGATAATCTTAAATTAAAAATGGTCAATAAAATGCTGTTTTCTTAAAATTGAACTGGAAAAGCTATTTCGAAATTAGACTATTTTTTAAACTATTTTCGAAAATTCTGGGAAGCGTTCTGATCCGACGAATTATCGGCCAATATCAGTAATTCCAGTTGTGGCCAAAGTCTTTGAACGGATAATCTACGATCAACTTTATCATTATTTAACAAAAAACAATTTTCTCTCGTGCCATCAATCTGGTTTTCGGTCTCTGCATTCCACGCTCACCGCACTTATCGAAGCTACAGATAGCTGGGCCTTGGATATAGACCGTGGTCTTGTTAATGCCGTAGTCTTTTTAGATCTCAAAAAGGCATTTGATACAGTAGATCACGATATTTTGTTGCGAAAATTTCAATACTATGGGATTTGTCGGACCAGTCATCAATGGTTTGCTTCTTATTTAGCTAATCGAACACAGATTTGTCATATTAATTCTTGTCAGTCAACTCCGAAATGTCTAAGATGTGGTGTTCCCCAGGGAACAATTTTGGGACCTCTTCTGTTTTTGATATATATTAATGACTTACCACACTGTCTGACATATTCGGAACCCAGAATGTACGCAGATGATACTAGCCTAACACTTGCTAGCACTAACATTGAGGATATAAATTATCGCCTTAATCACGACCTCAGTAATGTGTACGAATGGCTGTCTGCTAACAAGCTTACTCTAAATATGACGAAAACTGAGTTTATGCTTATTGCATCAAGGCAGAAGTTATCACAATTTACGGAAAGTCCCTCTCTTACTATAAATGAGAATGCAATAGAACAAGTAACCTCCGCTAAATCTCTCGGAGTTTATGTTGATCAAAATATAAACTGGGAGTGTCATATTGAAAACATTTCTAAGAAGATAGCTTGTGCCATTGGTGCAATTAAACGAATTCGGCATCTCACTCCATTTAATATTTTGATCAAAGTTTATAATAGCCTTATTCAACCACAATTCGATTATTGCAACGTAGTGTGGGGAAGCTGTAACAAGGGCCTTTCTGAAAAACTGCAAAGGCTTCAAAACCGCGCAGCTCGTACCCTAATGTCTGCGAGCTATGATAGTAATTTAGATGATTTGTTCCGGACACTGGGGTGGCGAAGACTCTATTATCAAAGATTGGAACAGAAGTCTATCCTAATGTATAAAACATTACATGGTATGACTCCTGATTATCTGAGATCAAGATTCGTATATCGTGACGATGTTAGTGCTTATCGTTTAAGGAATACCGAAAACAAATTAGTTCTTCCACAACCTCGAACTGATTATCTCAAGAAAAGTTTTTCGTACAGCGGAGCTCAGTTGTGGAACAACTTACCTATAGACCTAAGACAAGCATCTTCACTGGCCGATTTCAAATCTAAATTAAGTCGGCACAGTTTGAAGTAATATCTTAATTTTAAGTAAATTTTAGACACGGCCTCCATGAAAAGCAGACTTTTCTTTTTTATTATTTGAATTTGTTGTTATTAAATTTTTGTAGTTAGTTAGATAGGTAGATAGTCCAGTAACTTAATTGACTGATGGAAAAACCGTGTATAAATAAAGTTATCTTATCTTATCTTTTCTTATCTTATCTTATCTTATCTTATCTTAAATTATTTAGAGACCCCCCCCCCCCCCCCCCCACCTTGTTACCCCCAAATATGTGCAAATCGACCGGATATGGACATCGTGTGAATTTGTTAAATAACAATGCAGTAGATATTAATTTTTATCAAACTAATTCAACCGTATGGTGCTCAGTTTTACGCAGTTGCACGCTGAGATTAATTTTGTGAGTCAGAACAATTTAGCAGTTGTAGCAGTTATGCTACATTGCTTGCAGGCAACGTTTTATCAAGAAAAAAGTTATGATTTCTTCTAAAATGGTCTTACCATTAGTTCCACTCAAAAAGAACCCACCTGGAACCATGTCAATTTAAAATATTATGATCTGTCAAGAGCTGTCTTAGCAGGATTTGACTATTGTATTTACTGTGAAGAATAAAAAATAAAGTTATGGAACCAGTACCTAACACTTTGTAGGGCGAGTTGACTATCGCTAACAGAAAACAAGGGCGGGTAGTATAATTGTTTAGTTTAAGTAGAAACTCTAAAGGATTGCAGTCCAAAACATTCAATTTTATGTACTGTTAATCCAAAAATCAAGAATAATTGCCCCGATTAACGCGCACGTGACTGTGTTCTATCAGCGATTAGCATAACTGAGTAACCAACTATTAGGCAAACAATAAGAATCTGTTTGGCTACACAGGCTGCACAATAACAGGCTCTCGAAGCGGTTTCCATCGCCTTTGATAGAAACCTCGAACTCGCCGTCTAACTTTTAAATAGAAAACAACGGCGGAACCATGCGACCAGATAAGCGATAAGCAGATTACCAATGGAACACGAACTTAGTTTCTACAAAGAGAGGATCTTTCTTCTTTTTTTTACTGATGAAAAGCGAATAGATGACGATGAGACAATTAACAAATCACATTCGCTGATTTGCAAAGGACCACGATTAGTGTCTCCTAATGCCTTTTAGGGTACGTTTTCAAAAGTAAACTTCAAATTGTTAAGAAATGACTCTTTTCAAGACTATAGTATAGGACGTGGCTTTTGTTCGGCAAGTCATGTCATTTACCAATACGTATCAATAAAAATGCATGTCTACATTCATTTGTCAGAGGTAAAAAATAAACTTGAGCCACGCCATCAGAAATAGATTCTGCTTCCTTTATGAAGTGATTTTTAACATTTCCAACGAGCATACCGTCACCACCATATGGGAGTTCCCCGCTCACCCCAGGGGTACTAACACGCCTTCTTTTAATACCAGCTTACTTCACTCTCCAGTGCGGGTACGGGCATATTGCTGGGACGATATGGCACATGTTTTACAGAGTATCCCACGAAGGTCAGTCAAGCATGCCATACAGACACAGCATGAAAACATAACTTAATACTATGGTTCGTATAGTGTGATCGTCCGGGTGAGAGTAGTTCTGAGAAGAACTGTTGTTGGTGACTGACGTTTCGATAGCCTGTGTACAGTCGCCCCGCTCACCTCACTTTACACAGGCTAACGTTTCGACAACCTGTGCGGAAGTCATCTTCAGAGTCAAGGGAAAAGTTGTTGTCAGTCGGTGATGTTATAAGTCTGGTCTGTTGTAACTGATTGGTCAGTTTAGCCGTGTTGTTATTACCAGACAGTCTAGAAAATTAATGGAAGTTTTCCATCTTCTTCGATCTCTCTGGTAAACTGAATGTCGGCGTGCTGTTTGTTAAGGTGTTTGTGAAAGTCGTCAATTTCGTCTTTGTGTCCGGCAGTAAATGTATCGTCAACGTAGCGTAACCAGAGCGGTATCGTTTGTCGGCAAGTTGCAAGGGCGCGTTCCTCGATGTTTTGCATCACAATTTCTGCGACAACAACGGAAACCGGCGACCCCATGGCTGTTCCGTGCAACTGCTTGTAGTGTTTTCCGTTGTACTGAAAGTAAGTCGATGTAAGGCAGAGGTTCAGTAAGTCCATGATGTCATCAGTAGCTAACGGTAATGGTCGGTAATGTAACAGTAGATGTTTTGGTTACTCGATGACCACACTTTTCTCGCTGGCTTCGAATGATCGCTCAGTAGACACACCTGGTTCTTTGCCTTTAGCCCTTTCTACTCTTTTTCCTTCAGTTTGTTTTGTCACAGAATCCAACCACTGCATCAAAGGAGCGCTTTCTTGATTGTGCAGTGTCACAGTGGCTTTTGGCTTTTGGTAGTACAAAGGAAGGGAGCCTGGCCTCTGCTTGTAGATTTGTCGCACTCCACTAACTTTAACACCCTTTCCGTACACCCGGCAAAAGTCACGCATTTCCAATGCCTCTTTCTTTATCCGCGAACTTTCCTTAATAAAAGTACGACCATCTTTCCGCTTTTTGCAGAGTAATGGCATTTGGCAGTCGTCTCTGTGTTCATAACGAGTCTCTCTCTTTAAATTGTTACATTTTAAAATTCAAACTTATTAATATTATCGTGCTTGAATTCCCGGAAAATATTAGCACGAGACTACGTCATGACTACTGACCTGACTTCTTTTCACTTGTTTTTTGCTTTGTCTGTTGATTCTTATCAATACACGTGGAGTTGGAAAGCATCCGGATAATATTTACTTCAAACTGTTTTACTTACATTTTATTGATCGTGCCATCGTCGCTATAGCCTAAGCTTGCTCTTTTCGCCTACAGTATCCACACTTGTTTCCTAAATGGACTTCACTCATTCTGTTCACTGATGCTCGCAAAGCGAGGAATAAATTAAAAACCGTCGCTAACCATACACGGAACCTTGACCTGGGACGGATCTGGACGTGACTGCTGTGGAACCCAACCGTGTGCTCACAAAGTCGGGCGCGTTTCTGATTGGTTTGCGTAAACCACAAGCCGCAGCGTTGCACGGGCTGTTTGAATGTTCTCATTTATGGACGATTTCGTGACGTTAACCGAAAAAAAAAAACGTGAAATAAAATTTCGTTCGGTGCCCCGATTTTTTTCGGCAATGTCCCGGAATTATCGCGTGTTTCCCGGAAAAATTGCCAAGTGTCCCGATTCCCGGAAAAATCTCCAGATTCCCGGAACAATTTTAGCTATGTCCCGAAACAGCGTTTGTTAGAGTTGTCACCCCCCGTGAGATAAAATATATCGAGAAATCCTCGGATTCAATGCGTCTGCAAGAATTACTGAGTAATTTTATGACTTTGTAGGACGAAAACAAGCTTAGCGCCAAAACGAGGCTACGCCTCGTAGAGTCCAAGAAAATGCCTCCCACATGGGAGGGAAAGAGTTGAACAACTGTTATATAAAGTTCTTCGCAGAATCAGGGTGTCGAAGCTCCCTCGTGCGGGTGGACCGGTGAGGGTGGGACTCTGCAGAGACTCTGCTCCCCGTAACTCTACCCCCGTGAGGGGGAGCATTTTGCTTAAAGTATTTTTCATTTTTTTCGTTGTTATATAAACATGTTAAAAGCGCGTTTTAACTTGTATTCACATCTAATGAATTTATCTGGCACTGTAAATTGGGTGTAAATGTCGAAAAAGCTATGAAATTGTCCGCCTTTAAGCCAGCTTTAATTTTCCAGAAATCTCCATTTTGTGCTGTATGAGGAAGTAATCAATTCTCCTAAATACTTGATACAACGACACTCAGAGTTAAATTCTGATTGTGTAAACTATCTGGGTCGTGTTCAACGGGCTAAATCACTGATTTTTCTTTATCAAGAAAGAGAAAATTTTGTGGGTTCCGAATGGTTTCCCTGCAGGGAGGGAGCGAGAGGAGGTAAGTATAGGTTTTTTTGCCCAACTGAATGGACAACGGGGGACTTAAGGTGGGTTTTCCAGTTCTTGCGTAAAAATTTAAAGAAAGGGCGCGACTGAGGTGAAACACATGAATCTTTTAGGGATCATATTACCACTTGCAACAAGGAGTAGGGGCGCACAGTTTTCTTTGCTCACCCCCCAACCCCCCCCCCCCCCCCCCCCTCCAACACTACATCCGACGCGATTTGGGTACAGATGTTACGGAGAATTTACCGTATTTGAGTCATTTCTATGTTTAACCGTATTTAGCATTTTAAAAACACTTACAAAAGCCAGCAGCACCTCATTAGCCAAAAATAACCTGTTGATCTATTATTTTGGTCGTTTAATATGAAAAGGCATAAAGTTTAAATAATTGATCTTTCCTTTTTACTTCCGAACTTTCTGTGTCACTTATTTTTAGTAATAGCGATTGTTTTGGTTTATTACCGTAGCTAATTACTTAAAGAGTTCCGCGCTTGTCGCATTTCTAAAGAGTGTTACATTTTCTTAGTATTTAATTCAGTTTTTGGAGTGTTTTGCTAAATGACTCTCGCGCCGATCTCGCCTCTGCTGTTCACTTGAATAGGATTAATTAACTACCTGTTGGTCGCTGACTCAACGCGTTTTAATTGTGAATACATTTGCTGACACATCCAGTTCTTTAATTAATGTTTTAGTTACTTAATATATTTGGGGCGCGATCGGTCGGCAAGAAACCGCTCGTTAACACTTCAAAATTTATTAGCTATTCACTAGTTTTAATTTCGTTCGGTAGTTTTAATTTAGTGTAATTTTAGTTGTAACTTCTCCGCCAAGCAGCGAACACTTTTAACAATAAACTCGGAAAGTTAAGTTAGAATTTTTATCAGGTTGCGCTATCCTCAAAGGACTTGTAATCACCTTTGACATCTTGGTGTTAGCGCACTTATTATATTTTTTTAACAATAGACGCGTGTACGAATCATATATAAGTAACCGCATTTGTAAAGCTTTTTCGATTACATTTCTTCGATTACATTTCTTGGATTACATCGAAGACTACGATTACACACTAAGTTGGAATAAATTGCTGTTGGATCCAAGCTGAGTTGTTACTGCACAGGGAGCCCGGACAAACTGTTTGTGTGCACATTAGCATTTTTGTGTGCATTAGCATTTTTATAGCAAATGTATAGGATTTACAGAACGGCTCGCAGAATTGCTTGTAATAACGTAAAATATGAACAAATACATGCTAAATAAACGTAAGTTTATCTTACCAGTTTTGTGGTGCGGTTCTTTTGGCTCGAAATTGCGAATTTGAGCGGTTTGAAGGATTAACACAATTACGACGGCGACAACATAATCATTAATATGCGTCGTTAATATTTTTATGCATCGTCGGTTGTAATTATAAAATATTCAAATTGACTTAAGAATCGAGAAAGCATCTGATCTTTTCGGTATGTCGTCCACTTTTGAAGCTAGCTCTAAAGATCTTTAGACAGCATTCATTTTGGCAAAAAAAAGAAATATTTTATATTGTAGTGGGAGAACAAACTCATCAAAATTTTTCCGTTTAACTCGTTGTTTTGCACATTATGATTAAACAACGCACCTAGATGTGAAACTCCCGTGCAGAGCCCATTGTTGTGCTTTTTCGTTCTAATTAAAATGACAGACAGGTCGGGAAAACCCCTCGAACTCTGTGAACACGACGTCTCTAACAGCCAGCTATAAGCAGACAAAATGTAGGAGATCGCGAGTTTAAAGAAAAGTTTTCGAGACATGCAAAAATGGCATATATACTCATGATCGCGCTTCTCTATTTTTCGTCTTGTAATTGTGTAAGGGTCCTTGGGTTATGTCGGACCATTGACATCACTACCCATGCTAGTGAGTATTGATTTTGCCTTTGCCCACCTATCCACGGGACGAAATATTGAACGACCATTGTTTAATTGTATCCAATCAGAAAGAGGCTAGGGAATAGCAAATTCCCTTCGGCACAACTTTTTGTCGCTACGCATTCGGACGGCTTAAAATTTTTGGTTACCCGTTTTTGTTCGAAGGCTAGCTCTGGGCCGTTTGGATGAATTTTCGATCGAACAATACGAGAAGCTTCCTCAAACCTTCCTCTTACATGTTGCTCAGTTTGAAAGCTGTGCGATGGGATTTTCTGGTCCAAAATCGCCTCGGCGCTGGAGCTGTTCGAATTTGGAGCTGTTGGAGTTTCCACCCTTTCATTATAATTATATGTGTAGTAAGCAGCGAACGCAAAATCCTTCAAACCGCTCAAATTCGCAATTTCGAGCCAAAAGAACCGCACCACAAAACTGGTAAGATAAACTTACGTTTATTTAGCATGTATTTGTTCATATTTTACGTTATTACAAGCAATTCTGCGAGCCGTTCTGTAAATCCTATACATTTGCTATAAAAATGCTAATGCACACAAAAATGCTAATGTGCACACAAACAGTTTGTCCGGGCTCCCTGTGGTTCGTGGTTAGATCCCGGTACCCAAGAGTGTAACGGCTCTTCCTTGCAAGCGAGTGCCCCGTTTGAGTCTAATTTTCCCCGCAAATTATCGTCGCAGTTGTCTCGTATCTCAAGTTCAGAGTTCGCCCGTGTTCCCGTTCGCCCACAAGGAAAAACATACCGTTACACAGAGCAAGGGGATTATGATCAGAGTCGTTTTGCAACCGAAGGAAAAACAGCCACATGTTCAAATGCTAAAAAGTTTTATTACAAAAAAAAACCGAGTGGAAGCTTTCAAAAATTTATAACAGCTATTGAAATCAAGTGGAATTATTCACAAATAGCATTTGCAAAAGCTATTGTTAACACAGAACACCTGCATCTTATACACTGTTAGTCAATTATTGATATAAGTTTATATCTGATTTGTTTTGAAGCCCTCAGCTTCAAGAATACATGACACATACCAAACAATTATTGAAAAATTAGTAATTGGCATGTCTGGAGATTAGTGACAATAATACGACCGTCTTTAAGTACTGACACACCTCGAGGATCCACAAGTACGTCACTTGCAAACGTAGCTACAAACATTCCATCTAAAGTAAATACTTGAACCCCGTTATCATCAGCTACTAAAAGGTGTCCTGTTTTGTCGATTGCTAGTCCTGCAGGCCAACTGAATTCTCCATTTCCAGTGCCATGTTTGCCAATTTCATTAATAAACTTTCCTTCGCAATCAAAAACGTCAATTGTATGGGTGGCCAAGTTAGAGACGAATACTTTCAGGAGTACCCAACGACGGTTTCGAAGAAAATCCACCGTACAGTGTACTTAACATTATCTGAGTGTCGCTACGTCAATCTTGTTTAATATTTAACTTTCCTGGGAAAAAAATACCCGCTCTTCACTGCCAGCAAGCAGGATTTTGAAGTTATCGGATTCCCAGCCAGCGCTCGAATTTGAGGTCGTCTACGAGCCAGCAGGCTTTAAATTTGTCAACTAGCTAGCCAGCATAAAAACAGTTTGCCAAAAGTTTGCCAGCATGTTCGAGTATACGATTTTTTGCCAGTCAGCGAGAAATTTCAATATATACCATAGCACTTGTGCATTTCCTTAAAAACTATTTTTATAACAACGGATTTAGTATCATGGACACAAAAAGTACGTTTAAAAATGGTTTTATTTTTACATTTGACTCAAAAGTTTTTGTAACACTTGAAAGATTACACTTACCACACAACAGTAAACAAAAGGAAAAGGTAAAATGTGCTTACAGTGTTCTGATTATCCATCAGGGATCCAAGCTGCACTCTGAAAATAAATCGTGAAATCCCTCCAAAAGAAGAGTGAAGTATAAACAATGTTCACACAGTAAACAGACGTAATCGAGATATTAATGACTAGTTGTACCTATCTGTAAGTGCCAACGAGCTAAACAAACATGTTTGCTGATAAGAGCAGGCAATGAAGACCAATCAATGGTTTCGATAGAAATTACAATTATTCCAATTTAATTGTTTGAAAAGACCAAAATGTGGCAAATTGTATTTTAGGTGATTCTGAGGAGAAAGTGCTATTTCCTATAGGTACAAAGCACAAGTTTCTTGTGACTTTTGAAGCGTTAAAAATGTCACAAAATGTGAGCCATTTGCAGCAAAAGCAATCGACAGTTGCTCGTCAGGTGATCACCGCAAAAGACTCACGACAGAAGCCGCAAGGATTCACAGCAAAAGCAATGGTTAGTTGTTCGTTACAGTGAGGCGCGATCACCGCAAAAGACTCACGACAGAAGCCGCAAGGATTCGCAGCAAAAGCAATCGTTAGTTGTTCGTTACAGTGAGGCGCGATCACCGCAAAAGACTCACGACAGAAGCCGCAAGGATTCGCAGCAAAAGCAATCGTTAGTTGTTCGTTACAGTTAGGCGCGATCACCGCAAAAGACTCACGACAGAAGCCGCAAGGATTCGCAGCAAGAGCAATCGTTAGTTGTTCGTTACAGTGAGGCGATCACCGCAAAAGACTCACGACAGAAGCCGCAAGGATTCGCAGCAAAAGCAATCGTTAGTTGTTCGTTACAGTGAGGCGATCACCGCAAAAGACTCACGACAGAAGCCGCAAGGATTCGCAGCAAAAGCAATCGTTAGTTGTTCCTTACAGTGAGGCGATCACCGTAAAAGACTCACGACAGAAGCCGCAAGGATTCGCAGCAAAAGCAATCGTTAGTTGTTCGTTACAGTTAGGCGCGATCACCGCAAAAGACTCACGACAGAAGCCGCAAGGATTCGCAGCAAGAGCAATCGTTAGTTGTTCGTTACAGTGAGGCGATCACCGCAAAAGACTCACGACAGAAGCCGCAAGGATTCGCAGCAAAAGCAATCGTTAGTTGTTCGTTACAGTGAGGCGCGATCACCGCAAAAGACTCACGACAGAAGCCGCAAGGATTCGCAGCAAGAGCAATCATTAGTTGTTCGTTACAATGAGGCGATCACCGCAAAAGACTCACGACAGAAGCCGCAAGGATTCGCAGCAAAAGCAATCGTTAGTTGTTCGTTACAGTGAGGCGATCACCGCAAAAGACTCGCGACAGAAGCCGCAAGGATTCGCAGCAAGCTCACGTTTAGAGAAAGCGAAGAATTTAAAAATTATCTATTCATTCACATAAGCGTCACGCTTGTGTGAGTCGGAACGTGACCTTTCAGTTTACGCGGTATTTATAGGAAACACGAGAAACAACCGTTGAGAATTTGAGCGCTTTTATATAAGACATTGTATGGGGAACATAAATTCTTCGAAATAACTACTTTTTTACGTAAGATGAATACAACACACTCACCTCTTGTGTCCGTTGTGTTTTTTGGTTATTTTCACTGTTTTGGGCCAAAAGCGCTCGCCGTAATAGCAAATTCATTGACAAATTCAATAAATAAAACATGCAGTGCCCTGAAACAAAAAGGTACTGTGTTTTAAGTCTAGCTAAAACATGATTCACTGTGCTGTTATCTGCTGTACCTTCGATTTATAACACTGGAGTAATCTGGTGACCAAAGTTGCTCGGGTAAGAAGACTTGTTTTGTCGGAAGTGACCGCCAGTTTAAGGGGCTAAAACTGGAACAAAAGGACCGAGTAAAATTTTTACATCCATTCCGAAAATTCCACAGTGAATTTGAAAGAGTACTTACCAATAAAAGACTTGGGAAAGAACGTAGAACCAGAGAAAAAGGTAACCGGCCACGCGCTCAACTGACTCAAGGCGCGCACGGTAGAAATTGATCTGAGCGGTTTGAATTGATCACTGTGTAACGTAACCTCTTCACAAACATAAACCAATTTGCTGATCTGTTTTCACTCCAAAAATGACAGCAGAACAAAAGAAAAAGACATTACCGATAAATACTTAACTCGATTACAGGAAACCTTTTATGCCACGCAACGCGAATAATTCCCAGAGAGCATTGCAACACCCACCAGCCAGAAAATTTAATTCTTCATTTCCCAGCAGAACCAGCCAGTTTTGCGTCGAGGAAAATTTCCCAGCAAGGGTTTTCTTTCCGTTTAATGTTCCCAGCCAGCTGAATTTAAGACTGACGAGCGGGTATTTTGAAGAGCGCCTCTGTTGGGTACTCCTGTACTTTTCTTTCATAGTACAAGCAGTCAATTGGATTGAAATCATCTCTACTTAGTTTCTTTAGGAGTTTACCTTCTGGAGAAAGAATATGGACTGCTTCATCATCTTTCCCGTTACAGACAATAACATTTCCCTGTTCATCTGATGTGATTCCATACCACAATGCATTTTCCTCGTCACTAATCTCTTTGATATAGTCTCCACTTGGATTAAACAGCAGTATCTTATTCCTGGCTGTTACATAAATCCTGCCTGCACTATCAATGCATATTCCTCTTGGAAAAGTCAACAGCTTATGTTCAATAGTTCTGATAAAGCGTCCATTTTCATTGAATATTTGAAGTCGATTTTTCCAGTTATCACAAACAATGATCTCATTCTTGTCATTAACAGCGACCCCCAATGGACCAACAAATTGTCCAGCACCAGTCCCCTTTACACCGACAATTCTCACAAGTTTGTAGGATCGTTTCTTGACGTGAATTGACGGAAGATCGCTGATTTTCTCTCCATTTACACGAGCAGTAACTTTATGTTCTCCTTTCCGTTTTGGGATACAAGATATCTCGTAGTTGCCATTATTCTTGTCCGCAATTTTCACGTCTCCAGCGAATGTTCCATCTTCAGTAGAGGTTAACTCCACCACAACAAGATCACCAGGAAAATATGACTGTTTCCCTTCAGCATTGCGAGTAATTAATTTAAACGTTGTTTCCAGCCCGGCGGTCGCTTCGTTTAAGCCTTCCACAGTGCAATGATTCGCTTTTGGGGCGGTTTTATGAAGGCGACCGATTCCTTCATTTTGCAGACTTGAAGTTAAAGTTTTGTTTTCCAAAAACACAGTTAGGTGAGTTTCCTGTTCACAAGTAGAGGCGATCAATTCTGGTGCCGGAAGTTCTTGCAGTAACTCTCTCACGAACGTCTTTGCCCTCACAAGCTCAGCTGCCGTGCTGCAGTCGATGAAATGCTTTGCCTGTGACATGGTGTCTTCAATCTTCTTCAGATGATCGCTGATTTTCGTTTTATCCTTTGTCACGCGATCTTGTTCTATCTTTGCTTCTCTTTCCACTTCCGTAATCAATTCCTGTTCTCGTTGTTGAAGATTTTGGATCAGCGATTTGACTGCAGCTTGAATTTGCTTTTTGACAAATTGAGAACGCTCTTCGATTCCACGAGATTTCTCCCCCAATTCTCGCATGCACGCAGAAAAAGTTTGTTTCTCCTTTTTTGCAGCTTCCAGTTGAGCGGCCATGCTGTTCTTCACCGCTCTTGCAGTTATTTCCAAATGTTCCACGTCATGTTTACTATGCTCCAAAGTCACACAAGTCTGGCAAGCGGGAACTTCGCACACTTTACAATAAAACTTGAATACGCCTTTCTCATGAAGCTCTTTTGGGCAGAATGCCGGTTGCTTGAGAACATCTTCGAAGTCTTTGTCTTGAAAATCTTTGAGCGCTAGAACACGGTGATCTCTGTTAGCGCGCAGAATGTTATGCGCGTCGAGGCAGGCATTGCACCAGAATCCGCCACAATGAAAACAATAAGATGCTTCTTCGCTCTTCTTCTCACAATTTCCACAGGTCACTTTTGAAGTGCTGCATTTCTTGATGGCCAAAATATCCAGCAGATTTTTCAGGTAAAAACAGCTAGGCAGTGTTTCCATTGTGCCACTTTCGGGAACAGCGACTTCAATCTGACAGAGCGGACATTTGATCTTGCCATGGCGGGCGCTGGTTCTCACTATGTTGTTCAGACATTCAAGGCAGAAAATGTGTAAACATGGCAGCTGTTTTGGCTCTCTGTACAACTGCATGCACACAGAACAACTTACTTCCTCCGTGAGGTTATGCATCAGGGTAGGAACATCCATTTTAAACGCTTGAGGCTTAACTAAAGTTGTCCTAAAAATAATTTGTTGAAGCCAGAAAGTCGAAATTGATTCAGCTTGAAATGTCGTGGTTTCTCAGAAATGGTATCTTATAAATAATCTGGATATTCAAGCTGTGATTGGCTTCTTTGTTTTGGTTCGTCACGCGACAATAAGGAAGCTTTGTTTCGCGACGGCAACGTCCGACGGCGTTTTAACAAGGAAAGTACAGCGCTTGTTTCAATTTATTCAGTTTTACTGTTATCCAGAACTGTTAAATGAGGTAGAATTCGTAGTCACGTTGTATAGAAATTCTTCCGCAGCCACCATTTATGAAAAATTATAGTTGTGAACGGGACGACGGTACACGCATGGGCTCCGCGATCTTTGAGAGAGAATGTGAAATTGTACTCCTGTAATCAGTGTAACAACAGTGGCTTAAATGGAAATATTTATTATTTTAAGGCCTTCTTCTTTGATTTACCAGGACATCTTTGTTTGAGAAATGCGACCTATTTATTGTTTTGTGTTCGTTTAGGATTTATCGCGCGATAATTCTGCTGTCACGCGATTTGTAAACCGCTTGTCTGGCGATGTGAAAGAAATTAACGAAATACAGACTGGCGCACCTTTCGCGGTGTTTAACACTTTGTAAGGCGGCTGATTTGCGAAATTTCTTAGTGGGCGACACATACTTTTTGCACGAACCAGTGAAAGTGTGACGCGGGAGCTGGTCGGTATTAAAGTCACGTCAAAAGATTGGGTACATGATGAGAAGAGCGAATCTGCAAGCGAAGCGATCCTGGTACATATTTAAGTGCCAGAAAACTCCCGTGGCTTCGCCACTCGCTCATCGAGGCTCCGCCGCTCGTGCATGTGACTCTCGCAGGCTAGGATGCAGGAATTTCAGACTACCCCCTCGCCCCCACCCTCACCCCCTGTTGCCCCCAAATAGGTGTGAGTCGACACCCAGAACTAAAGGTATGAGAATTAAAAAGACCTTTGAACAGAAGTGAAACCTGACTTGGCCATACTTTAATTCATGATTTTGTTTGTATACAACCTTTAACGTATGTTGTTGTATTATTGCCACACAAGATTATGAAAAAGAATTATTTGGAGAAAAAGAATGAAGACAGAAACAACTACAATCCTCGACAAAAGTAGTTGGGACGCCTCTTATAACATGACAATTCGTTACGAATGCTATGAAATAAAGATCCCCCTTCCCCCCTTTACAATGTTGTAACATAGGCAGCAACCAGGCAGCAACTGCAGGCTTTGTTTTTTAAGGTTACACAACATTGAAAAGGGGGAGAGGGGAATTTTTAATAGATATTTTCATGTTTCAAGTGGGAAAAAAACAGCAAGTGTCCCAAGAATTTTGTCGAGGATTATAATTAAGAAAGACAAAATGTAGAGTACGTAATAGCTATTGTTTCAAAATAGAAGAAAATTCCCTAAAGTTACAATTGCATCCATAGAATGCCCGATTCCCTCTATGGCGCGCGCCTGCAGGGAATCATGGTAGATGTATTTATCAAACCATGCACGAGACTTAGCAACGATGAATACAACTACCGTGAATCCCTGCAGGCGCGCGCCATAGAGGGAATCGGGCATTGTATAAATTGTTTCTATTCCTCTACTGCAAATTATTTTGTTGCACTTTTCTTTTAAAAAGGTAAAAAAAAGTTATTTGCATGAAAAAATTTCATTAATTAACTCCAAAGAATTATTATCATAGCACTCGTTTATAAAAACACACTTGTCATTTTAAAAACAATAAAATTAAAGCAATTAAATTTAGTAAATAAAGATGTATTTGAGTGATTTTCAGTGCATGTGAACCACTGAGCATACATCTAGCATGTTTAAAAAGAATTAATAAAATAAATTATTTATTTTTCTGCAGGCTATAGTAAAAAAGGTCAATAAAATGTTTTCATTCAAAAGAGTTACATTGTGGATTCCACAGTCATTGTGCATGCAATTTATGACATAGGAACATATCATGCTAATTGCTAGCTTAAAGACAGTAGGAACTGGTTGCATGAGCACAACATCAAGAATTATCACAACTAGGTAAAGCATTTGAGAGAAATGTCAGAAATATATAAATTGCAGTATATATTAAAACTTTATCAAAAAATTGAATATTTTATATTATACCAAGTCATGCTACATTGCTTGCAGACAATGAGATTTTTTCTAAAATGGTATTTACCATTAGTTCCATCCAAAAAGAACCCACCTGAAACCATATCAATTTAAAATTATGATCTGCCAAGTGCAGTCTTAGCATGATTTGACTATTGAATACTGTAATTTGCAGTATGTTGTTTTCAATGCCAAGATGAAGGATAACATCATGTCAAAGTTTTGAGAAATCAGCATCATACCCAGTGCACTGCGAGTCGGTTTTCTTTTCCTCACCCTTGCAGGCCAAACCAAGACCTAATGACTTGCGACAACTCTGTGGCGTACTGCATGCCTTGCAGATGCTAAATCTCTCTGGAGAAAATAGAAATCCATAATCCATGTCCCCCTCCTTGAGTGGTGTGAAAAATCCACTGTCTGAACCATAATTCAGGGGGGTGAACCCTAGGTGACTACTACCGGAACCCAGAGGTGACACCAGAAGAGAAGTGTTAAATGCCAAGCCGTGCAGAAACAACAAAGCTGCCCGACCGCGGTCGCAGATGAAACAAACAGGCCTCAACCTTCAAATTCGCCGTTCCATTTTCTTTGGAATCCTAGCTCCTTCTTCCCCTTTTTCCAAAAATTTAATGAATATCGAAGTCGACGGCCAAACAAATTGGTGGTTTTCTTTCCTTGGCGGGCGACCTCTCTCTACATGCTTCATGTCGCTTTTAAGACGAAAATATCACCCGATGAGCTTTAATCGTAACATTTAAATATGGAAGAAACTACTTTTAGAACTCTCGGGCAACTGGACATTTAAAGCACCGGGATGCAATCGGATTAAAGTAACTAATCCGAATATCAGTAATTTCTGTAATACAGAAAGGTTGTCGCCATGATATGCCCGCCCGCAATGTATTCTGGTTGGCGGTGTCCATTTAAAAGTAACACAAAGTTACTATTTCCCTTGTATAAAACTGTTTGCTGCTGCTAATGTTTTTTCTGCGGGTTGACATCCGAAACCCGAGGAAGACAACATATTATCACAGTCTCAATTCACCGCAGATATACACTGTAATTATACTACAGTGAACATGTATAGAGTGACATACTCAATGTGAATTCAACATTATGGCGTGGCTATTCCGTATTCTTGTGTGGTACCTATCTGGCAAGGGTTGAGAGGGTCTTCCTATACGACAATGTTAGAAATGCTTGTCGCACATTTTAGGGGCTGATAATCGTGTTTTAGTACATGCAGTTTTAAGTGTTACATCAATCACAAGAATTATCTTTCCTTCCAAGGCAACTAAGTGTTGTCGTTGTCTAAGAGATAGCAATGAGAAATTATACAAATCAGATTTGCTGATTTGCAATGGACCACGATTCGGGTACGTTCCAAATAAAACTTCAAGTTGTTAAGCAAGTACTAGCCTGCGTAGCTTGGCGGGTTTATTGGGGCGAAACGCAGAAAGATTCTGCTTCCTTTATGAAGTGATTTTCAACATTTCCGGCGAGCATCCCTCTCACCACTATAAATGACTTTTCCCTTCACCCTGTCGAGGGTGAGGGGGCGAGGAGGGTGGGGTGGGGGAGGATGCGAAAAGAGGTAAGTATGGATACTTGCCCAAAATGGCAAACGGGGGATTTAAGGTAAGGGTTTTCCAGTTCTTGCGTAAAAAGGAAGGTATAAGGTGAAAAATGCTCAGCTATTTAGCAATCGGGGAGTTCCACTAACAACAAAGAAGGGACATACTAGATCCGCCACTACTTTGGTATACTTATCCAAGTGCACAAGTATTTGCAAGTTCTCATTATATCAAGAGCAAGGGCATTAATATTTTTCTTTATCAAGGAAAGGAAAATTTGTGGGTTCCGAATGGTTTCCAAAGTGGGGAGGGGGCGAGAAGAGGTAAGTATAGATTGACACTTTTGCCCGACTGATTTGCTAACAGGGGACTTAAGAATTTTTTTTTTCAGTTCTTGCATAAAAGACTGACTGAAACACATTCAACCCTTTAAGCATCGTCTTTCCACTTGCAACAAGGCGGGAAATGCACCGTTTCCCTCGCAAACCCTACATCCGACACTATTTTGATATACCTATTCAACTACACAAGTATCTGCAAGTTCACATTATATCAACAGCAAGGGGATTATGACCAGAGCCGTTTTGCGACCGAAGGAAATAAAACATGTTCAAATGCTAAAAGTTTTATTATAACAAACACATCAAGTGGAAGCTTACAGAAAAATACAACAGCTATTGAAATCAAGTGGAACTGTTCACAACTAACATCTGCAAAAGTTATTGTTAATACAGAACATCTTTCAACGGTAAATTATACACTGTAAGTAAATTATCGATTTAAAGTATATATCAGATTTGTTTTGTAGCCCGCCGCTGCAAGAATTCATGACACCTAGCAGAAAATTATTTCAAAAATTAGAAATTGGTCTTCGTCATTATCAGTGACAATAACACGACCGTCTTTAAGTACTGACACACCATAAGGGTTTAAAAGTACGTCACTTGCAAACTTAGTTACAAACATTCCATCTAAAGTAAATACTTGAGCCCCGTTAACATCCGCTACTACGAGGTGTCCTGTTTTGTCGATTGCTAGTCCTGCAGGCCAACTGAATTCTCCATTTCCAGTACCATGTTTCCCAATTTCATTAAGAAACTTTCCTTCACAATCAAAAACGTCAATTGTATCGGTGGACAAGTTAGAGACGAATATTTTTCTTTAATAGTACAAGCAGTCAAATGGATCGAAATTATCTCTACTTAGTTTCTTCAGGAGTTTACCTTCTGGAGAAAGAATATGGACTGCTTCTTCATCGTCTTTCCGGTTACAGACAATAACATTTCCCTGCTCATCTAATGTGATTCCATACCACAATGCATCTTGATTTTCCTCGTCGCTAATCGCTTTGATATAGTCTCCATTTGGATTAAACAGCAGTATCTCACCCTCGGCTGCTACATAAATCCTGCCTGCACTATCAATGCATATTTCTCTTGGATCAATCAGCAGCTCATGTTCAATAGTTCTGATAAAGTCTCCATTTTCATTGAATACTTGAAGTCGATCATTGCCCCAATCACAAACAATGATCTCACTCTTGTCATTAACAGCGACCCCCCATGGGCGATCAAGTTCTCCAGCACCAGTCCCCTCTCCACCGACAGTTCTCACAAGTTTGTAGGATCGTTTCTTTACGTGAATGGTCGGAAGATCGCTGATTTTCTCTCCATTTACACGAGCCGTGACGTTATGTTCTCCTTCCCGTTTTGGAATACAAGATATCTCGTAGCTGCCATTATTCTTGTCCACAATTTTTATGTTTCCAGCGAGTGTTCCATCTTCTGTAGAGGCCAACTCCACCACAACAAGATCACCAGGAGAATATGATTGTTTCCCGTCAGCATTGCGAGTGATCAATTTAAACCGTGTTTCCAGACCGGCGATCGCTTCAGTAAACTCTTCCACGGTACACTGGTTCGCTATTGTGGCGGTTAAAGCTTTATGTAGGCGACCGATTCCTTCATTTTGAAGACTTTCAGTTAAAGTTTTGTTTTCCAAAAACACAGTCAGGTGAGTTTCCCGTTCACAAGTAGAGGCGATCAATTCTGGTGCCGGAAGTTCTTGCAGTAGCTCTTTCACGAACGTCTTTGCCCTCACAAGCTCAGCTGCCGTGCTGCAGTCGATGAAATGCTTTGCCTGTGACATGGTGTCTTCAATCTTCTTCAGATGATCGCTGATTTTTGTTTTATCCTTTGTCACGCTATCTTGTTCTATCTTTGCTTCTCTTTCCACTTCCGTAATCAATTCCTGTTCGCGTTGTTGAAGATTTTGGATCAGCGATTTGACTGCACCTTGAATTTTCTTTTTGACGAATTGAGAACGCTCTTCAATTCCACGAGATTTCTCTTCCAAGTCCCGCAAGCAGCTGGAGAAAATTTGTGTTTCCTTTTCTGCCTTTTCCAGTTGAGCAGCCATGTTTTGCTTCGCAGCTCTTGCAGTTACTTCCAAATATTCCACATCGTGTTTGCCATGTTCAACCATCACGCAATTCTGACAAACAGGGATTTCACACATTTTGCAATAAAACTTCAGCACTTCTTTCTCGTGCAGCTCCTTCTGACAAAACGCCGGCCGCTTGAGAACCACTTCAAAATCCTTTTCTTGAAAATCTTTTAGCGCAAGCACACGGTGCTCACTGTTAGCGCGCAGAATGTTGTGCGCGTCAAGACAGGCATTGCACCAGAATCCGCCACAATGAAAACAATAAGATGCTTCTTCGCTCTTCTTCTCGCAGTTTCCACAGGTCACTCTTGAAGTGCTGCATTCCTTGATCGCCAAAATATCCAGCAGATTTTTCAGGTAAAAACAGCTAGGCAGTGTTTCCATGGTGCCTCTTTCGGGAACAGCGACTTCAATCTGACAGAGCGGACATTTTATCTTGCCATGGCGGGCGCTGGTTCTCACAATGTTGTTCAGGCATTCAAGACAGAAAATGTGTAAACATGGCAGCTGTTTTGGCTCTCTGTACAACTGCATGCACACAGAACAACTTACTTCTTCCTTGAGGTTATGCATCAGGGTAGGAACATCCATTTTAAACGCTCGAAACTTAAGTAAAATGTTGTTTTACTTTGTTAACATCAGAAGGTTTGAATTGATTCAGCCTTGAAGTGTCGTGGTTTCTTAGAAATGGAATGTTATTAATATTCTGGACTGTCAAGCTTCGACTGGCTTCTTTGTTTCGGTTCGTCACGCGACTTAGAAAGCTTTATAGCAACCCCCACGCCCGCGGATCCGATGACTGCGTTTTAACAAATAAATTTGCATTCTTCTTTAAATGAAGAAAACGACGATTGTTTCAATTCATTCAGTTTAACTGTTATCTAGAACTGTCTTTTCACGCAACAACGATTTTTTATAAATTCGTTCCCCGCAGCCAAATACTCAAAAATGTAATTTGGAGCCCGCGAGAACAAAGCGAGTGTTCACGCACGCGCGCGCGCTTTAGGATTTTTGAGAGAGCAGAGAAATGTTAACAGCTACTGTAACAACAGTGGCTCGACCGGCAGGGCATTTATGTCTGACAATTGTAAAATATTTATTCTTTCTGTATTTTAAGTTTGTCACGCGATAATTCTGCTGTCACGCGAACATGTAATGCTGGCTTGTAAAAAAATCAATTTTCCGTCGAGAACCACTTCACTGTTGATGTTAAACATCAGGAAAGAAACCAACGAAATACAGACGTCACAATCAGCGTAAACTGATCATCACTGATCATTTTTAACCTTAGTTAGTAGTATTTTAATCTCTTGTTCTAGTTTTTAATCTTAGTTAGCTACAGTTTTAGATATTTTTTGTTTTTATTACCACATAGGTTTTGTCCTTTTTATTGTATTCTTAGATTTTAATGTATTTTAAAGGTTTGACATTTATTTTCTCAGAGGACCCTCCTGAAAACCACCTCTAGGTGATTGGAGGCCTCCTCTTAAAATATTATGTATTATTATTATTATTATTATTATTATTATTATTATTATTATTATTATTATTATTATTATTATTATTACGAAAGTTAGTGACGATACAGTGAGGTGTGCGAGGTGGTCACGTGACTTGATGTGAGAGCAATAGTCAAACTATATTGGTAGCGTTCCTTTTAACCAATCTAAATCCGGATTCTGCGATGGAAAATTAGATTTAACAAAACAATCTTAAATTCCAATCCGAACATTCACCTCCGAAGGTTCAGATTGGTAACTGAAGCTGGTTTCAGAATTTCGTTCCATTTGAGCCAACTTAGTCCGGATTATATAGCATGGTCAGTCAGCTTGGCACACGTAGTCAGTTAGCTTAATCTTTTTTTTAGATTTTCGTTCCAGCTAACACGAAGATTCAAACAATCTGGATTACCTTGATCCCAAAATGAATTGGTTTAAAGGAACGTTATCATGGTTCTAGGGACATTTAGAAGAAAAGACGACTCAAAACGACTCAAGTAATTCACTGGAAGTTCCACTTTTTAGACTGACTCAACTGGTACTTATTGGTTTCCAGGCAAAAGAAAAAAAACACAGCTGGCAGTTAAGGAAGATTGATTTTGTTTGAGAAGTTTTTGTTTCTTTCAAGGTCTTGTCCTTCACTGTCTTCCAAAACCGCGATGATCGGCGAGAACAGCGTACGCGGAGTCCCTTGTTCAGTGACGGAGAAATCCTTCAGACATTTGTCTTCGTCGAAATACTCACTCATGACGAAAGCGTTATCCCAGTTGACGCTTCGTTTATTATCGAATGCCAGGACAAAAACATTTCTGAGATAAGGTTCAAATTGACCGCAGTAATGTTTCAATCAAAACTAAAACTTCTTGCCAGAATAATGTTTCATGTAATCATGAAATAACAACCCGTAGAATAAGAAAGCGAAGAAGAAAGTACAGAGTACTACGCGTCGATTCACGCGCTAGAAGGCATGTACTTCCTGTCGAAGTTTCTAAACAAAAACATTCGCATTATTTCACTCACTGTTTCAGTAACTATTCATCCACGGTGGTTACAACTGTTCCTGTGAAGCGAGAAGAGACTCCTGTCAAGCCAGACGAAATTCAGTTCAATCAAAACAGACTTGCTCCTCTCAGCTAAAGTACCATACTCTGGCGTCGAAAATTCCCATATCTTGGTTAGCAGAAACAAATGTTGGGTCTGTGTTAAAATTATTTTGAGATAATTGACGTTTCAAATAAAAAATAGCTTCTTATCTCTGCCTCCTCTTAAGAATCGCACACAAGGAAAGATCTGATTTTCAGTTGAAGATCAAGGAACGTTACCGATTTATTAAATTACGAGTTTGGTGAAGCCATTAAAAAAACATTACTTTTCGCGCCTTCAGAATAACAAATATGGAAACGTTGGGATTCGCATGCGGCGGATGATTTCACGATGAATTTGGTTTTGAATCGCACAAGTAAAATTAATATCCCAGTGGAAAACATTGCTGGTAGTCACGCACCACAGCGGGTTATCAGCAAGAATTAAAAACAATTTTCAACCTAGAAGAACAATATTCTAGCATAAACACAGATAGCAAATTATGAATGAGAAGCAAAGGGCTTTAAATTTTAATAAACCTTGTTTCGAACATTGAATCTTTTTATTGCTTACTGTGTGTGAAATGTATCAAGCCTTGTCTAAATAGAGCATATATGTTCCCGCAATATTTACTTTTTCCTTCAGAGTCATAAAAAAGTTCAAATACTCTAATTACGGATGTTTTATGAGCTGGGATTTTTCCACAATTTCTATCAAAACATCTTAATTAACACACCAAGATTCCCAAGTGAAATAAAACCGAAATGAAACAATGAAGTTCGCTTTGTGCCAAGTTTGTGCGTCAGCAATGGAGATAAATTTGATAACTACCTTCTGGATTAAAATTTCTAAAACAACGGATTAAAAAAACATCGTTACGTTGACGTAAAAAAATAAATTTCTGAGGGACTATTTTATTTATTTAGTTACGAAATATATAACTTTGCTAATGATTTATACGCGTGGTTTGAAGTTTTCTCAGTCCACGGACGTGAGAATGAAATCTAGTTATAAAGTTGTCGTCTCGTCATAACAGTACAGTGCGTTTATTTATACGAAATTTGTTTTACAGCATGAATTTGTGGTAAAGTTGGACAACGGTATTATTTCCGTTTCTTTGAAAGTAAATAGCAAGAATGATTTAATTGATATAAAAGTATACATTGATTTTATTTTGTTTCTTTACTTGTAATCAGTTGACGGACCCGCAGAGAGAGTCTGCAAATCCGTTTCATTTAGGCTCTTGATTTCTGATGGATGAGAACTGGTGGAAACATAGCATTTGAATCACAGGCTCGTCTCATGTCTGTTTCGTCTGTTTACTCAATTCATCAATGATACCCCGGCAGCTAAACGTTGACATAGAAACGCATTGCTTCAGCTTTCGAAATTTATTGCAAATTGGAACACGACACAACAATGACACATTTCATCAAAAAGGTCGGCTATTGTCTTCCAGACAGCCTGGAATATTCCTTAAAGTATATAATTCAAAATGACGGTTTAATGAAAGTCAAACTGAATCGAATTCTTAATGTAGCTGGACATATTTCAAGTATTATATCAACCTTCCCCAAGTTCAGGGTCAACGTCTTAAACAACGTTTGGATGCAGAGGACCACGCAACGAAAAATAAAAGTACTTGGCTTGTTTGTTGCCAGATCTCTTGTTAAAGAAATGCTCGTACCAGACGTCACGTTTAGTGCAGATAAAACCAAATTGATTCATCGTCATCATCATCATCATCTGCCTGTTCATCATGTTATGACGTAATCATTCGAGCCATCTACTGTTAACAATATCGATAAAAGGATGCTTGAAACTGAATACCAGCTTATAAGCCATAGATTCTTCTCAGCTAACTAAACAAAGATATCAAAATCAACGCCTCCAATTTAGTATAAATTCACCTTACATTGGCAAAATCCGCAAGACTTTCCAGTAATTTCCATGATCAGGTGTTTCATCCCAGATTAAAGGGACACCGGCAACCAGTGTCCTTTGCACGCCTCTGTTGCTGTTGTTCGTTGAAGTATCAAAAACACACGTAATAGGTAACGTTACATTTAAGCTATTATATGGACCTTTTACCGTGACTAAATGTACTAAAAGTGTACGTTCGTGGAGCTGCTTAATTCCCACAATCCTATGACAGACGGTAATTCACGCAATCGTATGATAGACTATAAATATACAGAATCGTAGACCGCATGCGCTAAATCAGACATCTAAAATTTGGCTCCGAACCGCATACACAAAACAGGATACCCAACATACACAGGATTACTGTAGCTGCATATGTGTTAAATGCCAAGCCGTGCAGGAACAACAAAGCTTCCCGACCGCGGTCGCAGATGAAACAAACAGGCCTCAACCTTCAAATTCGCCGTTCCATTTTCTTTGGAATCTGAGCTCCTTCTTCCCCTTTTTCCAAAAATTTAATGAATATCGAAGTCGACAGCCAAACAAATTGGTGGTTTTCTTTCCTTGGCGGGCGACCTCTCTTTACAGGCTTCATGTCGCTTTTCAGACGAAAATATCACCCGATGAGCTTTAATCGTAACATTTAAATATAGAAGAAACTTCTTTTCAAACTCTCGGGCAACTGGATGTTTAAAGAACAGCGATGCAATCGGATTAAATTCACACAAAGGTTGTCGCCATGCGCCCCCAATGTATTCTGGTTGACGGTGTCCATTTAAAAGTAACACAACGTTACTATTTCCCTTGTATAAAATTGTTTGCTGCTGCCAATGTTTTTTCTGCGGGTTGACATCCGAAACCCGAGGAAGGCAACATATTATCACAGTCTCAATTCACCGCAGATATACACTGTAATTATACTACAGTGAACATGTATAGAGTGACATACTCAATGTGAATTCAGCATTACGGCGTCGCAATTCAGTATCCTTGTGTGGTACCTATCCGGCAAGGGTTGAGAGGGTCGTCCTATACGACACTGTTAGAAATGCTTGTCGCACATTTTAGGGGCTGATAATCGTGTTTTAGTACATGCAGTTTTAAGTGTTCCATCAATCACAAAAATTATTTTTCCTTCCAAGGCAACTGAGTGTGTTGCTGTTGACTATCAGCGAATAGATAGCAATGAGAAATTATACAAATCAGATTCGCTGATTTGCAATGGACCACGATTTGGGCACGTTCCAAATAAAACTTCAAGTTGTTAAGAAAGTACTAGCCTGCGTAGCTTGGCGGGTTTATTGGGGCGAAACGCAGAAAGATTCTGCTTCCTTGATGAAGTGATTTTCAACATTTCCGGCGAGCATCCCTCTCACCGCTATAAATGACTTTTCCTTTCACACTCTCGAGGGTGAAGGGGCGAGGAGGGTTGGGTGGGGGAGCATGCGAAAAGAGGTAAGTATGGATACTTGCCCAAAATGGCAAACGGGGGATTTAAGGTAAGGGTTTCCCAGTTCTTGCGTAAAAAGGAAGGTATAAGGTGAAAAACGCTCAGCTATTTAGCCATCGGGGAGTTCCACCTAAAACAAAGAGGGAACACACTAGATCCGCCACTACTTTGGTAGACTTATCCAACTGCACAAGTATCTGATAGTTCTCATTATATCAAGAGCAAGGGCATTAATATTTTTCTTTATCAAGGAAAGGAAAATTTGTGGGTTCCGAATGGTTTCCAAAGTGGGGAGAGGGCGAGAGGTGGTAAGTATAGATTGACCCTTTTGCCCGACTGAATGGCAAACAGGGGACTTAAGGTGGTTTTTTTTTTTCAGTTCTTGCGTAAAAAAGAAAGGGGGGACTGACTGAGACACATTCAACCCTTTAAGCATCGTCTTTCCACTTGCAACAAGGCGGGAGACGCACCGTTTCCCTCGCATCCTATTTTGATATATCTATTCAACTACACAAGTATCTGCAAGTTCACATTATATCAACAGCAAGGGGATTATGATCAGAGCCGTTTTGCGACCGAAGGAAAAAACACATGTTCAAATACTAAAAGTTTTATTACAACAAACACATCAAGTGGAAGCTTACAGAAAAAATACAACAGCTATTGAAATCAAGTGGAACTGTTCACAACTAACATTTGCAAAAGCTATTGTTAATACAGAACATCTTTCAACGGTAAATTATACACTGTAAGTAAATTATCGATAAAAGTTTATATCTGTAGCCCTCAGTTTCAAGAGTACTTGACACTTAACAAACAATCAGTTAAAAATTAGCAACTGGTGTTTCTTGAAATCAGTGACAATAACACGACCGTCTTTAAGTATTGACACGCCTCGAAGATCTTTAAGTACGTTACTTCCAAACTTAGTTACAAACATTCCATCGAAAGTAAATACTTGAACCCCGTTCTCATCAGTTACTACAAGGTGTCCTGTTTTGTCGATTGCTAGTCCTACAGGCTCAATGAATTCTCCATTTCTAGTACCACTTTTGCCAAGTTCATTAAGAAACTTTCCTTCACAATCAAAAATGTCAATAGTATCGGTGGCCAAGTTAGAGACGAATATTTTTCTTTCATAGTACAAGCAGTCAAATGGATAGAAATCATCTCTACTTAGTTTCTTTAGGAGTTTACCTTCCGGAGAAAGAATATGGACAGCTTCATTATAAGCTTTCCGGTTACAGACAATAACATTTCCCTGTTCATCTAATGAGATTCCATAGCACTCTCCATCTTGATTTTCCGCGTCACTAATCTCTTTGATATAGTCTCCATTTGGATTAAACAGCAGTATCTTATTCTCGGATGCTACATAAATCCTGCCTGCATTATCAATGCATATTCCTCTTGGACCAATCAGCAGCTCATGTTCAATAGTTCTGATAAAGTCTCCATTTTCATTGAATACTTGAAGTCGATTATTACCAAAATCACAAACAATGATCTCATTCTTGTCAGCGATGCCCCATGGCCCCAGAAATTCACCCGCACCAGTCCCCGCTCCACCGACAGTTCTCATAAGTTTGTAGGATCGTTTCTTGACGTGAATGGACGGAAGATCACTGATTTTCTCTCCATTTACACGAGCCGTGACTTTATGTTCTCCTTCCCGTTTTGGGATACAAGAAATCTCGCAGCTGCCATTATTCTTGTCCACAATTTTCATGTCTCCAGCGAGTGTTCCATCTTCTGTAGAGGCTAACTCCACCACAACAAGATCACCAGAGGAATATGATTGTTTCCCTTTAGCGTTGCGAGTAATAAGCTTAAACCGTGTTTCCAGCCCGGCGGTCGCTTTGTTAAAGCCTTCCACCGTGCACTGATTCGCTTTTGTGGCGGTTTTATGAAAGCGACCGATTCCTTCATTTTGCAGACTTTCAGTTAAGTCTTGTTTTCCAAAAACACAGTCAGGTGAGTTTCCCGTTCACAAGTAGAGGCGATCAATTCTGGTGCCGGAAGTTCTTGCAGTAGCTCTTTCACGAACATCTTTGCCCTCACAAGCTCAGCTGCCGTGCTGCAGTCGATGAAATGCTTTGCCTGTGACATGGTGTCTTCAATCTTCTTCAGATGATCGCTGATTTTTGTTTTATCCTTTGTCACGCGATCTTGTTCTATCTTTGCTTCTTTTTCCACTTCCGTAATCAATTCCTGTTCCCGTTGTTGAAGATTTTGGATCAGCGATTTGACTGCAGCTTGAATTTGCTTTGTGACAAATTGAGAACGCTCTTCGATTCCACGAGATTTCTCCTCCAATTCTCGCATGCAGGCAGAAAAAGTTTGTTTCTCCTTTTCGGCAGCTTCCAGTTGAGCGGCCATGCTGTTTTTCACCGCTCTTGCAGTTATTTCCAAATGTTCCACGTCATGTTTACTATGCTCCAAAGTCACACAAGTCTGGCAAGCGGGAACTTCGCACACTTTACAATAAAACTTGAATACTCCTTTCTCATGAAGCTCTTTTGGGCAGAATGCCGGTTGCTTGAGAACATCTTCGAAGTCTTTGTCTTGAAAATCTTTGAGCGCTAGAACACGGTGATCTCTGTTAGCGCGCAGAATGTTGTGTGCGTCGAGGCAGGCATTGCACCAGAATCCGCCACAATGAAAACAATAAGATGCTTCTTCGCTCTTCTTCTCACAATTTCCACAAGTCACTTTTGAAGCGCTACATTTCTTGATGGCCAAAATATCCAGCAGATTTTTCAGGTAAAAACAGCTAGGCAGTGTTTCCATTGTGCCACTTTCGGGAACAGCGACTTCAATCTGACAGAGCGGACATTTGATCTTGCCATGGCGGGCGCTGGTTCTCACTATGTTGTTCAGACATTCAAGGCAGAAAATGTGTAAACATGGCAGCTGTTTTGGCTCTCTGTACAACTGCATGCACACAGAACAACTTACTTCCTCCGTGAGGTTATGCATCAGGGTAGGAACATCCATTTTAAACGCTTGAGGCTTAACTAAAGTTGTCCTAAAAATAATTTGTTGAAGCCAGAAAGTCGAAATTGATTCAGCTTGAAATGTCGTGGTTTCTCAGAAATGGTATCTTATAAATAATCTGGATATTCAAGCTGTGATTGGCTCCTTTGTTTTGGTTCGTCACGCGATCGCGACAATAAGGAAGGTTTGTTTCGCGACGGCAACGCCTCCGGATCCGATGACGGCGTCTTAACAAATGAATTTCATTTTGCATGCTTATTGTTTAATGGAAAATACAGCGCTTGTTTCAATTTATTCAGTTTTACTGTTATCCAGAACTGTTAAATGAGGTAGAACTCGTAGTCACGCTGTATAGAAATTCTTCCGCAGCCACCATTTCTGGAAAATTGTTTTTGTGTTCGTTCAGGATTTATCACGCGATAATTCTGCTGTCACGCGATTTGTAAACCGCTTGTCTGGCGATGTGAAAGAGGTGAAAGAAATTAACGAATACAGACTGGCGCACTTTTCGCGGTTTTTAACACTTTGTAAGGCGGTTGATTTGCGAAATTTCCTTACAGGGCGACACATACTTTTTACACGAACCAGTGAAAGTGTGACGCGGGAGCTGGTCGGTATTAAAGTCACGTCAAAAGATTGGGTACATGATGCGAAGAGCGAATCTGCAAGCGAAGCGCTCCTGGTGCATATTTAAGTGCCAAAAAACTCTCTTGTAACCTCTCGTGGCTTCGCCACTCGCTCATCGAGGCTCCGCCGCTCGTGCATGTGACTCTCGCAGGCTAGGATGCAGGAATTTCAGACTCGATCCCCCCCTCGCCCCCCATCCCCCGCCGCCTGTTGCCCCCAAATACGTGTGAGTCGACACCCAGAACTAAAGGTATGAGAATTAAAAAGACCTTTGAAGTGAAGCCTGACTTGGCCATACTTTAATTCATGTTTTTGTTTGTATACAACCTTTTACGTATGTTGTTGTATTATTGCCACACAAGAATATGAAAAAGAATTATTTGGAGAAAAAGAATGAAGACAGAAACAACTATAATGTTAAGACAGACAAAATGTAGAGTAAGTAATAGCTATTGTTTCAAAATAGAAGAGAATTCCCTAAAGTTACAATTGCATCCATAGAATTGTATAAATTGTGTTTCTTTTCTTCTACTGCAATTTATTTTGTTGCACTTTTAAAAAGGTTAAAAACGTTTTTTGCATGAAAAAAATGTCATAGACTAACTCCAAACAATTATTATCAAAGCACCAGTTTATAAAAACACACTTGTCATTTTAAAGACAATTAAAATTAAATAAATTGCTTTAATAAAATTAAAGCAATTAAATTTAGTAAATAAAGATGTATTTGAGTGATTTTCAGTGCATGTGAACCACTGAGCATACATGTAGCATGTTTAAAAAGAAGTAATAAAATAAATTATTTATTTTTCTGCAGGCTTTAGTAAAAAAGGTAAATAAAATGTTTTCATTCAAAGAGTTACATTGTGGATTCCACAGTATGTAATTTATGACGTAGGTCTAGGAACATGCTAATTGCTAGCTTAAAGACAGTAGGAAGTGGTTTCATGAGCACAACATCAAGAATTATCACAACTAGGTAAAGCATTTGAGAGAAATGTCAGAAATATATAAATTGCAGTATATATTAATACTTTATCAAAAATTGAATATTTTATATTATACCAAGTCATGCTACATTGCTTGCAGACAATGAGATTTTTTCTAAAATTTGGTATTTACCATTAGGTCCAACCAAAAAGAACCCACCTGAAACCATATCAATTTAAAATATTATGATCTGTCAAGTGCAGTCTACGCATGATTTGACTATTGAATACTGTAATTTACAGTATGAAATGTTTTCAATGCCAAGATGAAGGATAATATCATGTTAAAGTTTTGTGAAATCGACATCATAGCCAGCGCACTGAGAGTCAGCTTTCTTTTCTTCACCCTTGCAGGCCAAACCAAGACCCAATGACTTGCGGCAACTCTGTGGGGTACTGCATGCCTTGCTGATGCTAAATCTCTCTGGAGAAAATAGAAATCCATAATCCATGTCCCCCTCCTTGAGTGGTGTGAAAAATCCACTGTCCGAGCCATAATTCAGGGGGGTGAACCCTAGGTGACTACTACCGGAACCCAGAGGTGACACCAGAAGAGAAGCTAGAAAGCTCTGGTTACCGCAAGCCTTGGTGGGTGTGATCATTGGTTTAACAGGTGACAGGCATGTTAAGTCACTGACATTGTTTCTATTAAAGATAGATCCTGGCGAAGTAATTTCATTGGCTTGTGAATTGATAGCTGCTAAGGTGGGCTGTGGGCGTGGTCGAAGGGGGGATCGTTTGGGTTGAGGCAAATTTTGTTTTCTTTGTGAAGTGGTACTAGATGTCTTAATCCTATTACCAGGCTTTGTTTTCCTTTTGTCTGTTCTCATTTTCTTTGCACATGGAGCTGACATTTCATTTTGTATTTTATCTTCATTTGAAACAGGATTGTTGCAGGTTTTCCTACTGCTGATTGACGTACTTTTAGTACAATCATTCAAAAGAATTTCACTTTCCCTGTTTTCAATCTCGTGAAGGCCTTGTTCCAATGTCACATTTAAGGTATTGTTTTTGTTAATGTCTCGCACTATTTGGGCCAGAGAAGCTGAGCATCCTGACCCAATCACTTCCTCAGTTGCCATTTTTCCAGAGAGGCTATTATTTGCATCGTAATTTTATGAAATTATCATGAAGTATATAACGTTTGTTTCAATTCATTCAGTTTTACTGTTACCCAGAACTGTTTAGTCGGGTAGAACTCGTAGCGACTCTTTTTATTAATTCGTTTGCTGCCACCATTTTCTGAAAAATAACTGTCGTCATTGAACGGGACGGAGTCCCCTGCGCATGGGCTCAACGATCTTTGAGAGAGTATGATCAGTGTAAAAACAGTGGTTTGAATGGAACTATTATAAGTCCTTCTTCGTTGATTTGCCAGGACAGCTGTGTTTGGCAAATACGACCTATTTGTTATTTTTGTGCTTGTTTAGGATTTGTCACGCGATATTTCTGCTGTCACGCGAGCTGTAAAATTCAGTCACCGCTTGTCTGGTGATATGAAAGAAATGAAAAGAAACCAACGAAATACATACTGGCGCACCTTTTGTGGAAAATATGTAGTTCTGAATGTTGTCGCATAGGTGCACGCGTGGGCACCGCGATCTTTGAGAGGGAATGGGGAAACTGTAATCAGTGTAACAACAAAGGTTTGAATTGAAATTTTTTTAGTCCTTTCTCTTTGATTTGCCAAGACAGCTTTGTTTGAGAAACGTGATCTATTTGGTTTAGGATTTGTCACGCGATAATTCAGTTGTCACGCGAACCACCAGTTTAATACCATTCCCGCTTGTCTGTTGATGTGAAAGAAATGAACAGAAACAATCGAAATACAGACTAGCGCACCATTATGTTGCCATAGCGATGTTTAACACTTTGTAGGTCGGTACATTTACGAAATATCCTAACTGGGCGACACCTTTTTTTTTTCGCGGAACAATAAAAGTGTGGTGTATTAAGATTGTGCTATAATAATATGGTATGTACCTTAATAATAATTACAGGAGATATAATAAACCCCGTCATGGGCTGGTATATTGGAGGATAATGCCCAAGGATGAAAAGTTATTCAGAAAAATGAACAGTTGGTCGAGAAGCGAAGCGTCGGCGATAACTGTGATCAGGGGGGGGGGGGGGGGGGAGCAGGAAACTGGAAGTAAAGTGGGTTGGAACTCTACTGGAGGCAGGAGAAGAGAGGGCAGAAAGCAGGAATTCCAAGATGGCGGGAACTGGGACAAATAAGGTAAAAATACTCCAGCAGTACATAATCCTACAACAGGGAAATCACCAAGAGAGATGGTAACCACTTGAACCAAAAGTAAACATACAAATATGTGCAAACCTGTTTTTGCATTATTATCACACGAGATCGTTTATGAAAAAAAAGTTACCTGTTACCTGTTACCTATCTTCTTTGTGCCTCGTGGCACATAAGGCCTCCACAGAATGCCTCCAATTTTCTCTGTTGGCTGCAGCAGCCCTTGCCTCATCCCATGTACTGTCCCGCACTGTTCTTCTCTTTCTCGACTGTTCTACGCCAGGTGGTCTTAGGCCTTCCTCTCCTCCTTTTTCCTTCAGGTGTCCATGATAGGGCTATGTTGGTATGGCTGTTTCTGTTTCGTCGCAGGATATGCCCTATCATCTTCCATCTTCTCTTCTTAACTTCTTCACTAAGCAACCTCGTCTCTGCCTTCTCAAGGCAGAGTTAGAGATAAAGAATGAAGACAGAAACAACTAGCTTAGAATATTACTGGTTTCAATAATATTAAGAAAGACAAAATGTAGAGTAAATAATTATATCGGATAACCGATAACAATTACTTTCTGACCATATATGGGCATCGTAGCAATTTGTTAAATAACAATGCAGTAGATATTAATTTTTATCAAACTAATTGAACCGTATGGTACTCAGTTTTACACAGTTGCATGCTGAGATTAATTTTGTTGGTCAAAACATTTTAGCAGGTTGGAAATATTGAGTCATGCTACATTGCTTGCAGGCAACGTTTTATCAAGAAAAAAAGTTATGATTTATTCTAAAATGGTCTTACCATTAGTTCCACTCAAAAAGAACCCACCTGGAACCATGTCAATTTAAAATATTATGATCTGTCAAGTGCTATCTTAGCAGGATTTGACTATTGTATTTACTGTGAAGAATAAAAAATCAAATTATGGAACCAGTACTTAACACTTTGTAGGGCGAGTTGACTATCGCTAACAGAAAACAAGGGCGGGTAGTATAATTGTTTTAGTAGAAACTCTAAAGGAATTGCAGTCCAAAACATTCAATTTGACAAAACCAAGAATAATTGCCCCGGGCAACGCGCGCGCGACCGTGTTCTATCAGCGATTAGCATAACCGAGTGACCGACAATTAGGCAAACAATAAGAATCTGTTTCGCTACACAGGCTGCACAATAATAGGCCCTCCAAGCGGTTTCCATCGCCTTTGATTGAAACCTCGAACTCGCCGTCTAACGTTTAAATTGAAAACAACGGCAGAACCATGCAACCAGATAAACGACAAGCAGATTTCCAATAGAAAATTAAAAGATAAAATTAAGGAACCAGTTCTTAACACTTTGTAGGTCGAGTTGACTATCGCTAATAGAAAACAAGAGCGGGTAGTATAATTGTTTTAGTAGAAACTCTAAAGCGGATTTCCAATAGAACACGACTTAGTTTCTACCAAGAGAGGATCATTTTCTCTTGTTTCTACTACTGAAAAGCGAATAGATGACGATGAGAGAAATAACAAATCAGATTTGCTGATTTGAAAAGGACCACGATTAGTGTCTCCTAATGCCTTTTAGGGTAAGTTTTCAGAGTAACCTTCAAGTTGATAAGAAATGACTCTTTTCAAGACTTTTATCTAGCACGTGACTTTTATTCGGCAAGTCATGTCACTTACCAATACGTATCAATAAAAATGTCTACATTCATCTGTCAGAGGTAAAAATAAACTTGAGACACGCCACCAGAAATAGATTCTGCTTCCTTTATGAATAGATTTTCAACATTTCCACCAGCATATATACCGTCACCACTTTATGGAAGTTCCCCGCTCATCCCAGGAGTACTAACACGCGTTCTTTACCAGCTTACTGCACTCTCCAGTGCGGGTACGGGCATATTGCTGGGACGATCTGGCACATGTTTTACAGAGTATCCTATGACGTCAATCAAGCATACCATACAGACACAGCATGAAAACATAACTTTACGTAGTGTAAAGCTGAAGTCAAGCTGGCGTAAATTTGGAATTTAATTGATAGCGTAGAGTTCGATAACCAACTTTAAGGAGATTTAAGCCACCTTTAATTTTCCGTTAATCTCCATTTTCGTGCTGTGAGAGGAAGTAGCCAGTTCTCCTTAACACTTGATACTACAACACGCGGAGTTAAATGCTGGTTGTGTAAACTATCCGGATCGTGTTCAACAGGCTAAATATTTTCGTTAGAGAAAACTTGTGGGTTCCGAATGGTTTCCTGTGGGGAGGGGGCGAGAGGAGACAAGTGTAGATTGACACTTTTGCTGGTTTTCCAGTTCTTGCGTGAAAAGAAAGGGGGACTGAGCTGAAACACATTCAACCCTTTAGACATCGAATCTCCACTAGCAACAAAGAGGGAGGCGCACAGTTTTCCTTGCTCCCCCCCCTCTCAACCCCCCCCCCCCCCCCCAACACACACACCACCCTACATCCGACACTATTTTGGTCTACCTATTCAACTACACAAGTATCTGCAAGTTCTCATTATATCAAGAGCAAGGGGATTATGATCGAAGCCGTTTTGCGACCGAAGGAAAAACAGCCACATGTTCAAATGCTAAAATTTTTATTACAACAAAAAAAATCGAGTGAAAGCTTTCAAAAATTTATAACAGCTATTGAAATAAAGTGGCACTATCCACAAGTAGTATTTGCAAAAGCTATTGTTAATACAGAACACCTACGAACAGTACATTATACGCTGTAAGTAAATTATCGATTGAAAGTAAATTTCAGATTTGTTTTGTAGCCCTCAATTGCAAGAATTCACGACAATTACCAAATAATTATTCCAAAATTAGAAAATGGTCTTCGTCATAATCAGTGACAATAACACGACCGTTTTTAAGTACTGACACAAATTGAGGATACACAAGTACGTCACTTGCAAACTTAGTTACAAACATTCCATCTAAAGTAAATACTTGAACCCCGTTCTCATCAGCTACTACAAGGTGTCCTGTTTTGTCGATTGCTAGTCCTGAAGGGAAACTGAATTTTCCATTTCCAGTACCACGTTTGCCAATTTCATTAAGAAACTTTCCTTCAAAATCAAAAACGTAAATTGTATGAGTGGCCCAGGTAGAGACGAATATTTTTCTTTCATAGTACAAGCAGTCAATTGGATCGAAATCATCTCTAGTTAGTTTCTTTAGGCGTTTACCTTCTAGAGAAAGAATATGGACTGCTTCATAATAATCTTCCCGGTTACAGACAATAACATTTCCATGTTCATCTAATGTGATTCCACGCAATAAAACTGCATCTTGATTTTCCTCCTCCCTAATCTTTTTGATATAGTCTCCATTTGGATTAAACAGCAGTATCTTATTACTGCCTGTTACATAAATCCTACCTGCACTATCAAAGCATATTCCTGTTGGACCAATCAGCTGCTCATGTTCAATAGTTCTGATAAAGTCTCCATTTTCATTGAATACTTGAAGTCGACTATTGCCAAAATCACAAACAATGATCTCATTCTTGTCATTAACAGCGACCCCCCATGGACATCGAAATTCACCAGCACCAGTCCCCTGTCCACCGACAGTTCTCACAAGTTTGTAGGATCGTTTCCTGACCTGAATGGACGGAAGATCACTGATTTTCTCTCCATTTACACGAGCCGAGACTTTATGTTCTCCTTCCCGTTTTGGAATACAAGAAATCTCGTAGCTACCGTTATTATTGTCCACAATTTTCATGTCTCCAGCGAGTGTTCCATCTTCTGGAGAGGTCAACTCCACCACAACAAGATCACCAGGAGAATACGATTGTTTCCCTTCAGCATTGCGACTAACAAGCTTAAACCGTGTTTCCAGACCGGCGGTCGCTTCAGTAAACTCTTCCACGGTACACTGGTTCGCTATTGTGGCGGTTAAAGCTTTATGTAGGCGACCGATTCCTTCATTTTGCAGACTTGAAGTTAAAGTTTTGTTTTCCAAAAACACAGTCAGGTGAGTTTCCCGTTCACAAGTAGAGGCGATCAATCCTGGTGCATGAAGTTCTTGCAGTAGCTCATTCACGAACGTTTTTGCCCTCACAAGCTCCGCTGCCGTGCTGCAGTCGATGAAATGCTTTGCCTGTGACATGGTGTCTTCAATCTTCTTCAGATGATCGCTGATTTTTGTTTTATCCTTTGTCACGCGATCTTGTTCTATCTTTACTTCTCTTTCCACTTCCGTTATCAATTCCTGTTCCCGTTGTCGAAGATTTTGGATCAGCGATTTGACTGCACCTTGAATTTGCTTTATGACAAATTGAGAACGCTTTTCGATTCCACGAGATTTCTCCTCCAATTCTCGCATGCAGGCAGAAAAAGTTTGTTTCTCCTTTTCGGCAGCTTCCAGTTGAGCGGCCATGCTGTTCTTCACTGCTCTTGCAGTTATTTCCAAATGTTCCACGTCATGTTTACTATGCTCCAAAGTCTGGCAAGCGGGAACTTCGCACACTTTACAATAAAACTTGAATACTCCTTTCTCATGAAGCTCTTTTGGGCAGAATGCCGGTTGCTTCAGAACATCTTCGAAGTCTTTGTCTTGAAAATCTTTGAGCGCTCGAACACGGTGCTCTCTGTTAGCTCGCAGAATGTTATGCGCGTCGAGGCAGGCATTGCACCAGAGTCCGCCACAATGAAAACAATAAGATGCTTCTTCTCTCTTCTTCTCGCAGTTTCCACAGGTCTCTTTAGAAGTGCTGCATTTCTTGATCGCCAAAATATCCAGCAGATTTTTCAGGTAAAAACAGCTAGGCAGAGTTTCCATGGTGCCACTTTCGGGAACAGCGACTTCAATCTGACAGAGCGGACATTTGATCTTGCCATGGCGGGCGCTGGTTCTCGCTATGTTGTTCAGGCATTCAAGACAGAAAATGTGTAAACATGGCAGCTGTTTTGGCTCTCTGTATAACTGCATGCAAACAGAACAACTTACTTCTTCCTTTAGATTATGCATCAGGGTAGGAACATCCATTTTAAACGCTCGAAACTTAAGTAAAATACTGTTTTACTTTGTTTTTAGGTTTGAATTGATTCAGCCTTGAAGTTTCGTGGTTTCTTAGAAATGAAATGTCATTAATATTCTGGATTGTCTAGCTTTGACTGGCTTCTTTGTTTCGGTTCGTCGCGCGACTAAGAAAGTTTTATAGAAACGCCCACACCGCGGATCCGATGACTGCGTTTTAACAAATGAATTTGCATTCTTCTTTAAATGAAGAAAACGATGATTGTTTCAATTCATTCAGTTTAACTGTTATCTAGAACTGTCTTTTCACGCAAGAACGATTTTTATTAACCGGGTGGGGCCTGGGGCCCGCCCGGTTCTTAAAATGCACGCCGCGTGTTTTCGTCGTCGCAGATCTAAAAATACGCATTTGGCCGGAGTTCAAATCACGTTGCTCGCGAGGAGTTATGTATAATTTACCTATTTAGAATTTTACGAATTCCATTGTTTGTTTAGTGTGAAATCTTTATTTTGGTGTTATTTAACGTGCGGAGCTATAAATTATGATTACTCCGTTGTTTGTTTATTGCCCCGCAGGGTTTTGGCCCAGAGGCCAAAACCCGAGGAGGCATCATTGTAGTCCGCGCGTATATACAGTATATATATATATATATATATAGCATACCAGACAAAATCTTGAGTTGGCCAAAGTGTGCCCGCAAGTAGTATCGGTAGGTGTGATAAATGCCCGCAAGTAGTATCGCTAGGTGTTATAAAATTTCCTGTACAGTGATTGGTCAATGATGACGCAAGATAAATGATGATTGGGTGATAATGACAAACCAAAGCGTGAGCACGTGCACAAATGACAACAAGTCATCAAACGACGCTTGCAAACGCTGACTGCAGTTGGGTTGCTGCAGTTTCTTTCGAGCTTTGTTGATTTCACAAGGTCTAGAAGCCGAAACTTACGCAACTGATATGATCAAAAACAAGAATAGTACGTATTGGTCTGGAAATTTCTCTTGTTAGCGTGTTGCGAGCAGCTCTCGTTCGCTCGCAGGATTGACAGACTCAATCCGAAATCGAGATTTGTCAGACACGAACCACACTTTACACGAGGGGTTTGAAAGACTCAGGCCACAACCAAGATATAAAGTTAGCAGCTGCGATAAGTTCAAAAAGAGTTAAGGAAGGAAAGTTTTTAGAAGATACCGCGAGCATTGAAATTCGCAGAGAAGTGAGAAAGTTTTCACTTGAGACATACATGTATAACTAGTCAGCTGTCGATCCAGTGCTTTCGGCTTTTAGCTGGAACATAATAACATTAAAAAAAACTCAAGTGGTAGAAGTAAAAGATAAAAGACTCGATCAGTCTTTAGGCATTTAAGTAAAATTTGTAACTGAAACTTTTCAAGAAGGAAAGAGAATTCAAAAGAGGTCTTTAGCTAATTAAAACTCACGGCAGGCGTTTACATTGATCCCGGCGTATCCAATCGATGAAATCGATAATCGATGGCAATCGATATCAATCGATACCAATCGATATCAATTAATCGATTGATATTGATAGTCGATGACCAATCGATGGCGAAGTTTCGTGTGGTTATCGATTGGTATCGATTTTCAATAACAATCGATAGATTAATTGATATCGATTGGTATCGATTGGTTGCAGATTTTGTCACGTTTTAAATTCTGAAAGCTGACGTACGAAAGCCGAGGAGGGACTTCAGACTTCCGACTTCCGACTTCCGACTTCCGACTTCCGACTTCCGACTTCAGACTTCAGACTTCAGACTTCAGACTTCCGACTTCCGACTTCCGACTTCCGACTTCAGACTTCAGACTTCAGACTTCAGACTTCAGACTTCAGACTTCCGACTTCCGACTTCCGACTTCCGACTTCCGACTTCAGACTTCAGACTTCCGACTTCCGACTTCCGACTTCCGACTTCCGACTTCCGACTTCAGACTTGAAAACGTCATAGACATGCCTACACAGACTTCCCTATGTGGTTTACGGCGCAGCGACGCGTGAGCCTTAAAAGTTTTGCTTCAGACTTCAGACTTCAGACTTCCGCCTTGGCTTGATTTCCGCTGACCTCCGAGTTGTTGTTGTAATAAACATGAAACATGTTGAAAAGTACAACAGAGTCATCTCTGAACAATCAGTCGCTAAACCCAATGAAGCAGAAAGGCTATCCAAGAATAAAAAACGCAAAAAGCGTAGAAAAAATGCAATGCAGAAGCGAATGATTACAGAAAGGGAGAAAAAATACATTAACTGACCACCAAGTCATCATGTTAGCAAAAGGGCTAAAGTTTATTGAAACACCCGTGACAAATGAAAATAATGACAAAAATAATGGAGGTAAAGTTTAGCTCCCAGAACGCAAATCACAACCACTCTAGTGGCGTCACTTTCGGCGATGTATATAAGCGAAACATGAGTACCCAATAAATGACTTTCAAACACTCAAACTAAGGGGAGCTTAAAAACAACTCAAAGAAACCATCGCTCTCAATGCTTAGAGACTGCAGTAGCCTTCAAAAGACTCGGATCTTAGAGAACTGTGGTAACGAAACGTTATCCAACGAACTAACCGCCACTTCAGATAAACAGGATGACGGTTGGAGATCCACTGATTCGATACACATTAAATACTACAACATTCTTTTAAAGGCTATTATGAATCTTTCGACAAACATGAGCTGATAAACCTAACGAAATATGCCACAGAGCTAGCAAACACAATGGCATAAAGATTATTACTGTAACGGCTCTAGAGAGTGTAAAATCCTCCGTTAACAGACTGAAGGCTTAAATTTAGCGACCAGCGGGAGCCGTGTTTGGCCTGTCACATTTTATATTTTCACTTTAAAATTTAAAACAAATACTGATGCAACACTGCAGTCTCATCCAAAATCAGCCACTGCTGAAAACAATTTCCAAACCGCCTCCGATCATATCATACAAAAGAGGTAATTCGCTCAAAGACATACTCGTCAGAGCAAAACTTTAAAGGCTCACGCGTCGCTGCGCCGTAAACCACATAGGGAAGTCTGTGTAGGCATGTCTATGACGTTTTCAAGTCTGAAGTCGGAAGTCGGAAGTCGGAAGTCGGAAGTCGGAAGTCTGAAGTCTGAAGTCTGAAGTCGGAAGTCGGAAGTCGGAAGTCGGAAGTCGGAAGTCGGAAGTCGGAAGTCGGAAGTCGGAAGTCGGAAGTCTGAAGTCTGAAGTCTGAAGTCTGAAGTCGGAAGTCGGAAGTCGGAAGTCGGAAGTCGGAAGTCGGAAGTCTGAAGTCTGATGTCCCTCCTCGGCTTTCGTACTGACGGAATCGGCAAATAATTATCACATCTTTCTTTGTACGCACTAATTGCAAACACATTTCATTTGAATGCTTTCAACGTTAACAGAAGAACAAAATTCTCAGAAACAGAAACGGAGATAACAATGAATGTGTTTTATATAATTCGGGATATTTCATATTCGTTTTCCCGGATTGTTTGTTACAGTTTTTATAAAAAACGTTTCACTTGCACAGAAATATTTGCATGTACAAGTGGCCAAAGAGGATCCACAAGCTCGGATTGTAGGTAGCCGAGCTGTCCACGATGGTTAACTACTTTAAACGCGTTTCCGCGTTCTCTCCTCTTCTTGTTTGCGGTAAACACTTCGCCGACATTCACCTCGAAACGGCAAAGATGATAGCCTTTGACGACGCATTTTATATTCAGCAGAGCCTCTTCCCGGACTTCTTGCTTGACATAATGAAACGGAAAGGCAATGACGGGCAAGTGTGTAATTCGAGTACACGTGCATGTGCAGCGGTGTTTGTTCTTTGCGTTGAGAAGACTGGGTCGGAATTTTTTACCAATTTCGTTACCAGGGCTTCCTAAAAATGGCGGATGATCGGACACACCCGATTCGCCCATAATCTACCGCATATAACCGAATTACCGCATGCAAGCGAGTAAAGTAGGCCCTATTTACCTATCGAGATGCGTTACGTAGCAAGGTAATATATTCAGTTTTTTACGGATCGGAATCGAGTCGGACGGTCGCGAACGCCCGATCGCATGTAGCCTTTGCGTAGCAGAATTGGACTACAAAACACTGAAACGAAGTAGATTTGTTAACAAAAATCAGACTTTGATAGAAATAACATGGACAAAACTGAACGCCTGAAAATTTCACCGCAACAGAAAGCAGTTTTAAAAAAATACCATGATGAAGGGATGATTTCTACAAGGCGTGAAATGGGCAGCACAATAAGGGAATGTGCTGCTGAAGTTTCGCTTTCGGAGGAGCAAGTCAAGGTACTGGAAAAATACAGTAATTCAATGTAACCTGAATAATTCATGCAGTTCCCGTGCGAACGCTTTTAATATTTATGAGCGAAAGCTTAATTACTTTCCTTCACTACAGCCCATGCATTGAAGTCTTTCGCCCATCAAGCGAACAATCGATGATTTCACAAGAACCTATCTGATCTATAAGCTTATGATGTAAGTTTTAAATAAAACGGCACTGATTACACCTTTGCAGCTTTCTTTAGCAGTTGCTAGAAAAGTCATTCCTAAAACATGTACACCAAGCTTTTAAATATAGCTATGGTTCTGCCTGGATACATTTCAATTCGTCATGAGAAAGCTTATTACAATGTAAAGGCACAATTATCTATAAAAATTTACCTTGATATAAATGGTAATATTTTTATAGGAGAAAAAAAAAACAAGAAAAGAAAACCATTGCAACATAAAAATATAAGAATAATTTAATTTGATAATTCTATTAATTAGTTATTTAATCAAAATAAGACATTGGTCGGGATCTTGTTTGAAAAACAAGAAATTTTAATTCTAAGGCATTATTTAAAAATAATGCCTATTTCTAAGTAATACAGAGTTGAAGTTGTGAAGAAGGCTAACAGAAGTACATTTCATCTGTCTACAATTCTGTTTAAATACATAATATTTTTGAAAAAATGCATCTCATTTAATTTTTAGGCCCTCTAGCTCCCGGTTTTGAGGTCATCCTCCTTGTATATGAGTCTTCACATCTGCTGATAAGAAAATAAGATGAGAAATCACCTGGAATTTGATAAGTATATTTGTGGCTGTTTAGGATTTAATTCATATAGGAAAACAATTAACAATTATTATTAACATAGGTATACTTTAATGAATAAACTGGTCTACCTTTTCCCTTCTGCCTCAATTAATTAAATTTTCATAGAACAAGGTTCAATTTTGTTTCTTCTAAAGCCTAGGTGATAAGTTTATTCTATTTTTCCAGTGTCTTTTCAATGTCCCACATGATAATTTTACTGTAATATTTTTTTTAAATAGGACTAAATCCTGGCCAGCTAGTTTCCTGTTAACCTGCAAGGCTTGATCTGTTATATTTGAGGCAAATACAGTAGAACCCCTATTAAGTGGCCATCCTCGGGGAAATAGCAACTGGCCGTTTAAATTATAGAGGTTGGCTGCTTATTAGGGGTTCGTCGTGTTTGAATGATTTTATCAGCCGCCACTTGTTTTTTTTGACTCTGGTCTGTCCGAAATTGTTGAAAACAATACTAAACATCGTATATACTTTTATCATGAGCCCCTGGCTCGGGAGACTTGGGCAACCACTCCCCGTGTTCTTGACGTAAAATAAATTACCTTACCTTACCTTACCTTATATTACATTCTTGCTGGCAGTTAAATAAGGGTAGAAACAATAGGAAAACGACCATCGGGACGGCAAAAAGGTGGACGCGGCCGCTTAATAGAGGTGGCCGCTTAAAAGTGGTTTCATTAACAGTATTTCACTGACAGTAGTTTCGGAACTTCAGTAACTGGCCACTTAATAGAGGGTGGCCACTTAATGGGTGGCTTCTTAATAGGTGGGGTTCGACTGTAACCATCACATTTATCATGCACACTTTATGTCTGTAATATTTTTCTCAATATATCATTGTACTGAGGAGCCTGCAATATGATTTATTGCTGATTCAAATGGTACAATACAAAATGTGCAGTTTTGTACCTCCTTCCCCAGAAAATTCCAGATGAACTTCATACTTTTCTCTTCTAAAATGACCCCCTTGGAATTTCCCCCTTGGAATTTCCAATGTCCCTCTGTGTGGGGAGTATAAATATTTTCTGGAACCACACAATAATAAGCCCAGTTATAAGCCCAGTTATAAATAAATAAGCCCAGTTATAAATGCAGATTCCTAAATTTCCTTATTAAGCTTAAGCTTATTCAGACAAAAGCCTTCCTTGGACTTGCCATGGTTAATCCCAAGAGGGGTGGGGTGGGATATGGATATTTTCTAGACAAACTCAATCATGTTCCTATCCCAAGCATAATGTATCTCCAAAATTTGGAACCACATCCCAATCTGTTGCTTGTACTGATCAGTTCATACGGCATTTTAGTGATCAGCTTAATTTGAATTATACATCAGTATTAAAAAGTATACGTTATATGTAATTATTGGTATCCACGACCTTTGAAAAAGGTAAAGCTGCATACAAGCATAGTGGCCCATCAGTCAGGAGCTTATCCCAGTATTCTATCATGAGACAACTAGGAGTATATATTTCTACTCCCCCCTGGATGGGCGCTAGTCCATGACAGGGTTACTCTCAGTATTAAGTTCGCTGTTACCCATTCATACACCTAGGCCTGGGTGGAGAGATCAGAGTAACTATGAGAGTTTAGTATCTTGCCCAAGAACACAACACATGCGTACAGTGCCCCAACCAGGGCTTTTACCTGGACCATTTTATTCAGAGCCCAGTGCAAGAACCATTAGGCCACCGTGCATGCCTCTTATATCCATCACATGCGACAGATAACAAATAGCAAGCTATATTGTCAAACAGTTAATATAAGTTGGGTATTTGCAGACTTCACTTTTCATTTAAAGCAAAGGAAACAGGAAAAGTCTAATTCTGTCCTAGAAATGTACCAATTTTGGCATTTTGTTTGTGTAATTTCTATCTTAATTACTTTAACAGATTAAAAGATTTTTATGGGCCTTGGGAGTCATTTAATCGTTTGTTTTTTTGTTATATTTTTAATAAATAAATTGGAGACTGATTTATTTTTGCTTCTTATTTGTTTGATTACATGTTTATATATTCAAAGCAAGACAGTTATTAATTGATTATGATACTATTCATGCAAGTTAATGCTATTACCTGTCTTTAATTTGTTTGTATTGATTTAGTGTTATATATTATCTACAGCATTGGATAAACAATTATAACTCAAAGATAAGTGCCACTGGCAATCGACAGGCTCCTAAAACCAAGCAGCTTCATAGAAAGCAGTCAGGGTTCAATTTATTTACAAGTGATGTTCTGCAAAAAGGTAATTTTAATTATGTTCTAATTCCCAATATTAGACTAATATTTGCTTTCATTTTTAATGAATGGTGTTTAAGGACCACCTGTTGTAATAATATTATATGGTACTTTTTTATACTTGCATGCTGTAATATTACTAGTTGCTGACTGGTAATGTTACTGTATACTTGTAATTCAATTGCGAACTGAGTTTGAGCTTTATACTGTAGAGAATAGACTTCACAAGGCTGTCTTCAACCCAATACCTTGTTTTTTATTTAGACAAGCATCACTAACAATCGCTTCCCATTAAAAAATCGTTTGAATGGAGTGGTGCTTCTAAAAAAATAGAAAAAGGAAAGGAAGCAAGGAAAGAGAGATATAAAATACCTAAAATAAATACAAACACTATAGAGGTCGACTGGAAATGAATCCTGCTATTACAGACTCTCACTATTACCGAATTACAGTCAATTTCACAGTAACAAAAAAACAATTTTACTGTTTTGACTCTCAATAAAGCAGATGCCATGAACTTCTCATGAATATAGTTTCAGTAGCTGTACAGAAGAATTTGCTTTTCACTTCAGCGTACGTCTTTTCCTCTCGGACTCTTTACGAGAGAACAAGTCTTCATTCTCAATTTCTAACGACTTATTAGCAGTTTCAAAACTGTTGATAACCTAGCCATAGTCATATTATTTAATGCATATTAATGGCGCTTTTTTTACTCATACCCTGCCATAAGTCTTGCTATTACAGACACTAAACGGCATCCAGAGTGTGTTCGCTATAATAAGAGTTGACCATACTTGCAATTTTAGATTTAAAAATAGGCAAAAAAACTTTCCATGAACCTGACATGAAACCTTGTGACCATAGCAGTGAAATGCAGGGATTGCAACCACAACATTGTCCAGCAGATTTTCTTGTCGAGTAGTCTAAAATGATAAGTTGATAAAACTGATATTACACAGTCTAAAATGATACCAATATTGACTTTATTTTACCTTGCCAATATGAAAAACACATATATGAAAAATCACGCCAATAGCCCTTATCCTAGATATCATACTTGAATTTAATGGAAGAAGGAAAGGGAGGAATTAGCAATGCAGATATAGTGCACAGTGTCACACTTGTACAGTAAGACTTACCCTTAGATGAGCATGCAAGACACATGCAATGTCATAAAAAAAAATATACAGTTATGCCTTCGTTGACCCCTTCCTTAATCCACTTCAACAGAAAAACAGCATTTCCAATTCTACAAAAATAACAAGAACATATTATATTTTCAAAAGTTACTGCATTGACAACAAATGCATTAACTGTGTTGTCCACATATTTAAAGGAGAAGTTCACTCCAGAATGGCCATTTATTTTCTTTACGCCAATAAAAAGTTTCTACAAAAATATGTTATTCACCAAAATTTCAGCTCCCAACGAGCGCTAAATCCCTACGAAATCTTTCTCTAAAGTAGCCCAAAATTCGACAACTGAACGCCGCCATCTTGGAGCTAGTAATGTATGCGTGACGTCAAAGAGTTCAGCCTGAAGTTTAGCGGGAAAATTTAAATACTCGAAACTCCTTGTTTCTTTGTAGTGGCTTTTGTTTGTCAAAATGCCTGTTTGTGCAGCTCCATGTTTCTCAAACAGAGCTTCAAGAGATACAAAAAAATCTTTCGCCTTTCTTTCCTTTCAGACAGGCATTTTGACAAACAAAAGCCACTTCAAAGAAACAAGGAGTTTGAAGTATTTAAATTTTCCCGCTAAACTTCAGGCTGAACTCTTTGACGTCACGCATACATTACTAGCTCCAAGATGGCGGCGTTCAGTTGTCGAATTTTGGGCTACTTTAGAGAAAGATTTCGTAGGGATTTAGCGCTCGTTGGAAGCTGAAATTTTGGTGAATAACATATTTTTGTATAACCTTTTTATTGGCATAAAGAAAATAAATGGCCATTCTGGAGTGAACTTCTCCTTTAAATATAATGTACTTACTTGTTATTAAGCTAACAAATTTACTTAAAAAATAAAGTAACCAGTTTGATTATTATGTTGCATTACCTATTATTCATAGACATACATGTACATTGGGAAAAAAGGGAAATAAAAAGAAGTCAGACTGAATTGGAAAATTTTAAAGCAGGGATAAATTTAAACCAAAACATGTGTATGACTGTAGGTATATTAAGAAAGTGAAAACTGAGTGATCATAGAATGAGAGCAGTATTCAGTGAAGCAGGTAAATCCACCTACTCTTCGCCTCTCTTTAAACTGAAGAATTTCAGTGGGACTTTGTGTCTACAGCCAGCGCCAAACAGGGCAGTTTCATCCAATTTTTTGGACTTAATTTTCGACCGAAGATTAGAACCAGCTTGGAACTGGTTGCATGAATCCTACAACATGAAAAAAAAAGATTTATAACTAAAAAAATTCTTTGCAACTATGATAGAAAGTTACAGAGTTACGAGTAAGCTCTGAGGTCACCTTTCTTACACAAAACACCCATAAATGTAAATATTTAAAGAAATATATTGAGAGTAAAAACCAAGACTGACCAAAACTGAACATTCAAGGTTGAGGGAAATTACCATTTTTGTTCATGTATACATCAACACAAAAATAGAAGAAGAAAAAAACTGAGAAAAAATAGAACAAATTAAAAAGAAAGAATTCAAATATAAAAAGAAATGAAAAATGCTTAATGACACATACTCAATGTCTGAGGTATGGTGATATTTCTGCAAAATTGTTTCCAGAAAAATCCGTATAGTATTGCACTAGCTGCATCAAAATACATATATTTTCACTTACAGTCCTTTTCACAATAATCAAAATAATGAAGTCAACATGACAGCCCCTCCTCCTTAACCCGGGCTTGGGACCGGCAAGAGTGTGCACACAAGCAAAGCAACAACTCTTGGCAGAGTTAACTGTCACATGAGTTCAATTAATAATATAACTAGACATATTAAAAAGAAAACTTATAAAAAATATTTCTAACATAATTGGTAAATGTAAAAATTATGGCTACAGGAAGGATTTGCAGAATAATTTGAAAACATGAATATTAATTGTAAAACTTACAAGTGCTTTGGATGTTGACTTTTTGTTATATGACGACAAAAATGCGTCAACTTTGTCCTGCTCAATAAACATTGATTCCCCATGATTGGGTGCCTTGGCACTTGTCCCAGCACTACACTTTCTTACGCACCCAAACAAAGCATCTATGGAAATATACATGTTGCCATTTTCCTACAAGAGTTTCAATCAGTGGAAATTTACTTACATGTACATAACAAGAAAACTGTTAATTTCCATACTGCTTTACCACTTAACAGAATACAGCTTATAAAGTTTAAAAGATTTAAATAGAGGATATAATAATGTCCAAAAGAATGATGCAACAGGGGCTTTCAAAACAATAGACTTAATTAAACCAAATTGTTTTGTTATAAAATATAACTTTACTATAAAAATAGCCCAATATCTAAACAAATTGAAGTAAACCTTGGGACATGCAGGGCATTCATGTTCGCCACCAAAGGAATCGCTGAAATTGGACAGATCGTTCAAAATGTTTTTCAAAAACCGAAACTCTCCAAAGCATTCTCCAACAAGAACTCTGTAAGCATCCTTGACCTGCAAAATAGAGGGCACCAAATGAGGTGAATCTCAGGAATACCAATAGAGAAACAAACTTAATTGTAATGCAAATCAGAGATATTATGCAAAATAGGACATCAAGGGGAATTTGACGACAGAAGATGGACAGGAAGTAAAATACTGACTTACGTAAACTTTAGAGAGTGATGGTGCCAGCCACTGAAGTGCTTGATAAATGTTTTTTAGTGAAACCCTGCACTCCAGAAAAATATAATGCAGAAGTGTCATCAAGCCTTGATCAAAGGCCACTTGAGGCTGTTTGGGAGAAGATGGCCAAAAGCCATTTCTAACAAGGGTAGCAGCTTCACACTCATGCTCACAGAACTTAACTTTTATGATGTGCTGTCCTGTAAAAAGGAAGTGTTTCACAATTTGTCATAATGAACAGTGAAAGTGAAAAAAATGTAAAAATCTCAAGCCATTTTCAAAAATAGCAAATGCCTTTAGCAATTTTTTTCACAGTAAGAGGAACGTTTTTGGGAAAACAAATCAAACTAGCCATTAGAATTTATTTAGAATTTATTACTGAGATGGACTCTCTAAACTCAGGTATGTACATTTTGCTTAACTCCAGAATGGGGCACACACAAGCCAGCAGTGGACAGCTTTTCAGTCCTGTTTGGGACTCGTCAGCACTGCATAAGGCATGGTGGATAATTGGAGAAAGTTCTTATTTCTCCAACTTAAGTGAGAAAACAGTTGGGGTGCAAAAGAAAAATCTCCAGAGATAAGCGCACCTGTGGTTTAAAAGAAAAGCCTGATTATATAAAGGTAATAGTTGATTCGGCCTTCAGCCTCATCAACTATCACCTCATAGAATTAACAAAATAAATTATGATGTAATGTATATGAAATGATCCATATATGAACTGCGGATATATATGAAGGTGATATGTGATCTTCGCAGTGAATTTCCAATTTAAGCAATTGGAATAAAGAAGCCTGAAAAAAATCAGGGCTTCAACGGGATTCGAACCCGTGACCTCCGCGATACCGGTGCGATGCTCTACCAACTGAGCTATGAAGCCACACATTGGGAGCGAGGTCAATTGTGAGTTCATATTTTCCCTTTTTTTTTTTTTTTTTTTTTTTTTTTTTTTTTTCAGGCTTCTTTATTCCAATTGCTTAAATTGGAAATTCACTGCGAAGATCACATATCACCTTCATATATATCCGCAGTTCATATATGGATCATTTCATATACATTACATCATTTCACTCCTTTCATGGGAAAATATGAACTCACAATTGACCTCGCTCCCAATGTGTGGCTTCATAGCTCAGTTGGTAGAGCATCGCACCGGTATCGCGGAGGTCACGGGTTCGAATCCCGTTGAAGCCCTGATTTTTTTCAGGCTTCTTTATTCCAATTGCTTAAATTGGAAATTCACTGCGAAGATCACATATCACCTTCAAAATAAATTATGTCAGGTTACCACATGTAATGGGTAAACTACTCTGTACTTACCAGTAACACTAATTGCTGTAATGTCACGGATATATCCATGATCAGTGTTGTGTGGTGTTGTCCACACACAATTGTCAAACATGTAAGGAACGTATCTACCATCCTGAACGAGGAAAAAATTGAAAATAAAATAGTAAAAAATCTCACGCAACATGGAGTTCCACACATTCACTAGCTATTCCCAATGTCATTTGCACAGAAAGAAATGATCTCACCATGTGTCCAACTGCAGTACTATGATGCAAGTCTCAAATATTTGAATTATCAAAGTCTGTAGAGTACAATGTTGGTTTTTTTTAAAGATATAATAAAGATTGAGACATTCTACTACATGGATTTTGACTATTTTAACGATAATATTTCAAGTAAGCTTAATGATTAAACCTGGCTGGAAGCAAAATTATACAAAGCTTTTTCTATTTTGAAAAATATATATATATGTATTTTATTAATATGTGCTAATTAAAAGTGATAGAAAAAACAAACCTTCCAAAATTCTGGATAGTGCAGAGATCTACCTTCAGCATGAACAGTTCTTATGTGTTCTTCGCATAAAAACTGTCCTGGGCTACAGTGGAGGCATCTCCCGAAAGCATCCTTTTGACAGGACGAAATGACGCACTTTTGTCCCTCTGGCAATGCCTGCCTATATAACAGGGCCGACACAAGATTTTGCCTAACAGCAAGCCAGGAAGCAGCAAGTCTTGCTTTTCTGTCACGGTAGGCCTTGAGTTTTTTTTTTATACGAACTTTGCGGAACTTTTGTTTCTTTTTGTCCTTTCTGGTGGAATGCTCCTGAAGATCGTGACCTTCGTATAAACAATTTTCATCGGCACTGTCTCCGGCAATATCATCTGAACTGCAAGTTAAAGACGATGTTGATGGCGAGGCCTGCTGCTCAGGTGGAAAAGCATAGCGTAGTGGAACACTTAGCTTTGACTTTTTAACTGCCTTCCCTCCTTTACAATGTACAACAGTAAGAGTTTTTTTGGCTCGAAAATCCCTTCGAGGAGGCATAATGGCGGCCAAGGAAATTTCCGGTGACCAACAAACGACTTAGAAACCTGGCCTTAATACTGTTCTCTCTCGATAGGTAAATAGGGCCTACTTTACTCGCTTGCATGCGGTAATTTGATGATAATTAGATTCGGTTATATGCGGTAGATTATGGGCGAATCGGGTGGACAGGTAGCGTGCGTGACGTCTGTTCGAGTTAAATGTGCCAATCGATACCAATCGATGAACGGTTTTTGTGTGGTTATCGATTGATCATCGATTGACCGATACCAATCGATACCAATTAACTAATTTTATCGATTGATATCGATTGATCGATTGGTTTTCCGATCATCGGTTTTCATCGATTGGATACACCGGGATTGATAGAGGTGAGAAATCTTTTGGCATCGGTTTCGAGTTCAGCTGTCAAGTTGGTCATTGTTGCTTGAGCTCCCAGCCCTAATATATTGAAACAAAAAATCTGGAAACAGCTGGTCTCAATTGGTAGTTTTAAAACGTTTGGCTGTTACCAAAGTTTATCCTCGCTGAGATCGCTTATTACAGCAAAAAAGGCAAAATGATCTCAGGAAGTTGGGGACGCGTTCGTGTAATTAAATCTACGTGATTATTACAATTTTTGCATAATTTGGCCTTGTTTTACTTATCTACTTGACTTCAACAATTCATACTGAAAGTTTGTTTTGAATGACACGTCCTCGTCCCATGATCTTGAATAAGAGAAGGCCAGAAACAAGTGATACTTTGTGAGCAGAACACGAGAAAAATTAGTGTTTTCTTCTGAATTATCGCAAGACTGTTCCAAACAGAAAACTGATTTTCAATCAATTAAGAAAATAGAATAGCCAAAATATCAAGCGAAATAATTGACTGTAGTAACGGATGCGCTGAGAAAAAAAGGATAACAGCGGGGGCAGCTGTAGTGTTAACTATCCCTAGGTGTAAAATCTTTATTTTGGTGTTATTTAAGCGGTGGAGTCGGAATGAGTTCAAATCGTAAAATTTACGTATTCGTAAAATGATTTATAGCTCCGTGCGATCGAGTGCGAAACAGCGACCTGTGTTAAAGACCATTACTTTATGACAAATGTTAACGATGCAGCAGTTTCGTGGTTGATGCCAGTGTGATGTTTTCGTTCGCTGTGCTTTTTGCCCGTTTGAGTTGCGTTGAGCTGAAAAGAGTCCAATAATCTACATATATTTACTAATTCAGGGACTGTTCCAGACAAACAAACCTGAAGGTAGGTGGATAAGTGTTTATTTTCTCTCACAGAGAATAGCGTCACTGATGCATTTTGGCTTTTGATCTTCTACGGCAAATAACGTTTTTGATCATTTTCATCCAGTTGTGTTGGGGACGCATTTTTTTTGTCCGCCACTGTGATAAGTTAGGTTATGTTGTAAATTTCTGATTTGATGTTTGTTTATGAAATACGTAGCGTAGTAAGTTCATTTTGTTGATAAGAGAAATTTTGTCGCGTGTTTTAATTTCTGGTCATATAGAAAGTGTTTAATTGCTGTCGTGTAGTACATAGTTGTTGGTAAGCAGTCAAAAGCGTTTGCTTTATGTTTGTTAAAGGTTTTGTTTTGGTTTGGAAGAAAGTGACTGTCTAGGCGGGTACAACTCGCCACAAGGGCTAATTCGACATTATTGAAAGGCGAAATCGTACGATGTACCAGATGAACTTTCCATATCTTCCAAAAAATCAACAATGGTCTGCACACTACTGTAAATGTAAAAATAGAAAAATGGAATGAGTGTGTAAAACCCAAGGCAAAATACTCCAAGGCAGTTAGAAAGGACTGATACAAGGTATAAACGAAAGACACAAATTATATTTGGCAAAGTCTATTAGATTTAGTAAACAGTGCGAACAATTTAAGACAGCGTTTGATTTGACCTTGTAATCGTATATCAATGCTACAACATAACGCAGTAGCCTGCGAACGCTGAAGTATTTCCGGCTGTGAACACAGAAGTTGGCAGCTACTTTATTTACGTTAATTTTTTGACTAAAAATTGTCTAAGACCCCTTGTGAGACGTTATCCCTTTCGCAGGCACTGCATGCCGTTTATTTTTGTAACAGCATATTATACTACAGTAATTTTAAAGTAAACCTTAAGAATTGCTTGTTCCTTTTTGCTCTTGATAATGATTGTGAAATGTTACACGTTAATGTGTGACGTAGTGTATTGCTGTATAAGGTATCCACTTTCGAGGCATTTAGAAAATTGTGTTGAGTTTCCGGTTACGTAATTTCAGTGCAATTAAGAAGGTGAAGGTCTACTTTTCTTTTGTTTGCAGGCGTACATAGTGTGAGAGAAACCACAAGTCGACCTAACAGGAAAAAATAACGGCAGTTGCGAAATTTAATGAAAATTCATGGAATATTTATGATTATTAATAATATTACTGACAATATGAATGAAATAAACAATATTATTAAAGTTTTTTATTGTTACAATTGGTTGAGTTCTAAATGAACGACGATTAATAACAAACAGATGAGTCTGCGAGAAAAAATATTAAATGGGACAATTTTGATATCTTAGCAACTGGTCGGTCAGTTAAACATTCTAAAATTAAGGAAACATTGCTAATTTGTGATTTAAAGCCAGCCTTTAATGAAAACGTTGGCGGTGAGAAACTTTTTCTTTACTAGCATTTTATATTTCTTTTCCCGCAGACTCATCTGTTTGTTATTAATTATTAATATTGTTGCATTTTATTAGATACCAGTCTTTTTCTTTTTCTTCGCAGTTAAATTTCAATTGTAATCTAGTTAACGGTCACTTCTGACGATGTATGTTGTAGCATACGAATTGTCAAGTTTTTAAAATCAAAGTTTTTTTCCGACATGCGTTGTCTTGTTATGTTTGTCACCGCAGTGTTTTTATTATTTCTACTAATTTGTTCAAATAATCTATTTGTCGAGGTGTTCGCTTTTACAAGTAGGTTCTTGTTGCATAATTCATTTTCCGAGTTTCAGTGATTTAGTAAAAGAAAAGAACTCATGTTTAACCACCCGGTTATAAGCTGCTCAGCTTCTTGTTTATAAATTCGTTCCCCGCAGCCAAAAATATAATTTGGAGCCTGCTAGAACAAAGCGACTGTTCACGCACGCGCTTTACGATTTTTGAGAGAGCAGAGAAATGTTAACAACTACTGTAACAACAGTGGCTCGACCGGCAGGGCATTTATGTCTGACAAATGTAAAATATTTATTCTTTCTGTATTTTAAGTCTGTCGCGCGAACATGTAATGCTGGCTTGTAAAAAATCAATTTTCCGTCAAGAACCACTTCACTGTTGATGTAAAAGATCAGGAAAGAAACCAACGAAATACAGACGTCACAATCAGCGTAAAGTGATCATCACTGATCGTAATAAAGTTAGTGACGGTAGAGTGAGGTGTGCGAGGGGAGTCACGTGACTTGATGTGGGAGCAATAGTCGATCTATATCGGTGGCGTTCCTTTTAAACAATCTTAGTCCTTAAATTGCAATCCGTACAATCCATCTCCAAAGGTTCAGATTGGTAACTGAAGCTGGTTTCAGATTTTCGTTCCATTTGAGCCAACTTGATCCGGATATTATAGCATGGTCAGTCAGCTTGGCACACGTAGTCAGTTAGCTCAATCTTATTTTTAGATTTTCGTTCCAGCTAACACGAAGATTGAAACAATCTGGATTAGCTTGATCCCAAAATGGATTGGATAAAAGGAACGTCACCATAGTTCTAGGGACATTTTGAAGAGAAGACGACTCAAGTAATCCACTGCAAGTTCCACTTTTTAGTTTTACAGCCGTATCTTTTGCGAATGCTCTTGAGAGGACTTCAAATTGAGAGGTCTGGATCCAATGTCAAAACAGTGCTTGAAAATTGAGCCATCTCGTACCATATTTTCCTTGAAATTGTTCTTGATTTATAGCGTCCGAAAAAAGGGTAAAAAACCCTTCGAGCAAGTTGGTTTTATTTACGATAATTCAACACTGCGTTCACAGAATCAAAATCTTTACTTCTTACAGTTAAGGAAACATACCGTTATTTCATTTCCAGAAGAATTTCGTGGAATCCTCTTACTGATTTTGCGTAGCAATCACTTTTCTCCACCAGCCATCGAATCTCTCTTGCCGCCATGTTTTGAACTTTTCTGCAGTGAAGCGCGCTCGACCCAGTCCTACTCCGCATCACGCGTCGCCCAAGAGCTCATTAGGCCGTTTCGCCGCCCTTCCTTTTCAGCGCCCTGCTCATGGCGAAAGCGTTATCCCAGTTGACGCTTCGTTTATTATCGAATGCCACGACAAAAACATTTCTGAGATAAGGTTCAAATTGACCGCAGTAATGTTTCAATCAAAACTAAAACTTCTTGTCAGAATAATGTTTCATGAAATCATGAAGTAACAACCCGTAGAATGAGAAAGCGAAGAAGAGAGTACAGAGTACTACGCGTCAATTAACGCGCTTGAAGGTATGCTCTTCCTGTCGAAGTTTCTAAACAAAAACATTCGCATTGTTTCACTCACTGTTTCAGTAACTATTCATCCACGGTCGTTACAACTGTTCCTGTGAAGCGAGAAGAGACTCATGTGAAGCCAGAAAAAATTCAGTTCAATCAAAACAGACTTGCTCCTTTCAGCTAAAGTACCATACTCTGGCATCGAAAATTCCCATATCTTGATCAGCAGAAACCAATGTTGGGTCTGTGTTAAAATTATTTTGAGATAATTGACGTTTCAAATAAAAAATAGCTTCTTATCTCTGCCTCCTTTTAAGAATGGCACACAAGGAAAGATCTGATTTTCAGTTGAAGATCAAGAAACGTTACCGATTTATTAAATTACGAGTTTGGTGAAGCCATTAAAAAACATTACTTTTCGCGCCTTCGGAAAGAAACTTCAGAATAACAAATATGGAAACGTTGGGATTCGCATGCGGCGGATGAATTCACGATTAATTTGGTTTTGAATCGTACAAGTAAAATGAATATCCGAGCAGAAAACATTGCTGGTAGTCACGCACCACAGCGGGTTATCAGCAAGAATTAAAAACAATTTTGAACCAAGAAGAACAATATTCTAGCATAAACACAGATAGCAAATTACGAATGAGAAGCAAAGGGCTTTAAATTTTAATAAACCTTGTTTCGAACATTGAATCTTTTTATTGCTTACTGTGTGTGAAATGTATCAAGCCTTGATAGAGCATATATGTTCCCGCAATATTTACTTTTTCCTTCAGAGTCATAAAAAAGTTCAAATACTCTTATTACGGATGTTTTATGAGCTGGAATTTTTCCACAATTTCTATCAAAACATCTTAATCAACACACCAAGATTCCCAAGTGAAATTAAACCGAAATGAAACAATGAAGTTCGCTTTGTGCCAAGTTTGTGCTTCAGCAATGGAGATAAATTTGATAACTACCTTCTGGATTAAAATTTCTAAAACAACGGATTAAAAAGACATCGTTGAGGTAAAAAAGATATATTTCAACTAGCAGCGCTAGTTTTAACATTGTACTGGCCCTGAAGAAGATCAGCTCTGCTAGTTGAATATTGGCCAATAAATGTTGCCTTTCCGCCGTAGTACCAGCCTTGCAATCAATTTTGTTTCTAGGTCTTAGTTACAGCCAGTGATGTCATTATAGTTCTGACTGTTCATCATTTTATGACGTAATCATTCGAGTCATCTACTGTTAACAATATCGAGAAAAATATTGCTTGAAACTGAATACCAGCTTATAAGCCCTAGATTCTTCTCAGCTTCTAGATACCTTACAATGGCAAAATCCGTAGGACCTTCCTGGGGTCTGTAATTTCCATGGTCAGGATTTTTGATCCAAGATTAAAAGTAACACAACGTTATTATTTTCCTTGTATAAAACTGTTTACTGCTGCTAATGCATTTTATTTTTGAGGGTTGACATGAGTCAAAGCCAAAATTAACCTGAGAAAGACAACATATTTAAAACATAACGAAAAAACATATTCAGAATTCACTTAAATGGGACTTGAAACGATTCAACCAGGCCCAGGTCTCAAATCACCGCAGATATACACTGTAATTACACTAGAATGAACATGTATAGAGTGACATATTCAATGTGAATTCAGCGTTATTGCGTGGCTAGTCAGTATCCTTGTGTGGTACCTATCCGGCAAGGGTTGAGAGCGTCTTCCTATACGACTCTGTTAGACATGCTTGTCGCACATTTTAGGGGCTGATAATTGTGTTCTACTACGTGCAGTTTAAAGGGTTCCATCAGTCACAAGAATTATCTTTCCCTCCAAGGCAACTGAGTGTGTTGTCGTTCTCGATAACAATGATTAATTATACAAATCAGAAGAAATGACCCTTTAAAGAACTCTTGTCTTGTATGTGGGTCTTTCAGGGGTAAAAATAAACTTGAGCCACGCTACCAGCCGAGATACTGTTTCCTTAATGAAGTGATTTTCAACATTTCCGGCGGGCATCCCTCTCACCACTATAAATGACTTCCCCTTTCACCCTCTCGAGAGTGAAGGGGCGAGGCGGGGGGGGGGGGGGGGAGAGAGTGTGAAAAGAGGGAAGTACGGATACTTGCCCAAAATGGGCAAACGGGGAATTTAGGGGAAGGGTTTTCCAGTGCTTGCGTAAAAAGGAAGGTATTAGGGTGAAAAACGCTCAGCTATTTAGCCATCGGGGAGTTCCATTTACAACAAAGAGGAGGACGAACGGTATGCCTTGCTCCCCCCCTCCCATACCTATTCAACTACACAAGTATCTGCAAGTTCTCATTATATCAACAGCAAGGGCATTATGATCGGAACCGTTTTGCGACCGAAAGAAAAAAAACATCTTTAAATGCTAAAAGTTTTATTACAACAAGCAAACTTGAATCAAATGGAAGCTTAGAGAAATTTGCAACAGCTATTGAAATCAAGTGGAACTATTCACAACTAGCATTTGCAAAAGCTATTGCTAATACAGGATTTCTTCGAACGGTATATTATACACTGTAAGTAAATTATCGATAAAAGTGTTTATAATATGGAGAGTGTTTTACTGGGAACTAAACCACTCGGAGAATCCATACGCCACTCCATCCGGGACCCGAGTGGAGTATTTTTCGTATGACCGCTTGCGAGTGTCATATCGCTCATTGACGTCACGATTCACGCCTTTTCTTCTTTGTTGAATAAACTTGGTTTCTTGTATTGTTTGTTGTTAGCAAGCATTGACAAGCAGGTTTTACTTGCTTAATTAAGCGACGAAAGCTGGAAAAAGAATGATTTTTCCGAAAAACATGAGTTTCATGAATGAGTTTTCCGAGAATATGATAATGAAAACCTTGACGATTTCAAAGTTTTTAGAGGGAATTCTTCCCAAGGAATTCGACAACGTGCAAGATCTTGTAAAGAAAACAAAAGCAGTCGAAAACTATCAGCTGTCAAGCAGCGTCAAGACATTATTTGCCGCATCGGATTCAAATCAAAGTCAGTGATGTTTTCAGTTTTTTCGTGTTACGTTATTTAGTTGACAAGTATTTGTGTTTTGTTTGATTGGAATTCAGTTAGTGTTTCTATATCCTGCAGACGGGTGCTTTGTATTTTCTATGAAGACGAACGGTGATTTGAAGAACTGGCTCGATTATTCTAAAACATTGAAAAAACATCGGCAATATCATGTTATCGTTTCTGCCACTCGAACATAAAATTAATATCTTCTCGCCACCGTGTAATATCCTCTATATAACTGACTTGTAGCTGCAAGAATTCATGAAACTTACCAAAAAAGTTATTCAAAAATTAGTAATTGGCTTTTATCACTATCAAGGACAACAACGCGACCGTCTTTAAGTACTGACACACCCTGAAGATCCTTAACTACGTCATTTCCAAACTTAGTTACAAACATTCCATCTAAAGTAAATACTTGAACCCCGTTATCATCAGCTACTATAAGGTGTCCTGTTTTGTCGATTGCTAGTCCTGAAGGCCTAATGAATTCTCCTTTTCCAGTACCCTGTTTGCCAATTTCATTAAGAAACTTTCCTTCACAATCAAAAACGTCAATTGTATGAGTGACCCAGTTAGAGACGAATATTTTTCTTTCATAGTACAAGCAGTCATATGGCTGGAAATCATCTCTACTTAGTTTCTTTAGGAGTTTACCTTCTGGAGAAAGAATATGGACTGCTTTATTATTATCTTCCTGATTACAGGCAATAACATTTCCATGTTCATCTAATGTGATTCCATACCACTCTGCATCTTGATTTTCCTCGTCACTAATCTCTTTGATATAGTCTCCATTTGGATTAAACAGCAGTATCTTATTCCAGGCTGTTACATAAATCCTGCCTGCACTATCAAGGTATATTCCTGCTGGACTATTCAGCAGTTCATGTTCAATAGTTCTGATAAAGTATCCATTTTCATTGAATACTTGAAGTCGATTATTGCCTTCATCACAAACAATGATCTCATGTTTGTTATTAACAGCGACCCCCCATGGCAATCGAAATTCACCAGCACCAGTCCCCGCTCCACCGACAGTTCTCACAAGTTTGTAGGATCGTTTCTTGACGTGAATGGACGGAAGATCACTGATTTTCTCTCCATTTACACGAGCAGTGACTTTATGCTCTCCTACCCGTTTTGGAATACAAGAAATTTCGTAGCTACCGTTATTCTTGTCCACAATTTTCATGTCTCCAGCGAGTGTTCCATCTTCTGTAGAGGTCAACTCCACCACAACAAGATCACCAGGAGAAGACGATTGTTTCCCGTCAGCATTGCGAGTAATAAATTTAAACCGTGTTTCCAGACCGGCGGTCGCTTCAGTAAACTCTTCCACGGTACACTGGTTCGCTATTGTGGCGGTTAAAGCTTTACCTAGGCGACCGATTCCTTCATTTTGCAGACTTGAAGTTAAAGTTTTGTTTTCCAAAAACACAGTCAGGTGAGTTTCCCGCTCACAAGTAGAGGCGATCAATTCTGGTGCCGGAAGTTCTTGCAGTAGCTCTTTCACAAACGTTTTTGCCCTCACAAGCTCCGCTGCCGTGCTGCAGTCGATGAAATGCTTTGCCTGTGACATGGTGTCTTCAATCTTCTTCAGGTGATCGCTGATGTTTGTTTTATCCTTTGTCACGCGATCTTGTTCTATCTTTGCTTCTTTTTCCACTTCCGTAATCAATTCCTGTTCCCGTTGTTGAAGATTTTGGATCAGCGATTTGACTGCACCTTGAATTTGCTTTTTGACAAATTGAGAACGCTCTTCAATTCCACGAGATTTCTCTTCCAAATCCCGCAAGCAGCTGGAGAAAATTTGTTTTTCCTTTTCTGCTTCTTCCAGTTGAGCAGCCATGGTTTGCTTCGCCGCTCTTGCAGTTACTTCCAAATATTCGACGTCGTGTTTGCCATGTTCAACAGTCACGCAATTCTGACACACAGGGATTTCACACATTTTGCAATAAAACTTCAGCACTTCTTTCTCGTGTAGCTCCTTCTGACAAAACGCCGGCCGCTTGAGAACCACTTCAAAATCTCTTTCTTGGAAATCTTTGAGCGCTAGAACACGGTGCTCTCTGTTAGCTCGCAGAATGTTGTGCGCGTCAAGACAGGCATTGCACCAGAATCCGCTACAATGAAAACAATAAGATGCTTCTTCGCTCTTCTTCTCGCAGTTTCCACAGGTCACTTTTGAAGTGCTACATTCCTTGATCGCCAAAATATCCAGCAGATTTTTCAGATAAAAACAGCTAGGCAGAGTTTCCATGGTGCCACTTTTGGGAACAGCGACTTCAATCTGGCAGAGCGGACATTTGATCTTGCCATGGTGGGCACTGGTTCTCGCTATGTTGTTCAGACATTCAAGGCAGAAAATGTGTAAACATGGCAGCTGTTTTGGCTCTCTGTACAACTGCATGCACACAGAACAACTTACTTCTTCCTTGAGGTTATGCATCAGGGTAGGAACATCCATTTTAAACGCTCGAGACTTGCTGTTTCACTTTGTTTACGCAACAAGCTTCGAATTGATTCAGCTTTTTAGTGTCGTGGTTTCTCAGAAATGGAATCTCATAAATAATCTGGGTATTCAAGCTGTGATTGGCTTCTTTGTTTTGGTTCGTCACTCGACAATAACGAAGCTTTGTGTCGCGACAGCAAAGCCCCCGGATCCGATGACGGCGTTGGCAAATGAATTTGCATCGTAATTTTATGAGTTTATCATGAAGTATAGAACGTTTTTTTCAATTCGTTCAGTTATACTGTTACCCAGAACTGTTAAGTTCGGTAGAATACGAAGCGACGCTTTTTATTGGTCTCTATTAATTCGTTTGCAGCAACCATTTTCTGAAAAATAACTGTTGTGAACGAGACGATCGCTCGCGCATGGGCTCCACGATCTTTGAGAGAGAATGGGGAAAGTATAATCAGTGTAGAAACAGTGGTTTGAATGGAAATATTGTAAGTCCTTCTTCGTTGATTTGCCAGGACAGCTGTGCTTGACAAATGCGACCTATTAGTCTTTTTTGTGCTTGTTTAGGATTTGTCACGCGATATGATTCTGCTGTCACGCGAACTGTTAAAATCAGTCACCGCTTGTCTAGTGATGTGAAAGAAATGAAAAGAAACAAACGAAATACAGACTGGTGCACCTTTTCAGGAAAATATGTGGTTCTGAATGTCGTCACACGTGTGCACGCGTAGGCTCCGCGATCTTTGAGAGGAAAGGGGGAAACTGTAAGCAGTGTAACAACAGTTGTTGAATGGAAATATTTTAAGTCCTGCCAAGACAACTTTGTTTGAGAAATGTGACCTATTTGGTTTAGGATTTGTCACGCGATAATTCAGGTGTAACGCGAAACACCAGTTTAATACCATTCCCGCTTGTCTGTTGATGTGAAAGAAATGAAAAGAAACAATCAAAATACAGACTGGTGCACCATTCTGTTGCCATAGCGGTATTTAACACTTTTTGTAGCTTTTTCCATTTACGAAATATCCTTTAATACTGGGCGACACCTTTTTTTTCACGGAACAATAAAAGTGTGGTGCATTAAGATTGGGCTATAATAATATGGTATGTACCTTAATAATAATTACAGGAGATATAAAAAAAACCGTCATGGGCTGGTATATTGGAGGATAATGCCCGAGGCTGAAAGGTTATTCAGAAAAATGAACAGTTGGTCGAGAAGCGCGCGTCGACGATAACTGTGGTCGGGGGGAGGGGGGGGGGGGGTGCAGGAAACTGGAAGTAAAGTGGGTTGGAACTTCACTGGAGGCAGGAGAAGAGAGGGCGGAAAGCAGGAATTCCAAGATGGAAGTTGCTGACTGATGTTTATCGACTTCAAATTTGGTACAATGAAAGCACAAGTTAGAGCATACTTTAACCCAATGTAAAATTTAGTCTGTCCACGGTTGTCTGTTGCTGATTTTGATTTTCTTAAACCTGGTTTAACTAAACATGTTTTGTTGGTGTGAATCAGGTATTTGTTTTTACCCAGAGAGGATCATTCTCTCTTGTTTTTGCTAATGAAAACCGAATAGATGATGATGAGAGAATAAACAAATCAGATTCGCTGATTTGCAAAGGACCACGCCTAATGCCTTTTAGGGTGCGTTTTCAAAAGTAAACTTCAAATTGTTAAGAAATGACTCTTCAAGACTCTTGTATAGGACATGCTTTTGTTCGGCAAGTCATGTCATTTACAAATACGTATCAATAAAAATGCATGTCTACATTCATTTGTCAGAGGAAAAAAATAAACTTGAGCCACGCCATCAGAAATAGATTCTACTTCCTTTATGAAGTGATTCTTAACATTTCCACGACCATACCGTCACCACCATATGGGAGTTCCTCGCTCACCCCAGGGGTACTAACACGCGTTCTTTACCAGCTTACTTCACTCTCCAGTGCGGGTACGGGCATATTGCTGGGACGATCAGGCACATGTTTTACAGAGTATCCTACGAAGGTCAGTCAAGCATGGCATACAGACACAGCATGAAAACATAACTTAATACTGTGGTTCGTATAGTGTGATCGTCTGGGTGAGATTAGTTCTGAGAAGAACTGTTGTTGGTGACTGACGTTTCGATAGCCTGTGTACAGCCGCCCCGCTCCCCTCACTTTACACAGGCTAACGTTTCGACAACCTGTGCGGAAGTCATCTTGAGAGTCAAGGGAAAAGTTGTTGTCAGTCGGTGATGTTATAAGTTTGGTCTGTTGTAACTGATTGGTCAGTTTAGCCGTGTTGTTATTACCAGACAGTCTAGAATTAAATGGAAGTTTTCCATCTTCTTCGATCTCTCTGGTAAACTGAATGTCGGCGTGCTATTTGTTAAGGTGTTTGTGAAAGTCGTCAATTTCGTCTTTGTGTCCGGCAGTAAATGTATCGTCAACGTAGCGTAACCAGAGCGGTATCTTTTGTCGGCAAGTTGCAAGGGCGCGTTCCTCGATGTTTTGCATCACAACTTCTGCGACAACAACGGAAACCGGCGACCCCATGGCTGTTCCGTGCAACTGCTTGTAGTGTTTTCCGTTGTACTGAAAGTAAGTCGATGTAAGACAGAGGTTCAGAAAGTCCATGATGTCATCAGTAGGTAACGGTAATGTAACAGTAGATTTTTGGATAGCGTCTTAGTGCACTGTAGAGCCAATTGAAGTGGAATACTGGTGAACAGTGATTTCACGTCAAACGACACAAGTTACCGTGTAGCTCACAAGCCTATAACTACGTTACGACATTTACTGACTAACATTAAAGACAGAGACGAACCTAACAACAGACAGGGAGCGGTTTATAAGATCAAATGCTCCGACTGCCAAGCCTCCTACATTGGAGAGACTGGTAGAAACCTCGACACGAGACTGACTGAACACAAACGAGCGACTAGAAATGGTGATGTAAACAATCACATTTCTGAACGCCACCGACTTACTAATCACAAAATTGACTGGGACTCTGCTGAATGTTTAAACTTTTTAAGCCAACAAGGTTGACACTTAAAGCCACATTTACGCCAGGTTTACACGGTAGCGTAAATGTAACAACATCTAATCGGTGATCAGTTTAAGAACAAGCTTTTCAAGAAATTCAAGATGTAACGGACATCGAGCTAAAATATATCGAGAAATCCTCGGATTCAATGCGTCTGCCAGAATTATAAACCAAAACAGTAATTTTTTGACTTTGTAGGACGAAAACAAGCTTAGCAAAAAAATGAGGCTACGCCTCGTAGAGTCCAAGAAAATGCCTCCCACATGGGAGGGAAAGAGTTTAACAACTCTTATATAAAGTTATTCGCAGAATCAGGGCGTCGAAGCTCCCTCGTGCGGGTGGACCGGTGAGGGTGGGGCTCTGCAGAGACTCTGCTCCCCGTAACTCTGCTCCATGAGGGGGGTACGGGGGGAGCAGAGACGGGGGAGCGTTTTGCTCAAATTATTTTTCATTTCTTTCGTTGTTATATAAACATGTTAAAAGGCGCGTTTTAACTTGTATTCACATCTAATGAATTTATCTGGCACTGTAAATTGGATGTAAATGTCGAAAAAGCTATGAAATTGTCCGCCTTTAAGCCACCTTTAACTTTCCAGAAATCTCCATTTTGTGCTGTGAGAGGAAGTAATCAATTCTCCTAAATACTTGATACTACGACACTCAGAGTTAAATTCTGATTGTGTAACTATCTCGGTCGTGTTCAACCGGCTAAATCACTGATTTTTCTTTATCAAGAAAGAGAAAATTTAGTAGGTTCCGAATGGTTTCCATGTAGGGAGGGAGCGAGAGGAGGGAAGTATAGGTTTTTTTTGCCCAACTGAGTGGACAACGGGGGACTTAAGGTGGGTTTTCCGGCTCTTGCATAAAAATTTAAAGAAAGGGCGGGACTAAGGTGAAACACATGAACCTTTTAGGGATCATATTACCACTTGCAACAAGGAGAGGGACGCACAGTTTTCTTTGCTCACCCCCCACCCCCCGCCAACCCTACATCCGAGGCGATTTAGGTATCCCTATTCAACTACACAAGTTATATCAAGAGCAAGGGGATTATGATCAAAGCCGTTTTGAAACCGAAGGAAAAACAGCCACATGTTCAAATGCTAAAAAGTTTTATTACAACAAAAAAAAAACGAGTGGAAGCTTTCAAAAATTTATAACAGCTATTGAAATCAAGTGGAATTATTCACAAATAGCATTTGCAAAAGCTATTGTTAATACAGAACACCTACGAACAGTACATTATACGCTGTAAGTAAATTATCGATTGAAAGTATCTATCAGATTTGTTTTGTAGACCTCGACTGTAAGAATTCACAACACTTACCAAATAATTATTCAAAAATTAGAAATTGGTTTTTGTCACAATACGTGACAATGAGACGACCGTCTTTAAATACTGACACACCTCGAGGATTCACAAGTACGCCACTTGTAAACTTAGTTACAAACATTCCATCTAAAGTAAATACTTGAACCCCGTTATCATCAGCTACTACAAGGTGTCCTGTTTTGTCAATTGCTAGTCCTGAAGGGAAACGGAATTCTCCATTTCCAGTACCATGTTTGCCAATTTCATTAAGAAACTTCCCTTCACAATCAAAAACGTCAACTCGGTCGGTGGTCCAGTTACAAACGAATATTTTTCTTTCATAGTACAAGCAGTCAAATGGATTGAAATAATCTCTACTTAGTTTCTTTAGGAGTTTACCTTCTGGAGAAAGAATATGGACAGCTTTATTATCAGCTTCCCGGTTACAGACAATAACATTTCCCTGTTCATCTAATGTGATTCCACGCCAGTGTGCATCTTGATTTTCCTCGTCACTAATCTCTTTGATATAGTCTCCATTTGGATTAAACAGCAGTATCTTATTCCCGGCTGTTACATAAATCCTGCCTGCACTATCAATGCATATTCCTCTTGGACCAATCAGCAGCTCATGTTCAATAGTTCTGATAAAGTCTCCATTTTCATTGAATACTTGAAGTCGATTATTCCAGTAATCACAAACAATGATCTCATTCTTGTCATTAACAGCGACGCCCCATGGACGATCAAGTTCTCCAGCACCAGTCCCCTTTCTCGCAAGTTTGTAGGATCGTTTCTTGACGTGAATGGACGGAAGATCACTGATTTTCTCTCCATTTACACGAGCCGTGACTTTATGTTCTCGTTCCCGTTTTGGAATACAAGAAATCTCGTAGCTACCGTTATTCTTGTCCACAATTTTCATATCTCCAGCGAGTGTTCCATCTTCTGTAGAGGCTAACTCCACCACAACAAGATCACCAGGAGAATATGATTGTTTCCCTTCAGCATTGCGAGTGATCAATTTAAACCGTGTTTCCAGCCCGGCGGTCGCTTTGTTAAAGCCTTTCACCGTGCACTGATTCGCTTTTGTGGCGGTTTTATGAAAGCGACCGATTCCTTCATTTTGCAGACTTTCAGTTAAAGTTTTGTTTTCCAAAAACACAGTCTGGTGAGTTTCCCGTTCACAAGTAGAGGCGATCAATTCTGATGCAGGAAGGTCTTCCAGTAGCTCTTTCACGAACGTTTTTGCCCTCACAAGCTCAGCTGCAGTGCTGCAGTCGATAAAATGCTTTGCCTGTGACATGGTGTCTTCAATCTTCTTCAGATGATCGCTGATTTTTGTTTTATCCTTTGTCACGCGATCTTGTTCTATCTTTGCTTCTTTTTCCACTTCCGTAATCAATTCCTGTTCCCGTTGTTGAAGATTTTGGATCAGCGATTTGACTGCAGCTTGAATTTGCTTTTTGACAAATTGAGAACGCTCTTCGATTCCACGAGATTTCTCCCCCAATTCTCGCATGCAGGCAGAAAAAGTTTGTTTCTCCTTTTCGGCAGCTTCCAGTTGAGCGGCCATGCTGTTTTTCACCGCTCTTGCAGTTACTTCCAAATGTTCCACGTCATGTTTACTATGCTCCAAAGTCACACAAGTCTGGCAAGCGGGAACTTCGCACACTTTACAATAAAACTTGAATACTCCTTTCTCATGAAGCTCTTTTGGACAGAATGCCGGTTGCTTGAGAACATCTTCGAAGTCTTTGTCTTGAAAATCTTTGAGCGCTAGAACACGGTGATCTCTGTTAGCGCGCAGAATGTTGTGCGCGTCGAGGCAGGCATTGCACCAGAATCCGCCACAATGAAAACAATAAGATGCTTCTTCGCTTTTCTTCTCACAATTTCCACAGGTCACTTTTGAAGCGCTGCATTTCTTGATGGCCAAAATATCCAGCAGATTTTTCAGGTAAAAACAGCTAGGCAGTGTTTCCATTGTGCCACTTTCGGGAACAGCGACTTCAATCTGACAGAGCGGACATTTGATCTTGCCATGGCGGGCGCTGGTTCTCACTATGTTGTTCAGACATTCAAGGCAGAAAATGTGTAAACATGGCAGCTGTTTTGGCTCTCTGTACAACTGCATGCACACAGAACAACTTACTTCCTCCGTGAGGTTATGCATCAGGGTAGGAACATCCATTTTAAACGCTTGAGGCTTAACTTAAGTTGTCCAAAAAATAATTTGTTGAACCCAGAAAGTCGAAATTGATTCAGCTTGAAATGTCGTGGTTTCTCAGAAATTTCTCTTATAAATAATCTGGATATTCAAGCTGTGATTGGCTTCTTTGTTTTGGTTCGTCACGCGACAATAAGGAAGGTTTGTTTCGCGACGGCAACGCCCCCGGATCAGATGACGGCGTCTTAACAAATGAATTTCATTTTGCATGCTTATTGTTCAATGGAAAGTACAGCGCTTGTTTCAATTTATTCAGTTTTACTGTTATCCAGAACTGTTAAATGAGGTAGTACTCGTAGTCACGCTGTATAGAAATTCTTCCACAGCCACCATTTCTGGAAAATTGTTTTTGTGTTCCTTTAGGATTTATCACGCGATAATTCTGCTGTCACGCGATTTGTAAACCGCTTGTCTGGCGATGTGAAAGAGGTGAAAGAAATTAACGAAATACAGACTGGCGCACCTTTCGCGGTGTTTAACACTTTGTAAGGCGGCTGATTTGCGAAATTTCTTAGTGGGCGACGCATACTTTTTGCACGAACCAGTGAAAGTGTGACGCGGGAGCTGGTCGGTATTAAAGTCACGTCAAAAGATTGGGTACATGATGCGAAGAGCGAATCTGCAAGCGAAGCGATCCTGGTGCATATTTAAGTGCCAAAAAACTCTCTTGTAATCTCTCGTGGCCTCGCCACTCGCTCGTCGAGGCTCCGCCGCTCGTCCATGTGACTCTCGCAGGCTAGGATGCAGGAATTTCAGACTCCCTCCCGCCACCGCCTGTTGCCCCCAAATACGTGTGAGCCGACACCCAGAACTATTAAAAGGTATGAGAATTAAAAAGACCTTTGAAGTGAAGCCTGACTTGGCCATACTTTAATTCATGTTTTTGTTTGTATACAACCTTTAACGTATGTTGTATTATTGCCACACAAGATTATGAAAAAGAATTATTTGGAGAAAAAGAATGAAGACAGAAACAACAGCTATAATGTTAAGACAGACAAAATGTAGAGTAAGTAATAGCTATTGTTTCAAAATAGAAGAGAATTCCCTAAAGTTACAATTGCATCCATAGAATTGTATAAATTTTTTTTTTCTTCTACTACAAATAATTTTGTTGCACTTTTAAAAAGGTAAAAAAAGTTATTTGCATGAAAAAATGTCATAGACTAACTCCAAACAATTATTATCAAAGCACCAGTTCATAAAAACACTCTTGTCATTTTAAAAACAATAAAATTAAAGCAATTAAATTTAGTAAATAAAGATGTATTTGAGTGATTTTCAGTGCATGTGAACCACTGAGCATATATACATGTAGCATGTTTAAAAAGAAGTAATAAAATAAATTATTTATTTTTCTGCAGGCTATAGTAAAAAAGGTCAATAAAATGTTTTCATTCATAGAGTTACATTGTGGATTCCACAGTATGTTCAAGGCTGTGCTCTATGAAAACTTACAAGGAGCCTGTAGGTTCCAAACTATGAGATCTAGGGTGCCTAGCATAAAGCTTATATGAAAGAAATAAGATTATCTGGTTGCCCAAAGGCAAAAGGTAGTCGTCTGCGGCACCCAGGCACCCTTAGAGCACAGCCCTGATGTGCATGCAATTTATGACATAGGAACATGCTAATTGCTAGCTTAAAGACAGTAGGAAGTGGTTGCATGAGCACAACATCATGAATTATCACAACTAGGTAAAGCATTTGAGAGAAATGTCAGAAATATATAAATTGCAGTATATATTAATACTTTATCAAAATATTGAATATTTTTTATTATACCAAGTCATGCTATATTGTTTGCAGACAATGAGATTTTTTCTAAAATGGTATTTACCATTAGTTCCATCCAAAAAGAACCCACCTGAAATCATATCAATTTAAAGAGGGTCGTACAGGGGGGGGGGGGGGGGGGGGGTCTCTGGCACGATTCACGGACGAAAAAAATAACGAATCACGGATATTGAAATTTCATTTTCCCGAATCATGAAAATAAGTACTCTTTTATCCTGTTCTTATACGCTACAAATAGTGTTTGAAGAAATCAAAATTGATTAAGAAATTACGAAAATAAGAAAGAAACATACTCTTTTATCCTGTTCTTACTCTACAAAGAGTGTTTGATGTTACGATAATTATACGGAGATCACATTTGAGGTCTCGCATCTCAAAATCACGCAAAATAAAGTCAATAAAATGGTGAAATCACGAATATCGGTTATTAATTCAAGCTCTTCACGTGCCACGCAAAACCTTCTGGTCACGGGTCACGAAGAATAAATTTATTAAATTCACGTTTCACGGAAAATAAAATCAGCTAATCACGCGTCACGAGAATACCCCTGTACGACCCTCTTTAAAATATTATGATCTGTCAAGTGCAGTCTTAGCATGATTTGACTATTGAATACTGTAATTTACAGTATGTTGTTTTCAATGCCAAGATGAAGGATAATATCATGTTAAAGTTTTGTGAAATCGACATCATACCCAGTGCATTGCGAGTCGGTTTTCTTTTCCTCACCCTTGCAGGCCAAACCAAGACCTAATGACTTGCGACAACTCTGTGGCGTACTGCATGCCTTGCTCATGCTAAATCTCTCTGGAGAAAATAGAAATCCATAATCCATGTCCCCCTCCTTGAGTGGTGTGAAAAATCCACTGTCCGAGCCATAATTCAGGGGGGTGAACCCTAGGTGACTACTACCGGAACCCAGAGGTGACACCAGAAGAGAAGCTAGAAAGCTCTGGTTACCGCAAGCCTTGGTGGGTGTGATCATTGGTTTAACAGGTGACAGGCATGTAAAGTCACTGACATTGTTTCTATTAAAGATAGATCCTGGAGATGTAATTTCATTGGCTTGTGAATTGATAGCTGCTAAGGTGGGCTGTGGGCGTGGTCGAAGGGGGGATCGTTTGGGTTGAGGCAAATTTTGATTTCTTTGTGAAGTTGTACTAGATGTCGTAATCCTATTACCAGGCTTTGTTTTCCTTTTGTCTGTTCTCGTTTTCTTGGCACGTGGAGCTGACATTTCATTTTGTATTTTATCTTCATTTAAAACAGATTTGTTGCAGGTTTTCCTACTGCTAATTGACGTAATTTTAGTACAATCATTCAAAAGAATTTCACTTTCCCTGTTTTCAATCTCGTGAAGGCCTTGTTCCAATGTCACATTAAAGTTATTGTTTTCGTTAATTTCTTGCACTATTTGGGCCAGAGAAGCTGAGCATCCCGACCCAATCACTTCCTCAGTTGCCATTTTTCCAGAGAGGCTACTATCACTTTCTTGTTCAATTACTCCAGATTCCTCAACTTTCAAAGCTTCTCTAGCACTCTCCACACTTGGCATTTCTGTTGCTACGGGAGTAAAAGTAGGATTTACACCTACAGCTGCCATATTTCCTACTGCAGCTTGAGCTGCTATTTTGTTAGCCATGTTCATATAAATCTGTGTCGGCAAGATCACAACTGGTATACTACCAGGCAATCCAGTGATGCTTCCATCAGTTAAAATTTGAACACCTTCCTTGTTTAGGAATGGGCTTGCCAGCAGATTGTCAGCAGGTTTGGGCAGGATTGGTCGCAATCCTTTTGTATTTGAAAGCTCCATCGTCATATTTGAGCTCATCGCCGGCTGTTGATGCTTCATCACCTCCTTCATAATGTTTTCTTTTCCTTCTGGTGATATGGACCAGTAACTGCCCTTACCAGGCAGATTGGAAGGTCTTAAGGCTTTGAGGAAAAAGCTGTGAAGCGACAAGTTATGACGAATGGAGTTCTGTAAAAGTAAAATGCACAAAACACTATTTCAATGTGTTTTTTTGGGGGGTGGGAGGTGGGGGGGGGGGGGGGCATTACACCACTTTCAAACCATTAACACCAAAAATAGACTAAACATTATTCCAAGTCTAAATATTTACTGTATGAGTGACAGTTGATTAACATAAAGTAAACAAGCTAGGGCATGGAGGAAGTAGAGCCTGATAAAGTAGTGATGGTGATGATGATGCCCAGGGGAATGCTAGGTAGAAATTTGGGGGAGGGGGTTCCTTCATGCCCCAATCCTTCACACACCTTTCACATGTGGTAAGGAGTGAACTGCTCTACAGGCTATTAAGGCAACATCAAAGCTATTTATAGTCTACATTTCAAGCATCATATGTGTAGTTACCTTCCATGCCTTTTTGCAATTTTTATAATAAGGGAAGTTATCCTCTATCCATTTATAAATGTCCTGCAGCGTCATACGTTTTTCTGGTGTGCTGTTAATGGCAAGCAGTATTAGGGTAGCATAAGAGAAAGGAGGCTTTGGGTATGGATTCATAGATGTTGGCTCAGATGTTGTTGCATTATTTGTCTGTTGAGTCTCCAGCAGTGGATTAGATTCCAGTTTGCACAGCCACTGGATGTTAGTCAGGCTGTCATCAAGAGAGCTACTTGGGTTTCCTGTGCAATCAAACAAAATAATATAACGGTGATTTTTATTTTGTCCCAAATCTAAAAATGTCAGCACTAGCTCTACGTTGCTGTTCGTGCAAGAGGACTGCAGTGTTATGTGTAACATGTTGTTTAGTCTTCGCACCTGTCTTGTACTCCTGCAAACCCAGATAAGAGCAAGGATAATACCAATGGAAAACGATGCAAACAAAACTTGAGTAGAGAAGAACTAATAACTGGAACAGTGGATGGCTGAGTTGAGAGGTTGAGAAATGGAGATATGGATCAAAAGAAGAATCACGGTAAGGATTACGATGACCAGAAAAGAATGTTTAACTCCATTCGTGCGTCAAACTGCTGGAAACTGAAACAGCGTGGCATGCGTCTAACGGTATAAACATGCAACGGCAAGCCGTTTCTATGTTCTCCAATCTGACCTAAGGCCCGTTAAAAATCCTTAGCTTGTTAAGATAGATTACAGTTAGAAATTACAACTACAGATTAAAAACATTGAATTAGTAAAAACACCGTAGCTCACCTCGATTTGTCTGAGGCAGAACTTAGCTTATCAGGTTTCCTCTATTCATATATAAAATTCTTTTACCTTTAGCACTTATATACACAATTCGATGTACAGACAATTAATTAGATTAAGACAGAATTGACTCACGTTCCCTTGAAGACATCATGCAACTGCTGATCTCTATGGCTGTCTTCTAGATCGCAAGAAAACTAAAGATTTTAAAAAAGTATTCGAACCAACGTGCTCCGTACACTTGATCAGGGATGTTGCACAGTTTGAAAATCCTTCTTCCGTTGCACTGTAGCCAATCAGTGTACGAGAAATCAGCCTCTTCCGCATGCGGGATTATGATACCCAGCATGCCCTTGGTGTTTGTAGAATGAAAACAAAATGTCGGATCGAAGGCTTTGACTGTCTGTGTTTATGAGGTGAACTTCTGCTGTGATCATTGTGTGAAGTGCTTTTCAGCGTACCTTGATGTCAGAAGAAAGAAAAGCTATTTTGATATTCGTCTTCCTCGTAGCATGTGTTCTTTCGCGCAACTTGGCAGGTAAGAGAACTTTTAAAATCGGGTAACTTAGTTGAGTTGCGACACGCAAAATATTTGGCTGTACGTCTGTCAAATCAGATTTACTAGTACTTGACCGGTGTTTCATTTATTTAACGAATGTTTCGTTCTCTTAATGAATCCCTTGTAAGATATTTCGTCTTTCGCTTTCTAAGACTTGAAATTCTGTATGATATTACATGTAAAAGCTTGTTATCATGTCAGAAAATGTTTGTTAATAATTGAGCATTCGTCAAATTTAGATCTCATTGACAATTTTTGTAAGATTATTAGTTTCTGTCCCTCTCTCTTCAGGTCTCTACTTTATATTTCCATTAACTGCTATAAATTTCTTTGATCTACATTACAGTATTTTTGGAAACTGATGTTTGGTTGTCACCTGATTAATTTACATCTATTCAATTTAAAAATATTGAATGCTGATTGGTCAAAACTACTCAGCTGATAGGTTTCACGTTAGCTGAGTGCATTATTATGCAAGTCTTTTTACTAGCAAACAGTCACCTGTGATATTCTTAAGATGATCAAAAATCTGCCCGCAAATATGTAGTATTTTTGTTCTGTAATTTTTAGCTCACATTGGCTTTGAATTTAGCTTTCCTATTCATGTAGTTTCAGAACATGCATAAAAAATGTAGCCTCTTTAGGGTTTTTCTGCCTCACAGTGTTCTTAACTAATGTGTTTTGTGCTTAGTGGTATTGTGACCAGAATTTATGTTGTGTGACATTTGTTTATAATGTAATAACATGCTGGACATGAGAGAAAATTACATAAGCAAATCATTGGTAGAACTGAAAACTGCTATCCTTCCCACAAAAGATACCATATGCCTGCCTTTGCAAGGTTCTGCAAGACATGTATTCGCGGCTGTCATTAAGTTTTTAAGCAGCCGTTTCATTGAAGTTATCACCCTTGTAACATTTCCATCTGTATGCAAGTGTAACATAACATCAATTGATGTCTTCACCAGTAACATCAAGTAAACTCAGTTGTAACAAGTGTTGCGGGTTATAGCCCTTAATGACATCCCTGTGTATTTCTAATTATGGTTTTGTTATAGTTTCTGTAGATAACTTTAACCTTCCACCAAACAAAGGACAAAGAAGCACGCTTGAACCATCTGTGACGTTGAACTTGGAGCTGCATAAAGCTGAGACGTCATGGAGATTTGCCATATGTCAAGTTCATGCCAAGCAGTACAATGTAACGTTATCTTTGAATCCAAAGTTTTCATACGATTCTTCAGACAAGGGATCTAATGTCGCAGTTCTGTTTCCTTTTCCATACACCATTAAAGATTATCCCTTTTACTTGAGGTCTGAAAATAAGGATCATAGTTTTCAGGCTGATATCATAGCAGTACCATACATAAATGGAGGTAAGCTGACAAGTTTTCAGACTAGTGTGGTTTTCTTTCCTATAAATGCAATATTTATTAATAAATAGTTCATAGAAACTAAACATTCAGAAATGATTCAAAAAATTATGTCAAAAATGTCCCAAACATTTTGAAACTGGCACTGTACATTCAAACTCTAAGTTAAATGAGTATTGTGTTGTTCCAGAAAATATCCATACCCCTCCCACGGAAGGTTTTTTGGTTTAACCCCCCCCCCCCCCCCCCCCCCCACGCCTCTGGAATTTCCACTTAAGTCCCATACTTTCCTTTTAAAATTTTGGCCTTTGAAACCCCCCCACCCCTTTGGAATTTCCGTTGACCTTCCATGGGGTGGGCATGGATATTTTCTGGAACTGCACATTATACACTTCATGCTATTCATTATCTTTACATATTTATAGAATCCCTTTTTCAAAATTGTGTTTAAAATTAGTGTAAGCTTGATTTTTCGCAAATTTGTATGCAGGCCACCTGAGTGCTGTAGAACTTAACTTAAATTAAAACAACAAAAACTTGAATTAAATTGCTTTTTCCTTATTTGCAAAGCCCTTTACAGTGTAGGTTGTTTTTGTTTTTGTGCTCACCCCTGGCCATTGCAACAGCAGCCAGAGATTGCCGTGATGTATCCAGTTTTATTATACTGACTATTTAATTTTTAGAAAACGTGAACAACTGTACTGCTGTACCTTAATTGTCTTGTTTAATTCTAGCTCCATTTCCTGGTGGATGTTGCCTTACATGTAACATGGAATTTGATCCAAACATTGTTATATCCTATGATGCAGTTGAGACCAATGTAACATTTTCATTTGCCAATGTGTACTATGGACGGTGGGTTTTACATTGTATTTTGTATTTTGCAGACTAATCATATGACCAGGTGAATAAGTTTATGACCCCTTCGATTAAGAAAAGAGCAAGTAAAAATCGGGCTAAATTCACAAAAATAAATACTGTACTTACATGTATATATACTGGGTTATAAATTTTTCATTAGCAGTGGCTCATGTTTTCAGATTAAATGGAATTTAGAAGTGGTGGTTTTTTGATACACAAACATGCAAAAATTAACGATAAAATTGAATGACATCATCATCATCATCATCAGTAAACCTGTTTAAAGAGCAGTAAACATACCTTGTTTATGTTTTTTAAATCATTTGACTATTAAACTGTGACCCACAAGTTGAAATATTTGTTTATTATTATTCTGCATTACACAGGTCTGCCAATGCTAGCAAGGATGTGCCGTGTGACGGAAACAAACAGCATCCTGATAAATTGCCGGAGCATTACCGTCTTGAGTATACTATTTACCTGATGTTTCTCGACGAGGGTGATACATCGGAAGAAACATTCTTTAGGGGTTTGGAAAAAATGGCTTATCCGGATGTGATCAAAACCAATGGGAAAAAGGTAAGTTTTCTTTGATGAATATTTAACTACTATTTATTCACAGGATTAAACTTGAGCATGATGGTGAGGATTATCAAGGACTGTTAAAGTTTGTGTTATCTGCCAAAGCTGAAAATTGAGGCAGATAAAACAGATCTTGAAAGGCCTTGATCACATGAAACCAACCAGTCTGTTGTATATGAAATCCTAATTCGTCACTTTGGGCTTAGCTTTGCAATAGTTTTTTTTATCGCACTCTGTTACATTTATTTTTTACCATGCATTGATACTGAGTGGGTTTTAGGGCGTTTCTGGACATGCGTGCAGTTGCTCAGAGTACATGTTCAGGATGTATAAAGCCCTGGCCTAACAGTTACGCAACTAGTCACAAGTTGAACTTGCGTGCAGACTTGCGTTGGCTGGCCAAATGGGCTCGCAAATTGTCAAAAAAGCCATTTAAATGCTACCGCACGGCCTGTAATTCAGTACTTGAAGTAAACAACAAGACTTTTGTTGACTTGCGTTGGGTGGGCAAACGGTGAAAAAGTTGCTTTGACTTGCATCTAAATTTGATCTCGACCAAAGTGAACGCAAGTCATTGCAAGTCAGCGCAAGTGCACGCAAGTTGTGGCCAAACAGAGACGCAAGTTTGCATCTACTTGCGCCTCCGTTTGGCCAGGCCTTAATGCTATCCACCAGATAAATCAGAATCCTGTTGATAAGTGTTGCAAAACAAACTACGTTATCCACTACTGTAGATATTGATTTATCTGACGGATAGCATTATCTACCTTTTGAACAACCATGGCATGGTCAAAAAACATGCTTTTTAAAACCAAGGGTGTTTACTTGATTTGTAGGTTGCCACTCTCAAGGCACCAACCATTCCAATCGTGAAATTCGACACTCACCAAGTTGGCCAGGGTGTTGTGTACAATGTTATAGTTTATGATCCAACCAATCAAATGGAAGCTGCATACTCACCAGTGGTAACCTATGCTGGTGACAATTTAAAGCGTAAGTTTCTCTCAACTAGTATTACATGTATTACTGGTGCACTAACAATTGAAAAATATCATTTTGTATTACCAAGTAAATTGAAGTTTAAATAGAAGTTAAATTCAAGGATTGGGTGTTGCAAGGTGCTATCAGCGTGAAGTTTTAAGGCTTGTTTTGGTATGGGGAATCTTAGGATTTCTACTGGAAATCTTATGTTTCAAGCTTCATCCTTTGATTGGAGCATTGGTGTAGAGATGTCCAGTCGTGCTATGTGGAATGATGTGTAGAATTATGTGTCATGGTTTTCACAGATCAAATTGAATTCCGGCTTGCTGTTTGGACATGCAAGTGTCAAATTGTGCTTTCCCTGCATGCTTGTCTCACCTGGGCCTTGCCCATCAGGCAAACAAGAATGAAACATTATTTTTGTTACTTGCCTGGAAGGAGAATCTGCTTATCCTGCACAACTGGACCACCTTTTTCGAAGCCTGTTTTATTTCTTCTGTTGGAATGTGTTCATTGTACCCTGTATGGTCATCTTCTCAATTGTTACTTACCAATCATATAGCGCATCGCACCGGTCTCACAGAGGTCATGGGTTTGAATCCTGTTGAAGCCCTGAATTTTTTTCAGGCTTTATTCCAATTGCATAAATTGGAAATTCACTGCAATGATCCTTTATCACTTTCATATTATACATCCGCAGTTCATATGTGAACCATTTCATATACATTATGTCATTACCATACATGTATATTCTCGTTATTGATTGCAATACATTAATTTTGGGTAAGTTACGAGAATTTGTTATTAAATCAAAGTAACTTCCACTAGTTGATGGGTTTCTTTATTCTCCTTACCTGCTGTAGTTTTAGTAATATTGTGTTGAGAAACAACATGTTGATCTCTGTATACTGTATAAAGTTAAAGGAAAACAAATGAAATTAATAAAACATTTTGAATTTGTTTTGCAGCTGGCATGGTTGATGCTGTGTTCTCAGTCATAGGAAGCGTGATTGGTTTGGTGTTTTGTTTATTTGGGTTCCGGCTCTTTAAATTTAGTGAGTAACTGGATTTTTACTAGTAAATTTTAGATTCGTGTATATGCTGCAGTTAATTTTTTTTTCTTCAATTAAATGGTGTCCTTCCTTTGTTTTTGGGTATGGTAATGTATGATAATGAGATAAAAACAAAGGAAGAATATAATTTAATTGTAGAATAAAATTACTGCAACAAATATAACATAATTTGTTATAGTTGAAAATCTCTACCATTGCTGTCTGTTGTAGAGAGGTGACCATCTTAGGGGGTTATGTATGGGTGGGTTAGACTGTAGTTTAAAGGCTGTTTACACGATAGAAAAATTGGGTATGAACCTATCAAAAAATCGGTCCAGAACAGACCACTTTGTAGAGAAACAGTCAACTTTACACGGTGCCACGGGTGCCTATGTTGTGTAAACGGCCTTTTAGTTTTGGTAGTTGTTCACCTTCTCAGGAAGAAGCCAGGAGTCTATCCAGCTTTAATTCAATAACTAAAGTTAAAATTCCCAGGGATAAGCTTGCTGTACGTTTAGGCTTCAATGTAGAGTAGCTAAGGTGAACTCTGCATGATATTGGTGTTAGTGTACGCATGTAAAAAGTATTTTTGCATTCTTTTTCTTTTTCAGCTTTATTTTTTGGAGGACTTGTGAATTTTTCCTTTTTATTTTTCATCATCATCTCTGCCAACAGTGATCTTAGTCATAATGGTAAGTAGGCTGAGAGAAAACAAAATTAATCTTGTGATCTGAAGCACTGCTTGCATGTAGGTCTAGGTACCCTGGGTACCAGGATTTTTTTATGTGCGGCAGAATGCATGTACTTTGGGTAATGTCAACCCAGCAAGCTTGAGATTTATTTGATTAAATATTTGCATTATTGTTAACTGATTCACAACACTTCTTTACAGGGTGTATGTTAATAAGTGCTGGACTAGGCTTGTTGTTTGGTGTGATGGTGTTTGCCTTATGGTGGTTTACAGAGTGGACAAGACTTTGTCTTCTTATCGATGCTCTGTTTCTTGGATTCTTGATTGGAGCCACAGTGATGTTTACACCTTTTGGTAAGTGAATTGTAACCAATGTTTTCCTTAAAATAAATAGAACGTGCTTTGCCATGCAACAAATTGTGTTCCAGAAAATATCCATATTTGACTTGTCCCACACAAGTCATTCTGGCTGACTTTTATAAAATTGTTTTTCAGCAATTAATTTATTTGATCTGTAATTTTCAGGAGAACTGGACATAATTCAGTCAAGCGATTTCGACTATGGTGCTATACTTTGTGCCTGTACCATTGTGGTTCCAGTGATTTTAATACTCTGGCCTCGTGTGGTAAGGTTTCTACTCCATTGGTTGCTTTCTTTCAAAACTAAGTGAAGCAAATAAGAAATTAGCTAGCAAGGAGTGCAAGTCACCTCGTGCTTTTTCTTGTTCGGTTTGCCCAGATCTGCTTGTACAGGTATGAAAGTTACACTTGTCAATGAATTCTTAACAGATCTTGATTTTTTTACAGCTTTGTATTGTTTACACTTCAATTGTGTCTGCCTTTGCTTTTGTAGTGGGTAAGTATAATAATATCTATACTAACCAAACCAAATGCTATGGTATGATTTGGCATATTATGCACCAGCACATTTTCCAGTGCTTGGTACCAGCTTCACGTTTTCCTGCGCTTACCATCAGTTACGCATTTTTCCATGCTTGGTACCACTTGTGTGATTTCCCATGCTTGGTACCAGTTAAGTTTTTTTGCACTTGGTATCAGTTACACATTTTGTCCTTTGCTTAGCACTAGTTAAACCTTTTCCTACTCTTGGCATTCTGGCTGGTTTATTGCATTATTTGAATTTGTTGGGACCTATTAAGAGTGACTTCTGTAAAAACTACTATCTAATGTCACTTGCTATTAAGATGGACACAGGCGACAAACACCAATTTCTATGGAGTGCAACAATTAATGCAGTTTGCCCCCCCCCCCCCCCCCCCCCACCCTGTTCCCCAAATTTTCCTACATTCCAGTACATACTGTGCATTGCTAAATGTTTACTTACCTTTAACAGGTATTGATTTCTTCATACACACCAGTATTTCCTATATAGTGATCAATGTCGTTCTTCATGCAACCAAGCCACAGTACCGTCATGACCATATACATGTCATCACGCCATTCCAACAAAATGGTTAGTATCAAGTATATTGTTATTCCATTTGCTTTCATTTTTGGTAGTTTCTAAGCTCTTCTTACAGCCAGCTCTTGTTTGTGCTTAATTTTTCCCCTCACTGCACTGCACAGACTATTTTCTCGCAACCAGTATTTCCAGTTTACACTCAATTTTTCTCTCACTGCAACAGCCATTATACTAAGAAATTTAAAGTTGTATACTTATCAGGATTTTTCTGAGGTTAAAATTAGTTTTAAAAATCAATGTTTCGATGAGTTTCACTGGTCTTGTTCAGGCTTGATGATCTAAAATGTCAATATGGCGGATTGCTAGGCATTTCCCCTTTACTTTTAGCTCATGGATGACATGGTCAAGCAATGATATAGCAATGGACTTCAATGGCACTCGCTCACATGATTTTCTTTTTGCTCCTTATAGATTACATCTTGTCGGCAACTTGGATATTGTTAGCTTCACTTGGTGGTTTTGTTCAGTATGTAATGTGCAAGGGCAGGCAGTTTCCAAAGAGCGGCTTCATCGAGCAGAAGAGAATAAGAAAATATTTTATTAACAAAAACAGACAGAGCGAGGAAGAGACACCGATTTTAATCAGCAGTGAAACTCCAAGAAGTTATGAGGCAAATAATATATGTTGACAATGAATGCCATATCTGCTACATGCTGTCATGCAAGGAACATTTGATACATGAAAACAAGCTGTTGTTTGCAGTAACTCGGTACTTAGAACTTACATGCTTTCAGTTGAAGAGACTAACTAGTGCTGGGGCTTGGCATCCTCTCTAGCGCCATTCTTGTCCTCAGAGCCGCCTGTCTGTCTGATCACCCAGCACATGATTTCATTGGTTAGATTTAAACAAAGGAATTGAAACCAAGCCAATCAAGTCAACCAAACGTTCTTGAAAACGGTTGATTTGATTGGCTAGATTTCAAATCTAGCCAATCAAAATCACGTGTCCCAGAGCCACCTGTTTGTCATGCTAAGGCCCTGCCAGCTGAGAGAGGCCCTCCTGGCTAAGAGGGGCCCTCCTGACTAAGAGGGGCCCTGCTGGCTAAGAAGGGCCCTGCTAGCTAAGAAGGGCCCTGCTGGCTAAGAAGAGCCCTGCTAGCTAAGAGGGGCCCTGACACCTTAGACGGGCCCTCCCGGCTAAGAGGGAGAGGAAGCTGTGGGAACAAGAATGTTCTGATGCACCCTTCATTTCTAGTGCCCAATCTTTTCCCAACCTAAAGTGAAGTAAATACTGGATATTCACCATACTTATATTTTTTTCAATTGTATGAGTCTATGACAAAAATGATAAAAGGTGAATCGCAAGATATTTCAGTATAAAAGGAGAAAACCAATAAGATATAATGAAGATTTTATTTCTACAAGTAATACCAAAATATGAGACAAACAAAATTTGCAATATTACCCTATCCATATATATTTCAGATAAGCTATTGGGTCTTCAGAGGTAACATGCGTCCCTAGAAACTAGCCTTGGTGTATAACAAATCTATGAATATGATAACCTATGCCATCATTGAGTGCTCACCGATAATCAACATGCACATGCCTTTAGCTTAAAAGCAACGTCACTTGAGATTTGCAGAATAAGTTTACATAAAGATGTTTGTGAGAAGGGTTTCTTTACTAAAAACAAGTTGACAACTCGCTTTCGTTTTCTACGCACAAATGTCGATGACTATTGCTAGTTTAGTCCTAGAAAACTTGAGCTTATGGTCTAACTGCTAAATAGTAATGCTTAGGTAATGTTTTTTTATTGTGTACAGAAATTTAACTCTTCAAGGAAGGAATAAAATATTGAAAAAGGTGAAGAAAACGCTGAAGCAATTTTTTAAAAAAAATCAACAACGCATCAAGGGAAAAGCACATGCAAATTTAATAGCGAAGCACGCGAGGTTTACATTTTTAAAATAGAATGCAAATGATTATACCCCCCCACGAGGCTCACACAACATCAGGGTGTGAGAGAAAAAGAGGGAATCTAGGCGAAGTTTTCGTTCCAAAGACGTGTTTAAGAAACACCGGCTGTTTAAGGAAAAATCATCGGCCATTCCGATTTGTTTGCCATGACGTCACTCGCGCGCTTCGCTATTCTTCACTGTGATCAAAATGAAATTTCTCTTTACAAAATCAAGACATTGTTAAGTAAACAGCCAATGAGAATACAGAAAATCGTCAACTGGGAAATAGTCTTGATTTACCAACAAATTCACTGGCAACCAGAAATTCCAACATCAGCTCTGGGCCTGTATTTGTTCAAAAGGCTTTTTAGGTGGGCTAACTTTTGAAAATTGATTGAAAATTTGCGTTTGAAAATTTAAAGTGCGTGGTAAAACTTACTCCACAGTCGTTGAATGATGATCTTGACAAAGTCACCAAGCACACAGTAACCATTTCCAGTATTTATTTCCCCATATGTTGGTTTTGTCGCTGGAAAAGTCGCCCTCGAGCAAAAGAGATCGTACATCACAAGCTCGCAGATAGGAAGCTTGTAATGGGAAGTGGGGAAAAGCGGCTAATTTTCGGGGGACGGCGGGCTAATATCGGAATGTTTTTTTTTTCGTCTGAGGGTTATTTCCGGTTGGGAAGGGAGGAAAACGGGTGCTTATCGGAGGTCTACAGTATAATGCTTTAAACATGGTTACCCTTGAGGTGACCAAAAAGAAAATTCCCGCAAAGGAACATCCTATGAAGACAAGTTAAATTTTGAGCTATGTTCTTGATCATTTGATTGGTCTAGAGAATGTGACGTCACAACGGAAACCATTTCCAGACTATAAACATACATTCAAGTACGTGAAAAGTACGAGAGGAAAAACCCGCCTGGCAATTTGTGCAAGCTGTACACTATCGTTCTAAAGATTTGCCTTACTTTTATACACGAGAACGCTGAACAGTTATTAAAAACTTTCCTACTAGACCTATTAATTCCCGCCTATTTACCCCCACTTAAAATGTTCTCAACATTCTAACCATCAAATCTACAATTTCAATGCCTCGCATGTTATAATGTCACGGGTAAACATCTTTCTATTTTATTGTTTTAGTGTACGCTCGATGATTCCTTCTTCGCGTACAATTTCCTCGATATCCTCCAACACGTGTGGATTTTCCATTGTCGGTGTGATCTGTGGATCGAGTGATTAAAATGAAATGATTAAAAGTACGCTAAAAGCAAGGTTTGAAAATTTACCGAAACTTCAAAAATGGATTAAAAGTAGGAAACACGAAATGTATCCTGTGAATTAGCTGTGGCAGCCAGGTTAAGATTCCATTAACTTTTATTTTCTGTAAAGCGCGGTCAACGCGAGTTATTGTAACCCACATATAAGTTTTTTTTTTCAGTGAACGCGAGTATAACACATGACACACACATTAAAACAACTCTCTACCGAGAAAACAGCTTTCACCACGAATTTGCACATTATCGGGTCGCGATCATGCACGGGAACTGAAATTAGTGATGTTGAATTAACTTTTCATTCGTGGGGCACAACACTTGGATCTAGCTACCCCAGATGCGTTTAAGGGTCTCACGAGATTCACTGTGAACCGTTCGATTGTGAGTTGCCTGGTGCACAATTCAACTAATGAACCCTTACGCCAACCCGCCAACAATGGACCCCTTCCCGACCTCTTCCCCCAAAAAACCGTCGCTGCAAGGTGTATCAGGAAAAAGGTCGCCTGCAAGAAGTGAAGGAAAGAGGCATAAATAGCCCAAAGGAACACCACGTCTTACCCGATATGGTTTTCCATGAAGGATCTTGGACAGCACGCCTCTAACGGTCTTCCCAGAGCGTGTCTGTTGAAAAATAAGCAGCCGGGAAATATCTATTGAGTTTACACTACAAAAATATCTCGGCAAGTGATTGTCACAGTCGGGTAACACTAGGCAGGAGAAAAACTTCGATCTCAGTTGAAATTGTTATCAGGTCGAAATGGCTGCTTTTCACGATGAATCTTAATTAAAACCTTCACGGATTCGTGACACAAAGCTCTGCATTGTTTTTTTTAACGCGAATTCGATTTGTGTGTCAACAGCAAAACGAATCCGCGATCAAAACTATCGAAACAAATGTGTAAAATCGGTTTCTGTGATAACCAGGCCGTGATTAACATCAGACATGTCTTTGCAGCGGTTCAACGCTAACCCAGTTTAACTTACTCAGATGTAACGCGGAAATACCCTCGTGTTACCGCCGGCCAATTCGAAACACGCGCACAACTGGGATATGAAGAATTCGCGCTCAGAAATACCCAGCATTTTCATGTACATCTTACACTCTCGACGAAACAGTTGAATACTCTTAAAAAAGGTAGCCAGTTCTGAGATAACGAACACTTTGATGATCCGGCGTCATTTATAGCTAAGTTAGGCGAATAACAAACACATTAGTGATATAACGAAGCTAACATAAAGTAGCGGTGACATTGATTGACATACCTTAGGTAGTGATGGTACAATAACAGCAGTCTTGAATGCGGCTACTGGACCAACAAACTCACGTACACTCTGAATAACCTGATTCACCGCCTCTGCTCTTGAAATATCTTTTGCTGGCGAATACAAGCGCAAAGAAAAAAACAATTAAATAAAGTTCAACTTCTTTGTGGTCACTGAGTCATGAATTTTACCTACAGCGCGCAGGTACGTAAATCGTGAGTTATTTTAAGTACTTAAAGTACCGGTAGCTTTTATTAGCTCAACACTGAAGTGCAATTGCACCCTTCAAAGTGAAGTGAAGTGAAGTGTTCAAAAAAACGCGCTACTCTATTTCGTTGCTTAGGCATTGGTCACAATTTTTTCATTTTTTTTACAACACAGTAATGGTTTTCCATTGCAGCCGCGTATCGATACACGTAATTGTCCGCTCTGTGATTGGCTTAGATGTTCGGAAGACCAAACCAATGCATGTTACCTGTCAAAAGGCATTTGACATTTGGACACAACCGGTTTTTTTAACGGGTTTTCTCGTAGCCTTGGAGCTGGGGCCGTTCTTTCATTCGCGCCTTTTAACTCCCCTACTTTTACACCCAGAAAAAGTTACAAAACAAACCAGCAACTATAAAAACCGCTTCACGTACTTTTATCGATGACGATAAATCCAACAGGCAAGTGACCTTTGATCGGGTCTTCCTGTCCAACGCATGCTGCGTCGATCACGAAATCGAGGCGAATCATTCCCTGGAAAATAAAGCGAGAAACTCTTGCGTCATTACATAGAAATCATTTGGGCATATAGTGGCTAATCCGCTTCTCGCGACTTCGCCACTGGCGCGTGTTACTCTCAAACGTGATTCTACTATAAACAACTTTGACGAACGGTGGGGAGGAAAGATTGCGTGACGATGTTGAGGCCTCAAATGTAATAAATGTCCCTAAATGTAATAAAGGTCCTAAGTGTAATAACTTTTGGTCCTAAATGTAATAAAGGTCCTAAGTGTAATAACTTTTGGTCCTAAATGTAATAAAGGTCCTAGGTGTGATAACTTTCGACTCTAAAAGAAACAAAGGTCTACCTCGAGTATAATAATAGCAATTAGCTTCGGCTCAACATGAAGTCATTGTGATAAATATATAAGATTTAACTGTTTGGCCTTTTTGCACTTTTTTATAAAAAGGCAAGAAAGCACAAGATGTACTTCAGTGATAGCGATCAGAATGTACCAAATATAAAATAGTCAGAATCCAATAAAATGGAAGGCTTTCAGCAAGTGTCATAATTTCACTTTATTTTGCACGTCTTATTCGCCAGTGCCCAACAACAACAGTAGTTACTCAGTGTAAAACAAAAGTAGTACATTTGACCAATGTCAATTTAATGCTCGATCATATTAGTCTATTTACTGAGTATGCAAGGATTCAAAGTAATACGGCAACTACGTATTGATTTATCTTGAATTAATGGAGTAACAAGAACTATAAGTACATAAAGGAAACAACTAATTACTATCAGTATTTAAACCAAAAAGAAACGGACGGGAGTTTGAAAATCGAGCAAACACGCCTCTCTGATTTCTTTTCTAAACGTAAAAACAAAACCTAAAACGATCGTCTTTTTATCACTTTTTGCCTTGCCCTTATATATTGGTGACAAACATCCAAGTTCCAGTTCCTGTAAACAGTAGCTCTACCCACGTGTTGATCCATTTTGGACTTGCTATTATTTATTTAAATAAAAGTCCGCTGCTTGGGCCAAATCCTTTGCATAACTTGCGCATGCTATTGTAGCCATTTACGTGCAGTGACCCGATGGTTGTAACTGTCTTATGAAAGCCGACAGATATAATGACTTGTAAGTCGTTTAAGGCGATCATCAAGCTGACAAAGGGAACTATATAGGTAGTGATAACACTAAATTCAGTTCCAGTTAATGCAAAGTCTATTATCTTATCTAATACTTCATTTGGAAATTGAAAGTGCGCTTTATCAGGGTCTGGAAGGGGTGGGGGGGGGGGGGGGGGGGGGTCCCGATCCCGCATTCCCGCTTCTTTTTCAAGCGATTACCGCATCCCGAACTTTTTGTCATCGCTTTGCCGAATACCGTTTTTCTTCAGTCCTCAAAAATTCATTTAAAAAAGGACTGTTTTGCATAAGCTAATGAATTTAGGATGTAGATTTGCCCTTTTGGTTGTTATTTTGTTTTAGGCGTGTTGTGAGATATTTACTGCAGCATGGAATTAGTTCTTCATACCTCAGTACGATGAAAGAGCCCGATAAGAAAGATAAATTAAAGCTTTATTAAGCGGACGCGGTCACCATTTAGCGGCTTCCAAATTGGCTATTTAACAATTAGACCCGTAGCCCGCAAGGGCTACGGGTCAATAGCCCATGAGGCGAAGCCGAATGGGCTATTGACCCGTGGCCCTTGATGGCGAAGGGTCTAATTGTTTTAGTATCACCCAACTAGTCGGACAGAAAAAGCAATAATAAAGTTAGCAAATGCAAGTTGAAGAAAGATTTATTTGGGAATAAAACGAAAGAAAGCGTCACGAATTTCCCTACTCGATGACTATTACTAATAGTCCTCTAGTAGCGTAGCCAATCAAAATGCAGGATTTGCATTAGTCCACTAGTTGGGTGATACTAATCACCGTTATGTGTGGCTCAGTCAGTGACCTTATTGCATTTTAGGGCCAAAGGTTGTTACACTTGCAACCTTTATTACATTTAATTAGGGCCAAAAGTTATTACACTTAGGACCTTTATTACGTTTAGGACCAAAAGTTATTACACTTAGGACCTTTATTACATTTAGGACCAAAAGTTATTACACTTAGGACCTTTATTACATTTAGGACCAAAAGTTATTACACTTAGGACCTTTATTACATTTAGGACCAAAAGTTATTACACTTAGGACCTTTATTACATTTAGGACCAAAAGTTATTACACTTAGGACCTTTATTACATTTAGGACCAAAAGTTATTACACTTAGGACCTTTATTACATTTAGGGACATTTATTACATTTGAGGCCTCAACAACGAGCGAAAAACGCCTGCATAGGAGGTTACGTACAATAAGCACTATCTACTGACAAGGAGGTGAAAAAAAGATAAGCGGATTTCCCGAATAAGCGCCCGTAACGAGGGAATATGTGATTTATTCACCGAGGGCGCAGCCCGAGATAAATAAATCACATATCCCCGAGGTGCGGGGAGTTCTGAGCTTTGATTCCGGTGTGTTATTTACCGGTCTTGATCCGTTACAAAAACTCATAAAATTTCTTTCAGATCTTAACTCCTTGACCTTTATTCTTTTGTACATGGAAACAAAAAGAAAAGTTTGTACTTACCTCTTCCAAAGCTTTGGTGGAAATTCTGTGCCCTGCCACGTTAATGACGTCATCAGTTCTTGCCATGATTGACACAAATCCATCTTCATCCATGACGCCGTCATCACTCGTGTCATAATAACCCTGGCAGAAATTAAAAGCGTTGAGATTTGTTGACCAAGTATAGCTTACAAGCAGCAGCCACGAAGGGAGAACCATAAGTTTTAACGAGGATCACAACGGTTTCCAGCACTTTTGAGCTCTCATACTTTGATGGTTCAGTACTGCAATTCCTTTTCAGTTGCTGTTACAATAATGATATCAGCCAAATGTCCAGTCATTGCTGAACAAGATGTGGTCATCTTCATGACGTAACTGGTTACCTTAGTAACATTTTAATCTGTTAAAACATCCTTAACTCAAAAACTAACCCGGTGACCCCCATTTTATATAACTGAGAAACGATAAGCATGTTAACGAGATAAAACGTTTTGCAAAGTTAACTGAAAAAATTCTATGGAACGGTTTCAGAGTCACCTTAAATTTTCGGAAATTTAAGGTAGTGATGGATTTGTGATATCTTTATTGTAGCAGCAACTGAAAAAGGTCTGTAGAACTAACCCAGCAAAGTTTAAGAGCTAAAAAAATGCTGGAAACCGTTGCAAGCCTCCTTAAGTCTTAAGACTCGCCTATTTACGACATACTACTTTGACTTCTGTTGTTCAGCTCAGCCAGAATATTTCAAAATTCTCGACATTCCTTGGCTGGAAGCAGGCTGTTATAGAAAGTACCTCCCCGGAAAATAATTCATATTGTTGCTTTCTACTTGCACTTTTGTCCAGTGTTGTAAACTCGAGTTGTTGAGGGCCAGATATTGATAAATAAACATGACCGTTGTTATTTAATGCAAGCGTTACCGGGTATTTTGTGAAGTAGGTTTTGATAAACCTGTCATCTGCCCTCCAAAGAGTCGACATGGTTCCAGGCGGAAGCGGAAGCCTGAAAGGAAAAAAATATTAAACAAATTAAAATTTTAACTTAGCTCAGAGGCTCTGAAAAGAACCTCAATATGATATCATTTATTTTGTTCTCCCAATCCTCAGAGTCAAGTTGAGAATTTTGGCCAATTAGAAATATTTCATTTTTTTTTTTTCTGATTTTAAGACTTAAACTGATATGTTCAAAACAAGAAGTTTGTTTCCTTACTTGACGACAACTTGACCCAGATCACCACGGTCAGCTTCCGACAAATCTTCCTTGACAACCTTGACTGCAAACAGGAAGTAGAGATTTAAGTAAAATAAGAAATGACTCCATCGCCCTCTTTCTTATTGCTTACTGCTCTTCGTTTTTTTGCGACTCAGTTGACCTACATTGCCGAATTTTCAGCGGCTACTGTAGTGGCCAGATATGGTTATTAAGCAATATGGTTGAGCCTGCAGTCAAGTATTCTTTTGTGGAAAGACATGCAAACGAGGCAACTGTCAATCTGACCCAGTTGCCTAGTTACTAGTATACATTTTCGTGTATATTTGTTACTGAATAAGACTGCTACTGTTACAGTGAATCATTTCAATATAAGAAATTGCGCACTTTTTTGGCGCTTCTTGTACAGCAGATAAAGACAAGCTCACTTGTGAGATTTGTCCTAAAACAAGTCAGTGATATTTTCTGTGACTAGTGTGTCAAAGATACCTTGTCCCTAGTGTATAGAGCGTATTCACTCGGGTGACCAGCGGCCATATTGGTTTACCTAAACAAAAGACGATATTTGAATAAAAATATATTTTAATTCCTGGTGGGATGGCTTGGTACACCAATATGGCCGCTGTTTCTTTGTTTTGGAACACCAATATGGCTGCCGTGACGTCATGTGAATACGCTCAATAGTTTATTCAGACCGCTATGATCTCTAAAAATACTCTTTCTTTGATATGAGTAATGGGTAATTCGCTCTTTATCAAGACAAATCAAGGCTGGCCTGCTTCATAACGCGCCTTTACTAGATAACAAGTTTTGTTCCATAACAGGCTTAGTTCGTTGCATCAAAGTAATGATGGGCATTTTCTTACCATCATATCCAGGGACCGCTTTTCCAGTCGTCTGCAAATGCTCATCCATGGGTCGACCCAGGCCTACCGCGTGCGCTGTGATGGCCCAGCCAGTTTCTATAGCAACACAGCGCAGTCGAAATTGTAAGTATTTATGGCTGGAGACCTGTTTCGTTTCAAGCCCAGCCCCTCTTGCGCCGAGCACATTTGCGATTTGTGGGGAATGGGGAGGGGGGTGGGGTAAGGACTATGTTATGACGTTTGCCCAAATGTCGTTTCGAAAAGAAAACGCGAATACATTTAGGCAATCAAGCTCCAGTTTAAAAGGTAAATGTCAAGTGTTTTTGCGGCAGTTATGATTTTTCTCCAAACTGGTAATTAACTTTGTGTTTTTACGTCTCTTACACGTATCTTCGTGTTACTATAAATTACGGTCTTTTTTGTTCCATATAACGTAGGTCAAATTTGGCAGAAATAAACAACAAAATCCGACAATGTGAAACATTAAAATGACAAAAACTGTGGTGTTACTTGAAGTTGACGTGAATAACCTTGACAATGGAGTCAGTTACCGATAATAAATCCAATATCACCCTACCAGTCTGCCACCAATTGTCATAAACTGGCGCGCTGATGGCTTTCCTAGTCCACAACATGGTATCTTTGTCCATATGTTCTCCAGCCACGAACAGGTCACGAAAACTAGCAATAACAAAAACAATAACAGTTTTGCATTGCAATGGACTTTAAATTACGCGCAATAAATATTCTCTGCCTGTCCAAGCCCTGTTTCAGGGTCAAACCTCTGCTTACTTATTTCGTCACCTTATACATTCAGTTATTATCAAACTACTATGTTTTAAAGGCGAAGTAGAGAGGAAGGGGTTATCAGATTCATCCTTTAAGTCTACGTCTACGTTTCCTGGCTATGACAACTGTATACAATGGATCAACCGTCGTCATTTTCCTTCCTCAAAACAACACGAACAAAACAGGGAATTTCTTTAAATCGATTGAAATGTGCGTATCTCCTTGAGGTTGTTTTTTTCACTTCTTTTCATTGACTTTTCCATCGACTGGCCAATCAAAAAACCAAGTCCGTGTAGGAAGCGTAGATCTTAAACTAGTCGCTTGCCGATAAAAGTCACGGGAAGTGACTGGCTGAATGAATGGCTCGGAAGTTTGGAAAACCATTTCATTGGTTTTTACTCAGTGTTAAACTAGATTCGCCTCTACACATTTATACTAAAGACCAAAATGCCTCTCTAGCTAAGTTAATCATTCCTACCAGAGATGTCGTTAGTGTTTCTCTTGCCTGATTCTTCCTGTCTGCAGCTACACAGAAAACGTTTTTATGCCTTCTAGCAGCACTCGTCTTATTCCTCGAGGGCATCAAAAAGCTCAAACTTACTGTGACAAATCGTACTGTTTAATTAACTCACAGTTTGGATCCTGCAAACAAACCAAACCAATGTCAATTGAAGGTGGGTTTCCACTGTCGTGTAATTTTAAGTGTGTCAACGGTCCTGAAAATGCATGGACGGTTTGCGTCTGAGGAAAAAGTTGAACCACATTCAACTTTTTTCTGCAGAAGCGAGACGTCCATTCCTTTTCTAAATTTTATTTTACACACGTGGCTCGTAAATGTAACACGGCAAACCAATCGCAACGCCCGTGAAAAATGCAACAAGCCAATCCGCACAACGCCCGTGAAAAATTGCAACAAACCAATCACAAGACCCGTAAAAATAAACCAACAAGCCAATCATAACGCCTGTAAAAAAGAAAACAGAACCAGCAGAAACATGCAACGCAACTAGCCAATCACAAGAGAGCAATGGGAATAAAAACAAATGACCCTTGGTGGCTTGGAAACTACGTACACCTGAGGGTTTAGGGTTAAGGCCGGCGTGGAGCCAAGTACAAGAAAAAGGTTTCTGAGCTTACCTCAGCTCGAATGATCCTGATGGCTGTTGGGGCAGTAAACATACTAACCACTTTGTGTTGCTCGATTACACGAAAAAATCCACCAGCGTCTGGGGTTCCTACTGGTTTGCCCTAAAAATAAACGAAAGTAATGTCACTATCGCGATCCAGTCCACCCACCTTTACAATTTCCCTTTTTCCTTCCCCTACCTCCATGCAGGGGATCACTTTCTTTTTACACGGGTAACTAGAAAATCTTAAATAAACTTACAACTAGAAATATAGAAGGGAATTGGCTTTAACGCGACAGGTGCTAAAGAAAGCATATAAATTTTCCTTTTACCGTCAACTCAGTCCCATTCCTATCCTCGTTTCTGACGCGCCTGTTGGCGGCAGTTTTGGCGGGAAATTTGTTTGTCAGCGCGGCGGCAAGTTTTTCGAAAAAAAAAAAGTTCAGAAATATCGCCATACTTTTTACTGTAATCAGTACGTTTTAGCAATTCAAGAGAAAAGAAAGAATGCCTTTTGTAAACAGACGAAAAGGAACTTCTTCAAGAACGGTTTCGGGGAAATTCAAGGTAACCTTGAGTTCATTTAGTACGCGCGCGAACAAATTTGCGATTCGCATTAAAATTTTCTTGCTTATTTTAATGTTTTCAGAAAGCTACTCCGCTGATAAGCTCTGGAATGATGAAAAAACTGGAACCAGTTCTCCAGTTTGAGAAGCGAACAATGCACCATTGTCCTCTTGGAAAAATTAAGCCGCTCAATGCTCCTCAAGACGATATTCAATCAAAAAAGCGAAAAGACCCAGATGAGTTCTGTTTTCCGTCGTCTCCGAGGAAAAATGGCAGAGACGAGGCAACTACTTCAAAAGGCGAACCAGAGAAGCAAATAAAACTGACAAAAAAAGCTGCCAAGAAAGCTAAAAAGGTTTTTAAGGTACGCTAAGATAGTGGAAGCAGTTAAGAGGGAGGCCGAGAGCTGTTTGAAATTCTTAGGACAATTCTGTTGTACCACTCAGTGCATCCGTTCATGAATTAACAAATATGCAAAGGAGTACATGAAAAGTAGTAAAACTGAAAAAAGGAATTCAAAATAAATGGTTCGGTTCACCATGAAAAAAATCTTTGTTGTAGAAGTTGGCGCTGGAGCACGTTCATACAATATTATTTACATGGCCTTGGGGATGTTGACATTTGTTTGTTTTGAAAATAAAATATTTTTGGCGCATTTCACTCGGGGGGGGGGGGGGGGGGGGGCGCTTTTAATTTCCTTGGCAATCATTTTCTTAAATAATGACATTTTTTACATACTTTTACAGAGATATGCCAATGAAGAAGTGTTAGAGACTATTAGAAGCACAAGAGAACACATCCAGTTATTGAGAAGTCAGCTTCACGAGAACAAGAACTGGGCTGATCAGCAAAGATTTCACTAACCAGATACTATGCAGGCCAGTCTGCGAGAGTACATATCAAGTAATGTTACTAGCATTTGGATGAAAAAAGTTTGCCAATGTCTTGCAGCTGGTCTATAAAGCATCCTATGATTGCATAGACACATTTGCTGTTCACAGTGTTACGGACAATATTCAGCATGATAACTATTGCATTTTGTATTTTGACAATATAACATCAGCAAGACTCTTGAATAATAATACTAAAATTTCTAGATACTAAAAGTAATAAATAATAATATTTTCTCTGCACTATATCTAACTTGTGGATTTAGTAACAGAAACATGATTTCAGACAACAAGTAACAAGCTGGATGCCATCACTGTGACTTGCATGACATTGTTGTGGCAGAAGTAGAAATTCATATACTTTAGTTTGTTTGAAATAAGGTAAGGGCTTATGGGCACCCAAATATTCAGTGAGTAACAAAATCATACTTGTATAGAAACAATAGAGTGAGGTAAAATAAACCAACAGAGAGAAAATTATCAGCAATCTTCTACATTACATGTACCTCAAATAAAACTGTGGTGCACCCAGACAACAAAGGAGCATAAACTATGTAGGAATGGCCAACAACCCAGCCAAGATCAGAGGCTGCCCACCAGACCTGAAGAAAAGGCAATGAAAAAAATTCAACCAGTGTAGATTATAATCAGATGGAGATGATTTAAATGACTTAAGTGTTAATTGCAGTTCTGATAGCAGTTTACATAGTTACCTCTCCAGGATTAATGCCATACAAATTTCTCATGCTCCAGTGAAGGGCTACGCCATGTCCACCATTCTCTCGCACAATACCCTAAGAAAACCAACATGAAGAAAGATTAAATTGAAATAACTAAATATCAGGTACTGCTATTTGGTATCTGTTGAATATCAGATAAAAGAGTTTTGGGTTGAGTTACCACCCCTCTGAAAATTCCAGTTGAGCTTCATACTTTCCTTTTAAAGTTTTTACCTTTTGGCTCAATTTCCACTGCTCTATCAAGCCTGGTCTTTTTTTTCTCCCCAAGAAGAGACAGCTGGACGTGTGAGTGGCCAATTATGTCTGTGACGTTGTTACTGGTCATCGGAAATGTCATCCTAAACACATGTTTTCTCCCCAAAACTAGAATTTCCAGTGACAATGACTCTCGGCTAGAGTGGCTATGGATATTTTATGAAGCCACACATTTGGTTTGAAAACTGTAAGAGTCCTTTTCTAAGTTTTACTTAAATCCACAGAACTGTCGGACTGTACCTTTGGGTCACCTGTGGTACCAGATGTGTATAGAATATACAAAGGATCGTTTGACAGTACAGGTACACAGTCATGTGGTTGTGCCTTCTCCATCACTTGATCCCATGTGATATCCTGCCCTGGAATGATATCACCTGAACACTGAACACAAGAATGAGATATCAAGCAATAAGTAGATGACCACAAGATATTTTACTGTAGTTTTCTTTTTAGGTCCAAATTGAAGTGCATGCATGTACACCTTCATGAGCACAGATATATGTAAATCCCTCTCCAGCAGTTGAAAGTTTTATGTCATCCATTGAAACTTGCGATTAAAATCTAATCCACTGGATAAATTAAAGTTATTCACTTTCTGTACAACTGGAATGAAATTGTTTTTCCCTAGCATGGGTGAAGATCAAAATTAAGTTCTGACTTATACATCTTTACAAATAGAGGATGGCAAAGGGGAGAATGGTAATACCCTATTTTATACACCATTTAAGTTTTACATGGCTGAACAGTTAACTGCCTCATTTCTGCCCATATCATGAGTCGTGGATCACCCTTTTTCTACTCGCTGAACATTCGCTGCGGGATCACTCATATAGTATTTTATCGGTTTTTATTTGGGATAGAAAGAGGGAATTCAAAACAAGCAATTTGTTAGGCAGAAGGTTTTGACTAGAATGGAAGAAATATAATCAGCACATACTAATCTGATAGAAATTTACCTGGTCCCTTTGGTACACGATACAAGTTGAAGGTTTGAAGCTGGACAACTTGATAGCCTCATCCAAAATAGGTTTGTAATACACTAAACGAGTGGGCTCAATACCACAAGATGCAGTCACCACAACTCGTGGCTAGAAATAACAACATAACAACTCATTCAATTATATATTAATTCAATGTATAACATAATAAGTGTCAAGTTTTTCTATGATGTAATGAGTTCATCAATCACACACTACTGGAGTGTAGATTTAAAATTCCTGATTTTATTCATTTGTTACTCTGAATACATAATACAAAATTTTAAATTTTTTTGCTTACTTCAGCATGCTCTATCCTTCTTGCTAACTCCTGTGCAGCAAAACCGCCAAACACAACAGAGTGGACTGCACCAAGTCGAGCACAAGCCAACATGGCAATAACAGCCTACAAAATATCCAAAATGAACATGAAAAATGTCAGTATAACAAATTGAATCGTAAAAATCACTGCCCATAGACACAGGGAGGATGTGTTAAGCAGGTGTCTGTGTATAATTTTGCAATACTTTTTGCATTTTTTTATATATATTTTGCTAGGTTTCAATCCAACAAAGACAGCATCCAGGCTGTCTAGCATAATATCAGAGCCTCCCAGCTTCAATTAACACTGAACTACATGTAAAATATAATAGGGCTTTCAATGTACGCCTGGGGTGCAAATGTATGCAGGAGTTGTATGCCAGGCATCACTTTTTATATACAGACCCATGATGCTAGGTAATAATATTAATTTATACATTTCAAGACCCAGTACCTGATGATAGTTTCAGTACATAAAGGACGAAGGATAATCCGAATAAGTTCATTGTGCCACAATAATTTTGACAACAAATGATGATCTTGGAAAATAAACTGTAATATTTCGGTTTAAGCTATACCATCAACAGACTAAGAAAATTAACATACAAGCTAGATCTTAAATACTGTGGGTGACGAGACGAAACAAAAAGTTTACTCAGGAGAATAGACAGAGTTCTCTGCTGGATTTCAGCAAAACTCCTGTTCCGTACAAAATCAAAACTCCTGTTCCGTACATCGGAGATAAAACATCGCAACTCTTAAGATCCTTCAAAAGAAAGCTTCGCAGATGCCTTGCAAACCCTAACATCGAGATAAAAGTACGCAAGAAAACAACGAAATTATGTTTCTACACCAACAACAAAGATCAAGTTCCACTCTTGAGTAAATCACATGTTGTTTACAAATTCAATTGCCCTGGTTGCCAATCAGCGTACATCGGCAAAACAGACAGAACTCTTTTCGTCCGAACACATGAACACGCTATCTCTGACAAAGAGAGCGCAATTTACAAACACCTGCGAACGTGTGATCATTTAATTTTCATCCGTAATTTGTGTAATTTACGGGATACTTTAAATACTGACATTGTTCCACCTCCTGTTAGTTATGACAAAGAATATTTTACCCAAGTTGTCCGTGATAATACAACAGTACTAGACTGTGACAATAATTGGAATCTTCTCCTGTACAAAGAGGCATATTTCATCAAATGCCTAGCACCTTCTCTCAACAATGGTCTGAAATCCAGCAGAGAACTCTGTCTATTCTCCTGAGTAAACTTTTTGTTTCGTCTCGTCACCCACAGTATTTAAGATCTAGCTTGTATATTAATTTTCTTAGTCTGATGATGGTATAGCTTATACCGAAATATTACAGTTTATTTTCCAAGATCATCATTTGTTGTCAAAATTATTGTGGCACAATGAACTTATTCGGATTATCCTTCGTCCTTTATATACATTTCAAGCTTGATCAAATCATCCAAGAACAAGAAGATGCAAGCATCTTAAAACCGCGCTTTTTAAATTAACTCCATTTTTGCTAATTAACAGGTTTCTTACTCAGAAAAGTCGCGATTAAATTAAATTTGTTTTGTACTAGGAGTAAAGGCCCAGCAAAGTAGTCACGCGAGTCACACAATCCAATATATTGCACCATCGCCCATAGCCGTTGTGAAATTTATGATGACATAATGGTCTTTATCTGGAACTTCACTTGGGACATGTATGAGCATGAATTAAAAATTCCGCTATTTGAACGCTATTAATAACAGCTAGTTTCTTTACGTTAAAGTCACGATTAAATATAATTGGTTTATACCGTGAGTTAGGCCGTAAGAAGGTAGTCACGCGAGTCTCACATTTCAGGCTTTGCATTGTTCACAGCTATCTTTAGTACGGCAGTGTACGGCAGTAATTTCCCTACCAATGACGTAATCCTTGCAAGTGCTTACCTAGGCACAATTTCTTTCCTTCAGATCTCTGAACTCGCTTCAATGAAACAGTCAAAGAATTCACTTCAATTGCCTTAACCCACGAGAAATACTTGCAAAATTTCCAACTTATTAATGACCATCGCTTCTGGCGAAATAAGCTTGCAAAATAAGCAGCATATTTTTTGTCACGTCACGAAAGTGAAAGCTGCAACGACAGCGCATTCCGTTGCTGAGGTAATACCATTTTTTTAGTGTATTCAATATTCGCTTCGAATCCAACGCTTTGATAAAACCGCAGGCAGCCCAAGCTCACGTTTCGAGCGGTTGGTGGGTATAAATTGGTGTTGCGTAACACTAGACCGTTGAGAATATTATAATGCTTTGTATGGGATTTGGGTCGATTTTGGCCGTATTTATGCTTAAAATACAGTAAATATACAAAATAAACTTACTTTTGCCATTTGCTGTGTCCTTTTGCCTGTTTTGCGTCTTGAAGTGGTGTTTTAGTCGATTTTTCTCTTCCCTGTTCCTTCCTTCCTAAGACGGAGTCAAGGCGAAACACTGCCATGGCGATCGATCCGCGATCGAGCGGTGATTTTTAGCCCGAAAATTGGTCCCAACGGCGTCTTTTCCTTTCTCACGTAAAGGTCGTTAGCTCTCCTCCTCCCACGAATCCACAGCTTTGGAAAATCTCAATGCATACCCTTTGAAATAAACCGATTTCCACGACTAATCCATAGGTTTCGGAGGTCTGCAATTCCTGTGTAATTCGAAGTTGACACGACCGTTTCAAACTAGGCTTAGCGGTCTGGCCTGGTGTCAAATCCACATACGTCCACGGGAGGGAAGGTAAAAATTACTTAGTCGCAATTGCGGATTGCATAAATACGGCCAAAATCGACCCAAATCCCATACAAAGCCTTATAATATTCTCAATGGTCTAGTGTTACGCAACACCAATTTATACCTACCAACAGCTCGAAACGTGAGCTTGGGCTGCCTGTGATAAAACCAAAAGAAAATATATATATTACACACAATAAAAAAATATATCCGCAACATTTTCCTTACATTCGTGTTTCAATTTGTTTGTTCTATGAGTGAAGGGCTAGCAAAGTAGTCATGCGAGTCGCACACTCCAAGGTTTACGTTATCCCCGGCTATCTTTAGCTTGGTGCTTTTTTCCCCAAAAATGACGTAACCCCTGCACGCTCAGGCACGCTCGATTGTTTACCTTTGCAAATATTTAATTTTCCTTCAAATCTCACTTATGTCCAGGATTGAACGCAAGTATTGTTTAATAAGTACTTCATGTTTGACTGAGTTATTTGGCATTTCCATATTACTTCATATTTGACGGAATTCGGTGTGTTTTGGTGAAATTTTATTAAGGAGGACACTTTGTGATGCCTATCATGAGGAACGTGCATCTCATTAGCGTTCAATCCTGGACATATCTGTCAAATCTCTGAACTCGCTTCGATGAAACAGCCAAAGGATCCACTTCAATTGCCTAAATCCACAAGAAACACTTGCAAAATTGCAAATAAATTAATGACCATTGCTTCTGGCGAAATAAACTTGTAAAAGTACAATCTTACTTTTCACGTAGCGAAAGTGAAAGCTGCAACGTCAGCGCATTCCATGGCTGATGTCATACCTTTTTTTAGTGAATTCAATATTCCCTTTGAATCCAACGCTTCGAAAAAACCCAAAGAAAAATATATATTATTCACAACAAAGAAAACATTATCCGTAACATTTCCCGAACATCATTGTTCCAACAGCTTTTGGCGAATAAGCATCCCAGGTTGCGTGATTCAGTCCCGATCGTGATTTGGCCGAGGGGAGGTTTGGGTCTGGTCACCGACAAAAAAATGAAAAAATCCCGTGCAGAGCAAGAACCACACTCTGCCCGTGGCCGTGCGGTTAATAAGGAACAAACTGCTGCCAATACTTAATGCATTATTTTGTATACCTGAGGAACCATTGGCATATAAATCACAACTCGGTCTCCTTTACCAACATTTAACTGTGAAAGGGCACCAGCAAACTTTGCTACCTAAAACAAAATTTACATCACCTACTGTTTAATGTCACTTAAAAACGACAAACAATCAATCATTGTCACCAGTTTAAGAAGGGATCATAAACGTTACAGGGCAAAGTTATCTACTTTTAAGAGGGACAGGGAGGGGGGTTGGGTGAGCCCAGAATAATAGGTGCAGGAGGCTGCAGAAGAGAGGGTGGGAACAGGGATTCCCAAGGCAAAGCAGTGGAACCATGAGAAATTGAAATTGAAATTATAGAAATTGTACAAACCTAAGAGTTGGGTGTCACCAAAGAAGGGGCAGGAACAGGGAGTACAAGGTATGGGGAGTGGAAAGTACAGAAATCTCTGCGTGCACCCCCACCCCCCCCCCCCCCCATCTTCCCCCATACGCACCACCTAAGAAGTTCTTACCAAGCGCTGTAGGTTTTGATATGTGTACATTTCTATCTTGCCACTCAATGGACTGTCATAAATCAGAGCTGTGTGATTTCCTTTTCCTCTTTCAATATGTCGATCAAGGCAGTTATAGCAAGTGTTCATCTCACCACCAACAAACCTTCAATAGAAACAGTTTAAATTGATATTTTTATACATGTTTGCTTAATAAATGATTCAGGGAAATGCGAGAATAACAGTATGATAAGCTGGAACCATGTAAAAGGTAGGTTAAAGGTAAGTCTGCTTGTGAGCCTGTTTATATATTTTTCTTCGGTCTTGACTAAGACACCTTCAGATCAGAGCATGAGTATGGCTTTAGAATAGTCTGATTCTGAGAGCCCTCACAGCACTCTTCCCTGTTGTTGACCACTTCAAAAGGAGACCATCTGTACAAGGTAAAGCCTTGAGCCAAGTGATGCAAACCCCCAGAGCTTATCCCGGATTCTGTAGCATTAAGCGACTAGGAGTATTTCTGCTCCCCCCTTGGATGAGATGTTAGTCCATCACAGGGTTGCCCCTCAGCATTAGTTTGCAGGTACCCATTTATATGCCTGGGAGGAGTAAGACACTACAAGAGTAAAGTGACCCTGGCCAGGGCTTGAACCGGGACCATTTCTAGTCCTGCATGCTAACCATTAGGCCACCGTGCCTCCCATCAGTACAAGATTGGTGTGAAAAGTGTATTTATAGCATAGCAGAGCCGTGCAATCAAATTCAATATAATTTAAGCGTGCACCATAATCCAATAGTGTTTTCCGTGAAATATGATTTACCATCTTTAACAGTCATGAACTGTGTGCATGAACCCCCTTAACACCTCGCAAAGTACGATTATGATGATTAAGATGGATTATGAGTATGATATGATTTTGATTAACAATTGGTTCATGCTTTAGCAAGCACTAACGAGTTATGGTGCACACGGGAAGTTTGGAGAGCACGAAAGAAGTGTAAGAGTTGCTCAAGGCAATAAAATGCTTATGGGATGTCTGCGTTAATTGCTTAACAACTGTTTTAAATATATATACAAATTTAAATATATATGAAAATTTAAAAACAAGTGTCCGAAAGGATTCAGAAAGCTGGGGAGAGTTGAAAAATGATATCAACTGCCCCAGTGATTAATAATAATGAATAACAATTATACGAACGTTTATCAATAACATACACATGTCTACTGGTCGGGAAATCCATCTATTTTAATACTACATTTAATCAAATTAGCCTTAACCTTTTTAATTAAAAAAAAGTCATGCTGCACGGGCAAACAATTTATATTTCACGAATATTAAAGCTTAATTAAAAACAACCTACCATTTTGTAAAAGGTGGATTCTTATTGTCCAAAACTTTCCCAAACGGTTTATACCAGTCGATCTCGTCCGCCAGTTCTCCCCAGAATTCTTCTGGCTCTTCGATGGACTTCTTGAACACCTCATCGTATTCGCGCAACACCCGTTGATGTTGCTGTGAGCTGTGAAAATGACGGCTTATCGGCACGGCTGTTCCACAACGTAAACTTTGTGCCACTGCTAGTTTCTGCCACGAATTCCACACACTTTGAGAGCAAATCTTCCCGTGCACACTTTTCAAGCGAGCTGCGGTTTGAACCACACGTAGCATCGCCATTTTGATGTGCAGCCTGGATCCCTGTCTCTTGACTCTCTTGCTCTTTTGAAAACGAAAACAACCAACAACCAACAACCCGCCGAGAGAGATAGCGTGACATGTCGGGTGTCATGGTCACGTCCTGGTGCACTCTTTCCGAAGCGGAAGTCGTAAAACATGACTCCCCTCACGTGCACCAATTTAAACTGACGTGCCAAACTTAACGCCGGCGTTTTGCCCAACGAAATGCAAAACAACCACTTCCTAAGCATAATATGATAGGCTTTCTAAAAAACAATAATAATAATACGGTATGGGATCGGTTTTCTTGTGCTCAACCTCTCTCAACCGAGCCCAGTCCCCAGGGTCTTCTGCAAAACCCGGGCGTCGGCCTGTCACGCAATCACTACAGCATTCCGTGACGTTCTAAAGTAAGTGACGGACCATTATTTTTCTGGAGGGGGGATGAAAAATCTCTCTCTGCAAACTTTTTTTTTAGCTATACACCTATACAAAATTTTTTTCTAACAACACCTTCCTGCAAACAATTTTTTTTCGATCTTTTTTAACCACAATCTGACACAAAAAGGAGGTTCGCTTTTGCTGCCAGCGACCAATAAACACCTCTGAACTCATCTTTTTCGTTTTCTGAGACGTACACCACGAAGATTGGTGGCAGTAATTTTTTTTTAATTTTTTTAAATTTTATAACGAAGACTAGTGAGCAGCACAAGGAAAGACTTCCTGTGGTTGTCAGCTTGTCGTTTATTAATACATATGTTATTGCGTGTTGTTATATTTTGGGGGGCATACGATTAGCGCTAATCGTATGGCCCCCAAAATATAACAACACGCAATAACATATGTATTAAGGCGTTTTTTGTAACGTCCGTTTACAGCATATTTTAGTTATTATTCACTTCAATGGGAAGTTGTAGCTAGGCACGCGAATGTGCTATATATGCTGTTCCTTTGCTAGTTATATTCATTCCCTGAAGAAGTCTCAGTTAGAGACGAAACGCGTCGGAAATAAACGACAAGCTTACAACTACAAGAAGTCTTTCCTTGTGCTGCTCACTAGTCTTTGTTAAAAAATTAAAAAATTAAAAGTTTCTCTGACTTCTATGCAAACTATTTTTTTAATACATATGATGTTTGCAAACAATTTATTTTGTCTCTTTAGGCCCTGCAACCAATTTTTTTCAATATTTTTCATCCCCCCCCCCCCCCCCTCCAGAAAATAATGGTCCGTCCCTAACAGTTGCCCCGTGCGAAGAATCGAACGTTTGAGTTGACCACAAAACGTGCTTTAAATTATAAACTTTCCATAATTTTATACCGATGAAAGTGGAAACCGACATTTTCAAAGATATCCCTCCGAGGAACTTTTCCCACTGAAACGCAATGCAGAAATTTCGGTACTGCCAAGTGAGATAATCCTCTTGAAGTGAGGACAAAGGAATAGATTAGTAAAGAAATCTAACATGACAGCCAGAAGTTAAGACCGGGAGAGGCACTACTTGTTGAGAGCACCAATTTGAACAACAACAAAGTAGCCCCAATTAGGGACGGCGGACATTATATTATACGACAATGACATTATATTTTTGTTTTTATTTTAAGGATCCTATGAACAAATAATAAAAAGAAAATGTACTTGAATCGTATTTGCTTCATTTAGTGACGAGAATTTACAAACCTACAACCTTGTTCAAAACCTGTCAGAGACTTTTCGTGTTTACGTATATGTACTTCCTTACGCGTTAACTTCCCACACACTGGGAACTTATGTTAAAACCCAGTTCAGTGTACTAAGGCTGAAAAATATGTATCAAGCTCACAAAACTTCCAAAATATTACTGGTGAGCACAAAAAGTGCCTGTCATTTTACACTTATCCAGGTTGTTTTTTTTTTTAAGAAGAGAATGCTGAAAATGCCGTTTCTGAGCCTCTAGATCTCAGAATTTTTGGGGGAAGATGCCCCCACACCCCCTACAAGCTCGCGCCTTAGGCGCTCGTTTTCAAGCCCCCACTACAAAATACGCTCCGCGTCCCTGCCAATGGCTACCTGCCGACCCGGCGCTGCACATACTTGCACAAAATATCGAGTTACATAATTCAGATATGGAATACGTGACCGCCGATTTCTAATCGGGCCTCCTGATAACCAATCAGAATCGATCGAGAATTTTTTTAATATTTTTATATATTGACAGCAAATGAACAAACATATCCATTTGTTCCTCATTTTAAAGTTTCTTTCAAAGATTCCTTACGCGCCGAACTCACAAGCGTTTACATCACTGAATTTGAATATTCTGACATCAACGTCGGTGCTTATTTAAGGTCAGTGAATCAGCAGTTACTCTAACACACTGTAGATGAGATTTTGCGACATCTAAATTCAACAAAGGCGTGGTTAAATATCAGGCGACGCGGAAGACTAAACGGTTGATAATACTTACCGCCATTCCTAGGATCATTATTCAATTATTCTGACTATCACAAAAACCTTGTGGAAAAAACAGTAAAACAGTAGATAGCTACGGCCATAGACTTGCACCAAGTCGCCCTCTTTTAGCGAGCGTAGCGAGCCGAAAAGCGTCGCGAAGCGACGACCGCGAAGGACTTTGTGAAAGTCTACTACGGCCATGAACATTTATTTATCAGTAAATCAACAGGTCCCCCCCTCCCCATCCCAGGAGTGCTTTGGACGCAAAAGACGTCCTTTACAGACTAGCGGCATGCATAATAGGCCCTTTACGGGCAGAAGCTATCTTCTATCTTTGAGCAGAAGTTTCCTTCCAACGTGCCAGCAGACTTCCCGTATTCCCGGCATAGTCAATCGAACCCAATCGAACTAAATTTCAATCGAACTCAATCGAACTCAATTCATGGATTGAGTTCGATTGAGTTCGGCAATCGAACGAAATCGAACTCACCGAAAAGAAAAAAAAATCAATCGAACCCAATCGAACGTTCGATTTTCGAACTCGCGATTTGTGTAAAACAGGCGTTGAAAATCCACAACCAGATCTTGAAAGCTCGAGTTACTTCAACCCGGAGTGTAGCGCACGTGTTTTTCGTAAACGAAGAAATTCCACAGAAATGGCTTCAGATGCGCTCTGGATTGTAAGCTTCAAATGTGTAGTAAAAGGCTACCAGAGATGCCGCTTTGACGTCAAGGATGGCGATGTTTTTAATGGTTTTAAAGAAAATAAGCGAGATTGTAAAAACGCACAAGAAAAACCTGTTTTGATGGGCTTGCTTTGGGCTTACTTTGTATAGGTTTACCAGAGCTAATCGAATGCAATCCATTTAATTGTGTTCGATTGAGTTCGGTTTCCGAACCCAATCGAACACAATCAGATGGATTTCGTTCGATTGAGTTCGATTTTTTCGATCGAATTCGATTTGTTCGGAAATCGAACTCACTGAAAGTCTGGTGTTCGATTTCGTTCTATTGCCGAACTCAATCGAACTCAATCCTCGGATTGAGTTCGATTTCGTTCGATTGAGTTCGATTTTCGAACGTTCGATTGACTATGCCGGGCGTATTAGATAGCGCCCGCATTCTGTAAATACGGTGTTGTCACCTGTGTCACGTACGTACAATTTAACTTATTTACAATGCCACTACGCCAACCGAGGCCACCCAAGTTGATGTCGCACTGTAATAAAAATAATCTGAATTGGACTATTAAATCTCCGATTAGGGACAAAATTGTTACGTCTGTACCGGATGCAAATGAAGGCAAATAGTTTACAAAAATGTTTAAACAAGCAAGCAACCGTGGACGATGGTCCTACTGGTGTACGTTGGATCAAATAATGATCTGATCGGTTTAAAATAGAAAAATGAAGACTATAAAAAAGCAGAAACCGATACAACGTAGAAAGGTTTTAAATTTGTGTACTATATTTCGGCTGGCCAAACCAGCCTTCTTCAGGTACAATGGGAAATTACATTGGGAAGGGTTTTATATTTAGTGATTGCGGTATTTTGCGTAATACCGGAAATACGTAAAGGTAATGAAATTGACAGTGTAGAATGAAATAAAAATAGAGTAAAATAAACTAAAAATAATAAAATAGCTGATAATACAGTACAGATAAATAAATCAGTATGTTTCTTCGCGAATGTTAAGACCTTCGGGATCAATTGTCCTGCCTTTTAAGATTAAAAAGGCTTCCCTGTTGCGCAACATTTCCTATCCTCTCCTAACCACACTGCTAATGACATGCAACTAATCCCCATCGAAAAAGTCTTTTCAAACAGGGACTCAATCCGTAAGGCCAGGGAAGCCTTTTTAATCTTAAAAGGCAGGACAATTGATCCCGAAGGTCTTAACATTCGCGAAGAAACATACTGATTTATTTATCTGTACTGTATTATCAGCTATTTTATTATTTTTAGTTTATTTTACTCTATTTTTATTTCATTCTACACTGTCAATTTCATTACCTTTACGTATTTCCGGTATTACGCAAAATACCGCAATCACTACATATAAAACCCTTCCCAATGTAATTTCCCATTGTACCTGAAGAAGGCTGGTTTGGCCAGCCGAAATATAGTACACAAATTTAAAACCTTTCTACGTTGTATCGGTTTCTGCTTTTTTATAGTCTTCAAATAGTTTACCATTGTTCGGTGAGTTCGTTTATTTTTGTGCAGTGCTGCTACAGGATTTTTCATTCCAACTGTTGTGCACGCAAAGGAACCAAATACGAATCTCGTAAGTGTGCTCATTATTTTACTGTCATTTTACTGACGTTTTACTGGTCAAAACGTTAAAATACCTTGGAAGACGGGCATTACGTCTGAGACGGGTCTTGATAAAGTGTGAACCATTCCGGTTAACCTAAATAACACTTTGGTTAGCCTATAGTCAGCCTTTATATTGGGATCAGGCATTTCTCGATCGATTTCAGTGAGACAAACTGTCAAAATTAGAACAAAACACATGATTGATGAACAGTCGACCATTGCAAGCCTCTAGTAGGACTCCTCCGGGAAAAGATTAGACTTTGATTTCTCCAAGTGTCATTTTCCGATTTTTGGGTATTTGGAGTCTGAGTGACAACAGGATGTTGACCGATTTCCGTAAAACGGTGGAACACGGCTATTTCAGAAACTAATTATTTCTATTCAGTACTTCGGATACAGTCTGCTTACTTGCTGACGTCCTGCGTTCAGTTCAACAGAAGTCTGTTATTTGCTGAACAATCACGCTCTGCTATACTTTATTTTATAAGTAAGTTAACTCAGTGGGGTTATCCGTCGTGTTTTGCCGAACTCACGCTTCATTTAGAAGGAATGTTTTTGCTGAAACCAATATTCTAGTTTATTATTATTTTTTAAAGTATCTTAAGTTATGAAAGATGGAATATTCATCATGTTGCGAGCGTGGAACAAAGAAAAAAACTGAGTCCCCGACGGGAATCAAATCCATGACCTCCCAAACACCGGGCGGGTGCTCTATCCACTGAGCTACGAGAACTCATGTTGAGCAAGGAAATTTTTCTGGATTCATAAATGAACTGTGGAATCACATATGACACTGCCGATCCTAGCAGTATGCAGGACGCTGAAGTTCCTCCATTTTATAAGAAAATAAATGAATTGTTTTGTAGTATTTGGTTGTTTTTTAGAATCTACTGTAGTAATCATTCCAAGTTATGCCTGCATAATGCATACGATTCATAACCTCAAATTTATGTGCTCTTTTAGTACTGCGTATGACAAGCATATTCACCGCCAAAACCAAAATTTTGCAAATATGCGTTCTTGGTTTGCACATAAAGCTGCAGCTGAGAAATGTTTTAGGATGGCAGCAGCACGTGTAAAGCTATTGTAAGCTGTGCATTTTACCTTTTGTTGTCTTCAAGTTCAAGATGTCTCTGACAAGCTAGCGACAATTTCTTTCAAAAAATATATCAGGACATTTCAAACTTGTCCGCGAATCGGCCCCAGAGGAAAACAAGTACCCCACGTGCAAAAATTACAAACTTGTAGATTTTTTTTATACCAATATGCAAAATTCCAATGAATATACAGACGACTATTCGGTCTTGACCAATCGGGCTCGTAATGTCATCCAATTGTGAAATAGCTGTATTTAGTAGACTACACAGCGACGCACTTAAAGCCCTTATGTCGTTTTCTTCAGTAATGGCAGATATCACAAGCGTGTGTCCTCACAGACAGTACATGGACGAACCAGGAATCAAGTGGCGTGAAGGAAAACCTGATTTTACAAAGGTTAATAAAGCTTACTTGGAGGGAAGGACACGAAAGCATAAAGAAGGCTCACTAGAGAAAATTGTAGAGGATTTGGTGAAAAGCTGGGAAATGGAAGCTTCGCATAAAACTCGAATTGAGGTAACCAAGGTTTTACTGTCTTTGCACATCTTTCCAACTCTCCACATTGAGCATAGTATAGTATAGCTTTAGAGTGACGAGGGGGACTTTGGGGGTTGCTGAACACCGCATTACCGCAAAAAAATTCGACAAATACCGCAATACCGCAAAAAAATCGGAAAATACCACAATTTTATAGTAAGCCTGTATAGCTGGTGGATTCCTTGACGCGAGAGCAAAAATAGAGGGAAAAACGAGCGGTGGGACCGTGGAAACAATGGCACGGCCTTAAACGGGTTGTTAAAACAGTCAAATTATAGATTAAAGTGTGTGACAATATAAGGCTGTTTCAGGGTGCTTCAGAAACGACCGGAAACGGCTATAAATGGTCGGAAAAAAGTGAAGGATACGTTTTTGTACCGAAAATCGTCGACCAAAACGTACAGAAAACGCATCCCGCAGGTTTGGAGAATACCGCAATACCGCAATTCAAGATTAAAATTACCGAAATACCGCATGAAAAATTGGCCAATACCGCAATACCGCAAACCCCAATGTCCCCCTCAGTGACGCAAAATTCACCCATTATATCCAAAGTTCACAAATCGACAAGCAAAACCGAAAGTATAATATAAGCAAAGTATAATTTGCATGACAAAAACGTTTGTACTTCACTTTGTTACTGAAAGATTTACATGCAATCTTAAACACGAAAAGCCAGAATTACCTAAACATCGCCTTAGAATTGCGAGGAAACAGTGGAAATATAGAAAACAAAACTAGGCAACATTTCGACTTCTTTACTAACCTTTACTCAGTGAGAATTCTTTTATTTATTGCTAAAGAAATTCTCAGTTCTCAAACGCCATGTATATATATATACTAGTAGTAATCAGCGATTAGGGGAGTGCGTTCGACCTAAGTTAATATGCCTCAAATGGAGCGATGAGGATTAGTGGGAGCGGAATCTCATCACACAACGTTTTGAAGGAAAGATTGCGTGACGAGCCAAAAGAACATCTGTCTGCAAAATAAAGAGCTGTGTTCCCCCTATTACGCCATCTTGTTGTTGTTGTCTTTATTATTGCGTTACTGAATATTGGGTTACTCAAGGAACAGTGACATTAACTGAAATATGTCGCATCAAGAAATGGGTTGTGGTGTTTTCAAAGGGGTTTAATAAACTGTGAAAAAATTGTGACACTGTAGCAGTTCTTGATATGTTAAAGCAGAATTTTTCTTTGCTTGGGTGAAGCCATTCAAATGATTTAATACAGGTGTATTGGACCGGTCGACGGAAACATGATCTGTCATCATAGCAGTAATTGTTTGCCAAAGGTCAAAAAGAACCTCAAATAATGAATGGGACGGCAAATAATTCTCATTGATGTCAAAATATTCATGGTAAAACAAAGTGAATAGAAGTCGCTCCTAGCACTTCATGTGACATTCACAAAGCAAAAATGTACAAAGTCATAAATGAATGGGCAATTTGCATTCATTTCTTTTACACTAAAATAGATATGGAATAGAAATGAATTATCATGTACACGACAAATAATGATTTATTTATTTCACTTTAGTTGTTATCTTTTGACACTACACGACTTCTAAAACTCCACAGACTTCTACAAATACTTTCACCTACATTTGAAAATAGATCGAGGCACAGCACATCAACTTTTCTTTCATAGTCAATAGACTCACAATATTAAATAATGATTTCCTCATCAAAATGCATAAAAATTCTGCGAATAACTATACAATACAAATTCAAAGAAGCGATAAAACAATTTTCATTCTTATTTTAGGGCCTGTTTACAAGCAAGTAGGGTAACCCTAGTGCTAGGGTTACCCTAGCAGGAGGGTTACCCTAGCGCTCCCACATTTCTTCTTTTTTTTTCGACGTGTTTACAAGGCAGCTAGGGTTACCCTAGCACTAGGGTAACCCTAGCTGAGTGCTAGGGTTACCCTAGCGCCAGGGTAACCCTAGCGCCTTGTAAACGCTCTGCTAGGGATAACTCGCCTACCCGGGACAACTTTATTTTGGCTCCAAGGAGCTAAATATCTTTAAAACTACCGACAAAAACAGTGAATTTTGACCAAGGAACATCGTGTTCATTCACAATTTGTCGTATTTTTGCACTGGAACGGAATTATTATCGAATAACAGCTTCTTACTACAAAAGTTTTGGTAAAATGTTTGGCACTACATATGTGAATTCATTTCATAACATTATTATTTATAGTTTCTCCGTCAAACGCGTTACAACCACAAAACAATTAGTGCTTGGGACGTGATGAGCTTGGAAATTGAAGTAAGATTTTACTGGAATTGATATGAACTGCGTAAGTAAAACGAAAATCGGTTTTGGCGCTTAGATTATTACCCGTTACATGCTATATTTACAAGGTTAACTGAAGCGTAACCGGTGTAAGTTGACCCGGGTAGTAGGGTTACCCTACCTGCGAATCTTTGCTTATAAACCCGGGATATCTTCTAACCCTCTTGCTAGGGTAACCCTAGCACTAGGGTTACCCTACCTACTTGTAAACAGGCCCTTACATGAAACGCTAACAATTTGTAATTTTACCTAATTTGTGAATCGTTTTGCATGTAAACACGCTGGTTTACCTTGCCCATAAAACAACGAATCGACTTACTCGATTTCCACTCCTTTTACGACGTTCGGTGGTTGATTAAAACTCTTCTTCCTTGGATGAAAACCCTCCAAACAGAAGCGATAACAGACCATAACAGAGGACAATTTTGTCGTGAGAAATCACTGTAAATTTGCGCAGAGGACTCTGGGGTAACCCTTACCGAAAAAGTAATTCAGTTTAACCTTAAAAACAAACCCTGTCCCTTATATCAATCCTAAAACTAAACCCTTTCTTAGAATTTACCCCAGAGCTGACTTCCCCAAGTTAACTTTTTTAAAGGTCTGTGTTTGAAACCATAGTGTGTGACCATTCAATATAGCTATCGAGTTTAATTGTATGGATCAAGTCCCAATGTGTGACCATTACTTTTTCATGTAGTAATGTTTATTATGCTGTACAAGGTGGTTCTAACTTTCAAGTCTGTGGATGAAGCCCTAGTGTGTGACCATGCAAATGAAAGCCATTTTATTATACTGTAACTTTAACTTTTTCAATTCATCATTGAAAAGCTTTTATGCGACTTTGCAAATGTCTTAACAATTGCTAATTCCATTATTCCGTTTCTTTGCTTTCAGGACTGGCAGACTGTCGATAGAGAAGCATTTACCATTCGCGCAAACAACCAACGTTCATTCAATTTAAAGGAAGCTATTGAAGAGGGAAATTACAATATCTTGATGCAGAATCAACCGCTGTACAGCAGTGAGGCTCACACTTTTGAATCATCGCACAACTTATTCAGGTCTGCATTCAACGAGGGGTTTCCATGGGAACTGATAGAAGTCTTTTCAGGTAACTAAAAAAACATCGAAAATGTCAAAATTTACATCCTCGCGTTGGACTAGCATTCCACCCAGGTGGAGTAGAAATACTGAACCCAGGATAAGTTGCGGTAGTGTCGGCCAGTTTGAATCGAGTGCGCTTAACCTTCCATTTATTTCCTATAATAAGACCCCTTAGAAATGTAATATATCAGACACGAGAGAGAGAGTGTGTTTCACCACATTTCCAAACACCGAAAAGCAAGTTGAAAATACGATGCGCAGCTAAGTATTTTTTTGACCAAACCACCGTCGTGGCTCTGATTTTCTTTGTTTTAAATTGTTGTGGAAGGCGCTGTGGCCTAGCGGTTAGTGCGACGGACTCCGGATTAAACAGTTTGGGTTTAACCCCTGGTTGGTGTCAATGTATTGTGTTCTTAGGCAAGATACTTTATTCCCATAGTGCGACCTCTCTCCACCAAGGAATTTGAATGGGAAACGTCGAGTTGATAGCGCTACAAAAACTGGAGTTAAGCGCCAGTCCCTATGAGGACGTCTTGACAAGTTTTAAACATTATGATTTTGCCCCCTAGGTCCCCCACGAGTAGCTTTCTCGTGGCGCCACTGGGCCCACTGGACGGGCCCCTATAAAGGAAGGGCTCCGACGGGCGAATTGCTAGAAATGTATGGAATGGCTGTGGCGGAGGTGGACGAGAACTTAAAAATCAAGTCAATCGATGTTCATTATGATCCCAACCAGCTCCTGATGAAGTTAGAAGGAAAGAACTGAACGATGAATGTCACAGTAGACATTGTATAATTGACGAACAGAAGGAATACAATACGGAACAGAATACAAGAGCAGAGCAGAGCAGAGTAGAGTAGAGTAGAGTAGTTAGTAGTTTTTTTTTCAATTGATTTAACTGATTTAGTGAACACTGAGTGAAGTAAAATCACGCACACTGCAAAGTACTCGTGGTAGAGTTCTCAACAACCTTTGAAAACGTTTCCGGAAGAAGCTTTGTCAAAGCATTTTTATTCGGTCAAGGTGGTAACAAAATCAACAGAGCGACAAAAAAAAAAATAAAGAATGCCTCTTTTAATGAGTTTGATCCTCAAAAAGACGTTTTGTATCTCGTATGTGTATAATCACAGTCAAGGGTAGTGAGCTCCTGTTGCCGAGGCACAGACAGGGTAAATTCCGACAAGCGATATGGGTCATAAAGTAGCGAGAGCAGAGGTATCCTTTCTCGCCAAAATTCCGACAGCGATATCAAGCGACGAAAAGTTTGATGAAACACCGACATGGGACAGTTTTAAATTCAGACACGGGGACATAGGGACCCCCTCCCTCATCTCCCGGCAAGGCCTTGTTACTGTGGACCGTAGCTCACCACAGTGCAAGTCAAGCCTACCTGTGCGACCACTTCTCATATGCGATCGAGATCACTGTTAGGGCTGATGATTTGGAGTTTTCTATTGTTTTTAATCTCCAGTAAGCGACACTTTAAGATGATCTGACGTCAACGGTCCAACTTGGGTAACGAGACGCCCATTCTCGTTCCCAGAGGCCGCGATCCTTTTGGTCTGCGCCAGGGGTCGAGATCTCTGGCCGCTCCCAATTTCTGGGCATGCACAGAGTACTTGCTCTGTATTTTTCAGCCAATCAGATATGAGGGTCGCCCACTACCTCTCGGAACGAGCTACTTCATTGGTTCTTAAAACAAAAGAGAACAGGTCATAACAATACCCCTAGCCCTGAATAACAATAGAGGTAGTGTGTACAGCGCGCGAATGGAAATAGAGGTTCCAGAGAGGTAGTGATTTACTGAAATTTGACAATGAGTCCGAGAATCGCGGACTTCCAGTGTTGGAGGCGGCCAGAGGTCTCGATCCCTGGCACAGACCAGAAGGATCGCGTCCTCTGGGAAGGAGATTGCGAGACGCCTTTCTTGATATGACGATAAAGTTTGTAAGGGAATTTAAAGTGGTTTTGTCCCGAGCGACTTGCGGCACCATTGATCAGCTATTGAAATTGACAAAAACTGTTAAATGGGCGGCACTTGCCTAGCCAATCACAATGCGAGTTTGCCAATAGCCGGCCACTTGTTGCCAATTTTATAACGCTCTTCTTAAACGCGGTCTTAACTACGTGACGACGCGTACAGTTCTGTGAATATTGAGTAGAGATCACAGCAAAGCATCCACTTTTATGGGTCACAGATTGTCGTGTTCCTCAGCAATGCCGGCAGATAGCACAAGCGTGTGTCCTCACAGACAGTACATGGACGAACCAGGAATCAAGTGGCGTAAAGGAAAACCTGATTTTACAAAGGTTAATAGGGCTTACTTGGAGGGAAGGACACGAAAGCACAAAGAGGGCTCACTAGAGAAAATTGTAGAGGATTTGGTGAAGACCTGGGAAATGGAAGCTTCGCATAAAACTCGAATTGAGGTAACCAAGGTTTTTTCTGTCTTTGCAAATCCGGCCAACTCTTCACATTTAACATAGCATAGTAGAGTGACGCACGATTCACCAATTATATCCAAAGTTCACAAATCGACACCGTGACTAAACAAGCAAAACCTACGACAAACCAAAGTATAATTTGCATGACAAAAACGTTTGTACTTCACTTTGTTACTAAAAAATTTACATGCAATCTTAAACACGAAAGGCCAGATTTACCTAAAAGTCGCCTTAGAATTGTGAGGAAACAGTGGAAATATAGAAAACAAAACTAGGCAACATTTCGACTCCTTTACTCAGCGAGTTTTGAGAAATTCTCAGTTCGATAAAACGCCATGTATATATATTATGTAAATTTTGCGTAGAGGACTCTGGGGTAAACTTCACCGAAAAATTGATCCAGTTTTACCTTAAAAACACACCCTGTCTCTTATATCAATCCTAAAACTAAGCCTTTTCTTATAATTTAACCCAGAGCTGACTTCCCCCAGTTAACTTTTAAGTCTGTGTTTGAAACCATAGTGTGTGACCATTCAAATGAAAGCCATCGAGTTAAGTGTGTGGATCAAGTCCTAATGTGTGACCATTCAAATAAAAGTTCTTAAGGTGTACTTTTTCATGTGGTACTGTACGTTTGCTGTACAAGGTGGATCTAACTTTTAAGTCTGTGGATGAAACCCTAGTGTGTGACCATTCAAATGAAAACTATTTATTTTACTGTAACTTGAAAGTCAATTCATCATTGAAAAGCTGTTATGCGACTTTGCAAATGTCTTAACAATTGCTAAGTCCATTACTCCGTTTCTTCGCTTCCAGGACTGGCAGACTGTTGATAGAGAGGCATTTACCATTCGCGCAAACAACCAACGTTCATTCAAATTAAAGGAAGTTATTGAAGAGGGAAGTTACAATATCTTGATGCGGAATCAACCGCTTTATAACAGTGAGGCTCACACTTTTGAGTCATCGCACAACCTGTTCAGGTCTGCGTTCAACGAGGGGTTTCCATGGGAACTGATAGAAGTCTTTCAAGGTAATGATGTAACAATTCTAAATTTTGACTAGCAAATACAGGGAGGAGTCTGGGGAGAGAAAGATTCTCTCGCCTCAATGTTTCACAGAGATGGCGGGGGAATTCGAAATAATTGTAGACACTCGTAATGGTATTTCTGTTCTCTAAGATCGTGTTTTATAACTCAGATCGTGTTTTAGAATTCTATAGCAACACGTTAAGTGTTTTCAATTCCTAAAACGAAAATTATAGGCATCCATCTCCACAACGACAAACAGGCTTGGATTGTTTTGACAAAGGGTTGTGACTATTTTGACCCCTAGGTCCCCCACGAGTAGCTTTCTCGTGGCGCCACTGGGCCCACTGGACGGGCCCCTATAAAGGAAGGGCCCCGACGGGCGAATTGCTGGAAATGTATGGAATGGCTGTGGCGGAAGTGGACGAGAACTTAAAAATCAAGTCAATCGATGTTCATTATGATCCCAACCAGCTCCTGATGAAGTTAGAAGGAAAGAACTGAACGATGAATGTCACGGTAGACATTGTTTAACTGACCACGGGCCAGTGTATTTTCATAACCTTCATTACCTTATTATAGGAAATTAACGCTTCATGAAATTAACGCGAATTTGGAAAATTCGCGTTTAAAGTCGCGTTAATTTTTGTGAGCGTTAATTTCCGCGCCCTTGATTTCGGGAGCGTTAATTTCCGCGCCCTTAATTAAGTAAATCGTTAATTTGGATATTTTAGCATTGTTTATCAGGATGGAGATCCACCGGTATCGTTGGCGCTGAAAAGAACGCTTGAAGTAGCAAGATTCGTTTGGGTTTTGAATTTTGTTAACTTGTTTAGAGTGTGTTACAATATATTTGCTCCAGCGAGTCTCTACAAGTTCCATTTTTTTGTGTGTGTGGCCGTGTTAATTTCCTTCAATTTAAATTTAGCACCACTTTCGTGATAATTTCCTTCATCGGAAAGTAATTTTTCCTTCACTCCGCGTTAATTTAAGTCGCGTTAATTTCCAATACCTTAATTAACACGAGCGTTTATAATTTTCCTATAATAAGGTAGTAGACACTTAGTCATTATTTTTCTTTTGCAAATCCGCGAATCTGACTGGTTCTCCTATCATTGTCTATTCGCTTACAATCGGGGCACGTTGGTCTTGGAAGAGAAAATCATTCCTGGTTCTTGGCTTAAACATACATAAAATTGCATGCTTTCCACTACAATCCTTCAGAGTGTCTGCTTAACATTTCGGCTGCCGCCCTCGTTTGTATTCACCCTCGGTAATGAACTCGGCCGTGCCTTGTTGAATATTCACTCATAGAAAGCTCGGGATTGTATATTGTCACAGAAAAGTGAGTAATTTTAAAAACATTTAGGTTAACTTGGTGAGTAAGCAATATAGCGCACACTGACTGTATGGTACACGTGATAGAATTGCCATTAGGCAAGGCTGACCTTTTCAGTGAGCTTTGCCACGGACGAGGCTGCTAGAACATCCCAAAAATGTATTTTAAATTTTTCAAATAATTTTCCAGTCTTAATCACCCTTGTTCCTTTTTCGCTTATTGTTAAAAGATTCAGTATTGTATTGGGCACTTTTCTCGTAAGAAAGTCCACCAAAACGAATTCGCGCTGTGTAGGACTGGAGAAAGGCTGTTAAGGAACGCTACAATACATATGTAACGGTTTAATAATAAATAAAAACAAATTTGCAGTGAGTATAAAAAAGACAACCAACACATGCTCACAGTTTCGTTTGAGTCAGTTTATTTGCATTGTTCAGGGCACACTATAGAAGCCGGCTCAAATAAGTCTTACCACTGTTACAGCTGAATGCATTGAAGACTGAACAGAGAAGAACTTAACTCGAGACTATTTCACTGACTAAGCAGTTTACAAACAGTCTGTCATGAACTCGAGCCACAGCACAATAATTATACGTGTTATAAACACTGCAGATAAAATGTCCCTTAAAGAGAAACAAGTGCTTGTTCCAAACTTAAATTCATAGGAGTTAGAGAACCCAAATTCATTAATTGCTTATACCTTCATATTCATTGAATTAAATAACTTCTGTCATAAATTACAAGCAAAATATATTTATTTCTAGTCCTGGAATTTACAAATTGTCGAATTTTACTTGTCCGAACTGGTTTTCTTTTCCTTTTGTGGAACTTTAGGGCAAATTACCACTAAGATTTATTTCCTTTTTTTTTAAGTCCATAATTCATTCAGTGGCGTGAGAAGGTTTCAGTGAACTGGGATTTGCAGAAAAAAATAAGCTTTTGATAGATTAACAAAGAAGAACAACGTTAAGAGTAGCTTTCCTAAAGCCCTCTCATACGCCGAAACGGAGGAAACATGAAACGGCTTCACGCAGGCTGGGCCAGTAGTGCCTCCGAAAGAACTGACTGCCGGAGCCCGGGCGTGGCAGTTTCTTAGCACCATGACGGAAAAATAAACATCACACACAGCCCGGGGAACATATGCCTTTTGGCTTGCGGTTTTCCCTTTCAAAGTTGCTTAGCAACGTGACGCAATTCTCGGAGTATTCGTGAGTGCTCGCACTTAGTTTTGATTGGCTAATAACAGTCGTCAACTCCGAAAGCGCTACAACGAAGTAAAAGGCATTTGTTTCCCTACTGCACTACGAGAATTTGCCCCACAAAAGCTTCTAAGAAAAAAAAAACAGTTTTGACAAGTAATTTTCAGTTTAGTTTCCTTGGCCGTAGATTTTGTTCTCCTGTTTTCGCTTTCTTTCCTTCTGGCAGACGGACATAAGCTTTTCAATGTCAGCCCGTATATTGTCGGGTTGGTATGGTGCGGTGTACCGAGCTTTCGGTTGTCCCGTGTGATCTATTAGCACCTTTTCAAAATTCCAGTTGATGTCGTTGTTTCGAACGGGTGACCAGGTGATACTGCTCAAGTCGTCTACGAATCCGTCTGGGGTCGGACATCGAGACTGGAAAAAGCAATAGAAATAATAAATAAATAGATAGACAAACAGAAGATAAGGCAGGCAGGCATTTGGATAGGTAGGTAGGTAGGTAGGTAGGTAGGTAGGTAGGTAGGTAGGTAGGTAGGTAGGTAGGTAGGTAGGTAGGTAGGTAGGTAGGTAGGTAGGTAGGTAGGTAGGTAGGTAGGTAGGTGGTAGGTAGGTAGGTAGGTAGGTAGGTAGGTTTGTTTGTGGGTAGGTACGTTCAATCACGGCTGGATTTCAAACAAGGTTTGCGGCGAACTTTCCTGGTACAACTCGTGGCAAAATCCTGACAAAAATAAAACCACAATGACAGAGTCACTCTTTCTAAACTACTTAAAAACGATAAACGGGAATGTTTGGTATTGCTGCTTGCTCTTGCAACAGCCAAACACTCTGTCAACTATGAAGACAATCTGAATAAATACTAGCGTGGTTACATGTGTACATGCAAAGTAACGATGAATGACATTACTACCGTGTCCGGCATTTACCCAGGATTACGAAAGAGAAAAGCTTCAATTTCTAGGGCGAGCGAGAAAACTAATGCCAATTTGCTGCTTACAACTTTGGTAATATGTACATGTTTGACCCTAGTAAACCCTTGCTCACCACGAGTCTCTCGTAGCTCAGTGGTTAGAGCGCCCAACCGGTATCTGGGAGGACATGTGTTTGATTCCCGTCGGGGACTCAGAATTTTTCTTCGTCCCACACTCGTGATAAATGAACATTTCATCTTTATCACTTGGTAATCTAGTTTCTATACATGACTGCTATCCACGCATGAGGTACAACATGCCTATTAGCATGCGATCAGGCGTTCTTTTTTAATGAAAACGTTTTCATACAAGAGGTATAAAACGGTAGGTATGTACTTGGTCTCTTGGCTCTCGTGTTTTAATCGGAACACCTGCGGAAATCTCAAAGTTTCGACTTTTCCGACAATTTTGTGTCCAAGAATTCAGCGCGATTTAGATGGTCATGAGCTGGCACTGCAGAGGGGTTAACTTGGAATACTGTAGTGTGTCATGACAGAAGCGGAATTCTAAAAGAGCGCTTTTAAAAAACGAAAGAAGGCGTTATATTCAAATTTGCACATTTCAACGACTTTAACTCGCTGGCAAAGATTAAATTAAAAAACCTGCTCATGTCATGACACACTCGAGGTATCGATTGATCTATTTTTGATAAAATCACAGAGTTCTGTCTTCTACTCGATCCGCAAACTTGGACACAAAATCATGGATTTCGCAATTTCGTGCTTATAGCGCTCTAGCGGCGCCTTAAAGCGCAAACTTCCAAATCAAATACGACATTCGTAAACATCCATCATTCTTTTGTGTTTCTGTAAAAATTTCAGCTCAATGGCATCCAAACAGCCGAGATATAAGCGTTTCTGAAAGCTGTAGGACAAGCAAAATTTTGCCTACTGAATTTATTCATGACTAGGTGTAATAATTTAAGCAGTGTCAGCCTCCAGTGTCCTCGATTAGTCACGGCTAGAAGAAAAGACACTTAAATAAAGCTTTTAATTCATTGAACATGGTCTATGAAACAAAGTTCTTATAAATAAATAGGAATTTGAACGGAACACTCGTGGCAACCTTGGAAGCACTTTGCCTCGCGCGCGCTGTATGTTATTATTCAAATTTATTTCATAATTAATTCAACTTACAGTAAATTAAAATGTTAACTTTTCTGCCACTTGAGGGCAAAGTCTGTGAAGGCAATGTCATTTGTTTGGTGGATTCTTTTTTATTTTATATCTGCCTTCGACTAAGCTTTTAATAAACGCAAAATATATTTTATAAATTCATCATTTATGTTAGTGGGTAAGCGCCAAGCAATACGTGGGTAGTGAGAAACAATTCCACTGTTACAGCTGCTTTGAAATTATTTGCGATATGTAAAGTAGTTGGTCGCGCTGAGATCTAAAATAAAATAAAAATTCATGGCAAACAAAAATGAACGACAAAAGATTGAGCTTACCTTGAAAAACGTGTAAATTTCGTCTTCGTTTTTTCCATTGACATCTCTCTTCTCGAACAACGGAAAGTTCGGCTCAAAACCGTACCCTGGGCGAACATACTTCAATCCGTTTGTGAGCTCGTATTTATTCTTCCCTGGTTCTTGGTACCCGAACTGGTTGCATGGGAACCCAACAACTCGAAGGCCGCAGGAATCTGTGCTTCCATCTGATGATGTTAGGAGATCTTCTTGTAATGCATTCAATTGATAGTACTGATACGTGTACCCTCAAAACGTCGCAACGTTTACGGCCAACACAACATGGCCGGAAAATTCGCTCATGGAAACAGTATTCCCGTCTAGATCTTTCGTGCTAAAGTCGTGAAACGACTCAACGCCATTTCCGTGGCATAGAGAACGCGTTGCATGTCTTTTAGAACCGTCTAACCCGCCTATAAATAGGCAGAGGACAGCGAAGAACGACCGAACGTCCATCATAGTCGGTCTTCACTGAGCCGTAGACAGCAACACTTTAGAAAGGCGTATATTTTTTATGTTAATGATCTTGTGATCGCTCTTCCGTACACCTGCTCCAAAAGCTTTGTAAACAAAGCCAATTATCTTTTCAGTCAGTCTCCCTTACCGGATGGCTTTTACGTGGGACAGTCGCAAAACCACAATCCATTAGTTTTTCCCTAAGCGGTGCGGGTGAAAAATCTTCAAAAATGTCTTGAGGTTCTCTATCAGGCTTTGGTGCGGGAATTTAAAATGTTTTGGTTTATAAATGTTAAGACATCAATATCAATTACATTTGTAGTTTAGCATGAAAACAATATTATTTGCAGAATGTACCAATTTGCATGTATAGTTTCCTGAAAGTCGCGATAATATATTTAATATTTAATTTTTGTGTGTGTTTCCTTGACGTTTTTTTTTTCAAGGCACTAACACGTTTTCGACCCAAGCCATTATGCCTACTGGATTGTCCAGTATTGTTCGTTCATAGAATTAAAATTGACTTTCTCCCGCAAGGCAACGTTTAAGTAAACAACAAGAACTTGCCTTTTTAAAAAATTTCCATATTACAGTTCAGTGAAACCTGACAAACTAGATTTAGGCACGGTGAATTGGTTTTACTCTGATGTCGTTGTAAATATATCGATAGCTGGTTGCCCAACATCAGAGAAAATACTAATTATTCTAATATTCAGCCCGACACCTCCGATTAAATGTACATATAAAAAATTTACGGCATAACACCCCAGCATTGTACTTAATTGATTTTGTTTTGTTTTTTTAAGTGCGGCTTCTCATCTAAGACTAATTTGACATTTTTACGTATTTTTTTCTCTCCTAACCCATGCAGTATAACGCATCTCGTTTTTTTTCACATTGCCAGAAAAAAAAAATCCGGCTTAAGTAGAATTTTTTAGAATTGTTTTGTTTTATAAAGCAGAAAGCCCTCACCCCCCCCCCCCCCCCCCCCCCTCAAATCGTGACCGCGCGAGTGCTGGGGGAAAAATAGCCTACAACTATCAATAAAGCGCGCAACTTGCATGCTGGGTACGCGCGAGGAAACACGTAGATCTCCCACGCGCGACCATGAAACTCGCAACCTATATTGATATCATTTATACATGGTAGTTTATCTGATACAAAGTACTGTTTGGTGGCGAGTATCTAACAACATCATTTGGCCTTGGTCGTAGTAAGTATTTTAGCTGCTTGTTTGCTCACGTCGTCATCCAGCACAAGGACCATCTCATTTCCCAGTCGAACTTTAGGCATCCGTTCTCTTTTTTCAGCGCTCCTCTTTTTTACACCGAGCTTCTCGTAAAAAGGAACAAGTTCATTTCGGCAGCCTCCGATGACTTCCTTCACCCCTACACTGGAAGCCACTTGGACTGCGTACGCACACATAGCTTTCCCCAGGCCATGACCGCGGAACTGAGGCTTCACAACCAGGGCGGATAACGTGACGTTATGAAGTGAGTTTACGGAGGGCGACTGCGATGACTCCAGTTCGTCGGGATGGTTTTCGTTTAACACTGACGGATCCAAACCAGCTACTTCCATGGACTGTTGAACTGCTGGAAGAGGAAGTCCCATCTTAAGCATCCTAAGAAATTTATTTAAATCTGGAGGCCTGGATGAGGAAGTTTCGCGTAAAACACAGTGCGCAACAACTTGCTTAACGTCGTTGCTCGAAGCCAAAGCGAGCAAATGGCACGGCAGAATATCGCGAGACTCTTTCAAACTTGACGTGCGCACAAAGTTGGCTTCCTCGATGCCCTCGGCGGTCAAGGGGACAGGCCATTCTGACGTCACGAGGGCTGATACCTCCTCTGTATACTGGGAAACCTCATGAAGCTTGTAAAACTCCACATGGGAAATACCACGAACACAATGGCCATTATACCATAGCCATGACAGCGCTGTGATAAATACGCCCAAGCCAAGAGGAACACTGTGCAGCACAAGTAAAAATGCACCGACCAGCAACACAGCAGACCCCAAGAAGACGGTATATTTACTATTTAGCATTGTACACCTTAACTTGAAACGAATATTGATGAACAACAAGAAGGACAAATCCTACCAGGCGTTAGTCACTTTGATGACGACAAGCTAGTTTTTCTTTGTTGGCTCCAATTTTCTGGAAAGTAAAAGGAAATTCGGAACTCGAATTAGAATACTCGAAACAGTAAGGAAGTCGTCTCCATTTTGTAGCACGTGAGTTCTTTATGTGGCAAGAGTCAACGAGGCATAGTTTAATATTGAAAGCGATTTAGCCCACTAATGGTCATGTAGTCATGGTCAAAGCCACATACAAAACCTTTAAACCTTCCATTCATAGTGGACACCGGGTCCGTTTTTCACACACCTGTCTGTTTCACCGAGTCAAAAGTCCACGAGAAAATCTGCTGACAGTTACAAATGTATCGAAAACTCAAAACACCGACAAGTGTGCCCATTGCGGACCTAACTAGTTCTAATCTCGTACTCAGATCTCATTCTCTCTGCAGACGCTGTGGGAGATCTGGGTTCCAGATTAACCTGGTTCATAACAATGACAGAGAAACTAATTCGCGATGGTGTAACCTTAGTTGATGATGAACTAAATGTTACCAAACTTTGCTTTACAAATAGTAATTAGCCATTGTTGCTAAACTATCTTTATCCAGAACCTTTTCTTTTTATGATGTAATGTTCATGATACAAAATAAGCTGTTTCATTTCTCTTAACCTCTTACGTGGTGTTATGCTAAAGAAATGATAGAAATTTTGTTTTGTTCGCCCGTGTGCTTCTGTGTTATCTTTACATTTCGCCTACTTCGCCTTGATCGCGCGCGCGCGTGAAACGAAATAAAGCCTCGTTTCCAGGGTATTTTTCTTGGGAACGAGATTAAGATTGCATGCAGTCTGCATGTGGTCTTCAATTTTCTTCAAGTCAAGAGCATTACTCTCTCATTTTGAAGTAGACATGACCAGACATGACAGATGTTTTTTTTAGCTTTTCCTAGAATAACCGACTAAACGTGACAACAACAAAAACAACAACGCGCACATTTAAAACATAATATTGAACAGAATTTTTAAATGCAAAGCGTTTTAAAACAAGTTGGTCGTCTCCAGACAGTTATGAAAATGTATTTAAGTGGGTCAAGAGCAGCTGAATCAGCTTGTAAAGCTTCGTGTGTGGTTTGCACGGTCACTGGTATTCAAGTGTGCTGGCTGTCGGCGGAGAATTTTTTTAGAAAATCGAAGCGCACGTTTAACACGAAATATCTAAGACCGCCTGTTGCAATGTTCTCGACATCATCTTTTTCAATTATCTTGTCATGAAGGACGGGGAAACGGTAGCAGCCTCTCAAAAACCTTTGAAGCAAGGCCAGCTCGGTTCAACTTAGATTACTGTAACAGCAATACCCCGGGGGGGTACTCCCATAAATTTCGGATAGGGGTGTGCCGCGAAGGTTCTTAAACCCTAACCCTATTTAAGGATAAAGGAAACGAAAATTGATACCCTTTTTAAGGCTCAAACCCGAAAAATGACACCCTATTCAAGGAGAAGAGAAGCGATGGGTGACGATCCAAATAACGGCTAACCGCACAAGGCAAAACACAAATCTTTACAAAATCGCTTTGCTACTAGTTGAACGGATAGTTGGCATTTATTTTAGCTGATAGAATTTAGGTACCCTATCTAAGGATAACACCGGGAACACAATGCCAAAAGGAGCAAAAATGATACCCTATTTAAGGACCGAGAACCTCAAAAACCATACCCTATCCCGCGGCACATACCTATATAGCCCATATATGGGAGTACACCCCCGGGCAGCAATACTTTTACAACCTCTAACTTCTGAGCACAATTTTACTTTTTTATGTATAAAAAAGAAAAGACTAAATATTGCATGCTTTGTTTACGAAGCCATTGGCAGAGATCAAGATTTAATACTGCCTAAGGTTGGAATAATTTCCATTTAACTTGACACCTTTCAATGTTGGTCACATCATCTGCCTTGCCGACACGAAAGATAAAACAACACAAAAAGTATGATTTTGGATTTTACAGTGAAACGAACTCAACCGGGGCCACCCAACGCTTTTTAGCCAATCACCAAAGAAATTCAAAACAAAAGAATTCGATTTCCTTCATCAGCGGACCAATCACTGTAAGGGGCAAATTTACTTGCTCGTTTAGAACTCCAACTCGTTTGTTCCAAGCTTCTCTTGTGATTGGCTAAAAAACGTTGGGTGGCCCCGGTTGAGTTCGTTTCACTGTAAAATTGACGTTCTTTATAACTGAGAATATATAAAACTGAAGATAACGTTTCAATCTTTTTTTTCTGTTTCACTTCCGCCACAGTGTTCAGTCGGTTACCGGTAACTCCTGCCTTGCAAAACTCAAGCTGCGTTCACACTAGGCCGAAACATGATTACTCTGATCATGAATGAAACATGTTTCACTATGAAAAGTGTTCACATCAGGCAGTGCATTGCGCGAATCATGATTGAAACATGATTATTCTGATCATGATTGAAACTACCTCGTGAGGAAGTTTCAATCATGATCAGACTAAACACATTAAAAATGGCGGACATGCGGTGAGTGCCCAAAAGCTTCAAAATTGGGCCTTCTTTGAGTTCTATGGGACCAAATGTTTATTTGAAATATGGGCTAATGAATCGATACAACAGGAATTATCGGCGATGGGTAGAAAGCAGAATATTTGGCAGAACATAGCCACGAATGCTTACGACGGCGGATACAAGCGCACAGCATTGCAATGCAAAAACAAACTTCACAAAAAATTTTTCTTTTACCGAAGATAGCGTAAATACTGACAATACTGTCTCCTTGCTAAACGCTTGAAAGCCCTGCTCCATCGAAGGACTACAAAATACATAGAAAGGCAAAGATTTCATGGAAACTTTATTGCAATATCGAGCTATATTTTTCGGTTAAAGCACAGGTAGCCAAAGCTTAAGGTACGACTGAAAAAAAATAAAATGATCTAAAATGGTCAAATTTTTATTGTTTTATCAATCTTATATTACATATTCAAGTGAGCTTTGAAAATTAGCATAATATGCTAATTCTAAAATTGCTCCCAATCATCAAAGCGAAGCGAAAGGTTGCACACTCGAACCGCCAGAATGCAGACCCGTGTTCATGAAATGAGCTGTAATTCTCAAAGTTTGCCATCTTTCCCTCAAAACGCCTCAAATTCAAAGGCTTCGTTAGTCATTCTATAAATACGTACCGAAAAAGTGCCCAATGTTACATCCTTTCCCCGCCAAAATGACAATATTTTAGTGGTAAACCTCCACGAACCATCCGAGCCCCGAGCGCCTCTGCAATTTTTCTCATTTAATCATATGCAATTTGGAACCACAAAAGCCACTTTCTTGGGGAGGTGTATGTAATGTCGCGTGCAACACATGATGAAGTGTAATCAAATCATGTGTCGCACGCGACATGGAATACCTGTGGTTAATTAATTATGCAAGAACCGTGAAGCCGCATAAATTACACACCAGGAATGAAACGTGTTTGAAACTGACACCTAATGTGAACAATGCAATAACAAGCATGTTCAGGTGAAACATGTTTCGTTGAAACATGTTTATTGTAAACATGTTTCGGCTTAAATGTGAACACAGCTTCAACATAACGCCCAAAAACAGCAACAAAATTAACAGAAATAAAGTAGTGTTTCATCCTATCATTAATTTTCAATTTGTAAATGATTAGATATTACTAACAAAATTTCGCGAAAATATTGGGCTTTGTTTGTGACATTTTGGAAACACGTTCAAACTCGTTAAACTTTGCGTGTGTCTGACGTCCGGTTTAGAGAACGTTAAAATAATGGTCTTACAGAATTAGCGAGTTTTTTCGTCTGTTCCGTAACCCGTTTACGACGGTCTCAGTGAAAACTGATAAATGTAAACGAGTTGTTTTCAAAGCCACTTGAAAAAGTCTCGCGAAAGAGCATTCGTGAAATATTATTTCACTGTCTAGTAAAACGCGATGGGAAGTTTAGTGCACAAATCCCCAACTGAAAAAGTTTCAACAGTTGAGAGAAGAAAATATGAACATAATTCGAATTAAAACAAATAAACATAGCTGGGACCAAATGAGGAGAATTCCTTCAATCAACTCGTCATCAATATCTTCACTTTCCGGATTAAAAGGAAAGTCAAGCTTGCAGTAATCGTGGTCAATCGTGTTCAGCAAGTTTTTCTTGTTTACTGAATAAACCAGTAGAGCTCATTTATTCGGAAATCGTATATTACAATAGCAATATTTTAAACTACAGACGCCAGTTACCCAATGTCAAAGCTCTGACGGTGAACTTAAACTAAAGAAAGAATCAATATCTAATAAAATATGCGAAAGGAATCTTGAGTCAAACCGGCTATACTCTCTCCGCGTTCAATACCCCGCAAATTGTTGCAGAAAGGAAAGAGATGGCCGTTTTTCTTCGGATCAGCAACTTTTTTGATTTCAGCTCCTCTCCTAGTCATAGCCAGCTAACAACTGCTCATTTCCTAGACTAAAACTACGCATCATGCCTGCAGACTGTGCTGCATGTTCGGATTTAGGGGGAGGGCAGAGGGGGCCGCCCTCCCGCCCCCACCCCCCCCCCCCCCACTTTTCCTCGGATTATTCTAAAAACCATTGTAATCAACCGTCTTTTGAGCGGTGGGGCAAGGTTGCGCTGTCAGTGAAACTTTTTCGACCCCCTCTTTCTGATTTTTCTCAGTCCGCCCTGGTTATTGGCTGAAAGGCTATTGCCGAAGTAAGACAAACAACAAAGAAACAAAACGGTGCTTTTGAAACCCGGGTACGTGCTTCGAAGACAGAGGTAAAAGTAATGAAAAATAGTAAACCCAACCAAAAGTTCTAAGGTAACAGAGATATTCGAAACTTCAAAGCCAATCACAGCTTTAGCGGGATAAAATGCGTGTAAACTAGTGCGAAGCTCATAAACAGTGCGAACAGTAAAACCTAATTGAACACTTTTGGGCTGGGCCAAAAAAAGTTAAATAAATTGTTTCATTCACTGATGGTAGCGGAAAACGCGATCTCCGCAGTTCCTAAACCACACGTGCACGTACTAACTCAGCGAAAGCTTTATACATTACTAAACTGCTAAAGCTAATCACGACAAACACTCTGACTTAACCCTGATATGTTGACCACACTAGCCTGCGAATACAGCCGCCTCTCATCGCTCCCGGCCGGTTTGGCATTTCGCACGTAGTAGCGGGAGCGAGTGAGAGGAGGCTGCATTCGCAGGCTATGACCACACAAGCCTTCAGTTGCTGCGAGGGTTCCTTTGATATTTTCGTTATTTGTTTCGCATGTTTGCTAGTAATTACTGGAAAAGCAAAATGATTTCCAGATCTGAATTGTGGGTTGCCACAGGAAATAATTATTCTCAACGCCAACGTCTCGTTGATCATGCAAAGGAACGTTTGTCCGGTGCAAATTTCACGTTGTTTGAATCACGCACTTCACGCATTTCACTTTCTTGCTTCTCGCCCTTCCTAAAATACCTACAGAGATAATAGGAGAGAGTGCTGAGTTTTTATAACACTGTTGCTGTCCAAACAGTAAAGTATACTCAGATGATGTTTTGTTGTTGTGCCTGTGCTTTCTACAGCATTACAGCATGGCTAGTTATCTGCACAGTCCCCCTCTCCCCCCCCCCCCCCCCCCCAAAAAAAAAAAACTTGGCATTTACTCAACATGCTCAAGGCTCTTATGATCACGGCTCTGGGTTCGACTAGGGATTTTGATGTGGGCTGGGGTAAGGTGGAGAATTAGTGAAAGTTTCTCTTTAAAAAAATTTGAGCCCAATTTCAGACCAAAAGTCATGATTTTCTACAATTCTTCCACACTTTTTCCTGTTTTTCTGTCTATTTCAATCTGGATCTGACTATTCCAAACCGGTTATTTCTGCCAAGCCGAGTTTCTTCTTTTTTTTCTTACTTTCTTCCTCCTGAGCTGCGTCCTGGTTATATAATCTGGCTTTTCGCCTAACCCAAGCGGTAATCTCCTGAGCGGTTTAGCTGCTCAGAGTACGTCAAAGCACAAGTAAAATCTAATGCTTGTTTTTACCTCTTTTTGGAATCTCATGGGATTATATTTATTGCAAGAAGGACCTCCAGATATTTCCGGTACTGCAGCAATCGAACCCAGTCAAAACAAAAAGAAAATAACCCGATTACTGAACTTTTAAAGTGCCTAACATGTCTAACATTAGCCTGCGAGCAGGCTCTCCACGCGAAAAAAAATTTGCCCGCGGAGAGCCTGCTCGCAGGCTAACTAGCCTAACATGTAATCCCTTTTAAACAACAAACACTGTAAATTCTTTATTCTTTCTCCTTTACAAAAATGCCTCTGCAGGAATAAAACCAACAATGCCTCCACGAAAGAAAATGTTTTCTTTCAATGAAACTCCCAGACACTTCCGAACACGTGTTTTCCACGAGGCATTCGGCCCAAGTAACAGCAGCTCACGACACCGGAAATGCATACCTCACATTACGCCGTCGACACATATAAACCACCGACAATTTTCAACGCAAAAGAAATCGCTTTCTGATCGAAAATACAAGGAGAAAATTGAAGGTTTGAAAACATCCAAGAAATTTATCTTCTGCTCCATCAGTCTCACATAAAATAACCTTCAGTTTCAAGGCTGTCGTGTTTGGAAACCGAACGAAACTAAACGGTTTACAGATTTTAACTGTACAAGACTTCCTTCCGGACTGTATTTATTCTGGATTCTATAGGCTCTACTCCTAATGATTACAGCTGTCTCAGACTCAATATCCCGAGGATTACAAGGATTTCGAAGGATTCACTTCGCGTACGAAATTTTCAATATGGCTTCTCATACAAAAGAAAGACATTCAACGTGTCCCAGAAACACTTTCGGTCTCATGACAATTACCTCATCGCGTACATTAAACGAATGTTAGAACTTTCAATCGTGACAATTAGCTAGCGTTACTAAGCGTGTCGTATGTTCGGCACGCTTAAACCCTTATCATAGAAAAACCCTCGTTCTTCAGTGACTTTTTAAGAATTAAACGTTGAAATTATGTGAAAACCTAGAAGCCTCAGTGGTCCTAAAACTATTTCCAACACGAAAAATGAATGATTTTATACAAAGCCAGAGTGCCCGAATGAATGTCGCGATACGTTTTACGGCTCGCTGAACATAAAAGTTCTGTACGTTTTATTTTTATGCTGTTTATTCCGACAGTTTATTGAGACAAAACCCTTCAACTATAAAAGGGTTTTAACTGCGCCTGTTAAAAACAGTTTAAGGAGTTTTGGCCGCGGTATAAAATGTATTTATGGCCAGTTCACTTGGACTCGATTACCAGCCACTGTTCTCGGGGAATGAGTGTTTTGATTTCTGACGCCGCGAATCAATGCAAACGATGGATTCGACAGGGAAATTATTGCTTACCTTTCGAAGTCATGATCTGTCACACGAGCGATCTGGCAACTCTGGGGTGAGCAGGTGTGTGCTTGAAATCTAAAAATGGTGCGAAACTATCCATCTCCAGTTGAAAATTGTCTCCGGGTGAAAACCAAACTACTGATGTTTATTTCACCTATCTGATATTTTTGACGATAATATGTAAAGTACAATTAAACGGTATTTTTGAATAAAAAATGTAAAAAGAAAGTTGACTCGAACTTGACTCGTGACTCGAACAGTCGGGCTCGAACTTGACTCGTGCTACGATCAAACTCGAACAAAAACATCAATTAATGCAAAGTTAGACCGATTTAACGAAAATTATCAGTGTATAAACCAATGTACTAGCAACTGGACGTTTGTGCAGCACAAAAGAGGCTCTACGAAACTACTGAAAGCTACCAATCGAGGATTTTCTTTCGGGACAGCTCATAAAGAAGGAAGATTACAAGCCTGAATTGAAGTCGTGCATTTCAGCTCGTACTCATGTAGCTGAATGAGGATAAAAGCACCTGATAATGCATGACAGAGAGCTTTAAAATTCCGTAGCAGTATCTGGATTTACGAAGCCTGGCAACTCGGTAATGTTTTAACAACAATTCTGAAAGGAAAGCGACCGAACACGTCTTGTTTGTCATCCAAATAATACACATACAAAAATTTCTCTGCAAGTGGATGACAAAACAAGACGTGTTAAAACAAGTAATCACATGATTTTTCTTGCGCAATTTGGGATAAATCAGCACTCGTATTTTTTTTCAAAGACTACAAATTGCACTCGCCCTACGGGCTCGTGCAATTTTTTTAGCCTTTGAAAAATTTACTCGTGCTGTTTTTTCCCAAATTGCACTCGAAATCATGTGAGTACCTGTACGTAAAACCGGTTTTCTAATCTTGTTTCTAACTCGATTCCAACGAACGTCAACGACAAGCGATGCCAAGTTCATTGAACTGATTGGCTCTTTTTGCTTTTTCTTCACCGCTAGCCAATCACATGCCGCCAAAGATGGGTCAGAGAGGGGCGGTGACGAGGCGTAGAACACGCAAAAGAAAAGCAATGTTTATTTACAAAAATCTCGTGGCCGCCATGACTGTTGACGGATTCTTCTTGGCTTTCTAGTTGGATTTCACAAGAAATATTCGTTTCGAATAGTCAGGAGAACGATCTTCAGTCATGAATGAAGTCCAAGATCTAAATTTAACGTTTTCTGGATGTGGATTCTTGGGAATCTATCATCTCGGAGTTGTGTCTTGTTTGAAAGAAAATGCTCCCGCGCTTTTGAAGAGAGTGAAATGTTATGGTGGGGCAAGTGCTGGCTCGTTTGCCGCGACTGCCTTACTTCTAGACTTAAATATAAGCGATAGTGCTGAATTTGTTCTCAGGCTCGCCAAACGAGCGAATTCTTTGACGCTGGGACCTCTTCATCCCAGTTTTAATGTCGTCAGAACACTTCGGAAATCATTTGAAAGGATCCTGCCAGACAACGCACATGAAATCGTAAGCGGAAGACTTCATCTCTCCTTAACAAGAGTTTCTGATCTGAAAAACGTTATCGTGTCTGAGTTTTCTTCCAAAGAAGATCTCGTTGAGGTAAGTTGTAGTTTCCAGAAGTTTCATATTTCAAATTGTACTCGCCATCGCGAGATGATGGCGATGATAAATTTTGTAGACGAAAAGTTCACGAAAAATTTGCCGCAGGCGGATTTTGTAACACTCAGAGTTCTGTTAAGTCGAACTATTCAAGAATTAATTGTAATAGTTAATGAAGAAAATCGATGTTATCTTTTAGACAACTCAACTTTTTGTAAGGCCACAAAAATTTATCCCGGCAGTCGCTCGCGTGATACGCAACCTTGTAATGTGCAATCGTTGCGCAACGGCGTTGAAGAGAATCCACACGTGTAGCCTAACTTGATCTCGAAGAAATCGGAAATACATTTCGACTTTTTTGAAGTTACGTCGAATCGATCTAGGTTTTAGCTTCAAAAATTACATAAAAAGATTGTGTGTAAACTGTAGTGCATAATTTTGTTGTCAGTTTGGTTTAGCGTAAATTTGCATGATAAATAATATATCTGTTGAGCGTCGCGTTTTTTAGAGGAGTTGTTTTGGCTATCGAGGAAGGTTTCCTGCTGCTAAAACGAAGATTCGAAATATTATACTTCACTTTCCACATTTTTATACCATCTCATGATGACATCCTACAATTTGCAGAAAAGCTAGCAAAACTAAAACAAGGCTGTTGATTTTCGGTGTCTGACAAAAGCAGACTGCAGACTCGCACTCCAGCGCTCCGGTTAGCCTAAATAGTGTTCTGGTCAGCCTGTTTATGGTTAGCTCTCAATAATAGTAATGGTAACGATGGTAACACAATATATACCAAAAAAGTGCTAGTCTACAGTCTGCATGTGTCAGACACAAGTCAGAGGCTGTTTGACTGTCTCAGTCTTTCAAGTTAGTCATTTATTTGCATGTTGTTTGGATGTCCTGCTGTAAACCCAGAACAGTCGGCATGGTTCCAATGAAAAACAATACATGCTTTCATGTGGAGTGAAAAGGACCCACTAAGTTATAATCAGACAATTGAGCCGCACAGCTTGAAACCCTGTGATGCATCTTAAAATAATTCACAGTCAAAAAGTGTTGCTAAGTTTCCCTGTCCAAATGCTGACAGGTACTTTTTGTAATGACAAGAATGCAAAATTTTGTGACATTTTGAAATTTCAATATAAAAAGAACCACAACACCCCCCAAGGCCAACGAGAGTTGTGACTTGTTCTTAAAAGGAATCTTATCTTGGTATGAAGTGTTTTGTAAACTGCTGACATTCTCATGCTGAGTTGTATTGTGAATACTGTGACCTAAAATGTGTGGTACAACATTAAAAATATAAGGAATTCTTTTCTTACTACCCTTGAAGTAATTAGAGGTTTTCACAATTCTCAGTCTTTATTTTTTAGCAAAATTCTGAGACTTGGGGTGTATGTTTGTGTTTTTGCCTTAATAAGGTTGGTTATCTTTAATTCCGTTTCCATATTCGGCAGCTAGTAAAGTAACATTTTTTGCTATAGATTCATTCAAAATACCGGTTAAGCCTCAAATTATATCTTTCTGGCTTAAGTCGACCTGAAAAAACCAAAGAATTTAACCAGGGATCACAATCTGTCGGTTACTAGCTACTTTAATGGAAGACTTTAATAAAATTTGATCGTGCAAGTTTCAAAAACACACTCTGGAGCTTGGTCAACAAGGACTGTTTACCTTAAGTTATTAACCTAACAAACAGTGTTTGTTTAAAGCAACTTTGGCACAACTGTAGTTGTAAATTGGCGCATTGCTATACCAAGTACAGTATAATTGGATTGCACATCTGTTCAGTGACAGACTAGTATCATCTTTCCCTTGACCTTGCGTGCAGATGATGGAATCTTGATCAACAAGTCTGTTGCTAATTAAAGCCAATTTAAGATCGGCTTCATTTGACACCAAAAAAACATTTAGATCATAACTAAGATTCCAAGGCTCGGAGTGATTTACTTCTTTCCAAGAGCAAAAATTATAAAATTTAACTATCAAGTTTGCATAATATTTAATATGCATTACGGAAAAGTCTTATCAATCCTAGTTTGATCACCATTTTATGATGCAAAAGTGTGAAGGTCCCTAAGCTGTAAACAACAAATTAACTCAACAGGAGATTTGGACAATATATAGACTTACATTTCCTGAAACAGCAAGAAGAGAGACAATTAACTCATACCTTACAAATTTACTGATCTGTAGTGTTATTCTTGTCACAGGCATTAATTGCAAGCTCCTATGTTCCTTTCTACTCTGGAATCCTTCCTGCAAAATTCAGGGGGAAGGTAAATGAATATAAAAAAGATTGTTACCTAAAATAGCATTTATTGGAGTTGCCACCACCAACCCATCCCCTCCCCTCTGAAACAAATTTCTTAATTACTGTTTTTGTTCTAAAAGATCTTATCAAGGTTTTTGATACCATGTTGACGGGTTCTCAATGGGGTGAGAAATTACGGTGCTTGTATGGGAATCCAAGACAAATATTTTTTTTTCAAAACTTGAATTCTGGAACTTTTGAATCATAAAGTAAAGATACTAGGCAAAAATTTTTATTCACCAAGTTTGATGGATGAAGCTGGACTAGAAAGCATTCAGTTACATTTTAAATTTGCCATTCATCTGTCTATATTTTGTCTGCAAATTGATGCAGTTTGCAGGAAAAAAATTATAGGCAAATGTATGACAAATTAAAAACATAACTGAATGCTTTCTAGATTAGCTACATTCTTCAAACTTGATGGAAAAACTTTTGCCTAGTATCTTTACTTTGCGATTCATAAGTTGTCCAGAATTCAATTTTTGAAAAAAAATTATTTGCCGTCAGATTCCCATACAAACACTGTAATTTCTCACCACAGACATGGCGTTGAAAACTGTGATAAGGTCTATTATGTTGTAAAGTAATAAGCTGGGGTTTCAGACAGTGGGATTTGAAGTCACAAAAGGGCTTTAATTTTATTTTTGATTGTGGAGGGTAATTTTACTTTCCTGTCCTTAAAAGCAGAGAAAGTCACTGGAAGCCATAAAAAATAATAATACAAATTAATAGAAAATCATGTGCAAATGCTTTTGTTTATAAATTTAAATCAAGTTTAGATATTTATACAAGTGAATTGTGTTTTCAGTATTATGTAGATGGAGGGATTTCAGACAATCTCCCACAACACTTCAAAGAGGGAGAAACCATCACAGTGTCGCCATTTAGTGGTGAAAGTGACATCTGTCCCAAGGACAGCTCATCAAATGATGTCCACATTGAACTACGAAATACCAGTATGCAGTTTACGCTTCAAAACCTCTACAGGTGCTCTCGCGCGTTCTTCCCTCCTCATCCTGACGTGCTCTTTGACATGTGCAAGAATGGATATCGAGACACGCTGAGATTTTTGAAAGAGCATTGTAAGTGGATGATAAAGAGACTGCAATTTGCTCTTTAGTTCTTTAGCTCAGCAGACATGTTCAGCTGTATATTTGCAGAGTCCTCGCACAATCTTCCAAACCAAAATTATGCAGACTTATTCCATCTTCTTTTAAGGTGGCTTACTACAGTTTTTACGAGGCAAGAGCGCGCGCTACGATTCAGCTGCCTGACATCAATATCGCTCGCGCTCGAAAAACTATCGTGAGCAACACTAAAGGAAACGAAAACAAGTTTGAGCCCTTTCTTCGAAAGTTAACAGTTTCAGAAAGTTTCAGAAGGTTTTAGACATGTCATAGGACGAAAACAATACTACAGATAGGTTGATAAACAACCGACAGAGGTTTCTAATTCGCTTTTTTCATCGCTCATAACGTGTGGTGTCATACGAGCGCGCGCTCAAATAATAGGGCATGCGTAATTCAATTCTTGTCGGAGGTCGTAAAAACCTGACTTCGGTTCAAAATATCTCAAAAACCTACCGTACGACCCATAATGAAATTTTCACAATTTATTTTCTCGGGGTGAATCGCATCAACTGTCAAAATCTAAAAAAAATCTGTAAGACAGATTTTGAGTTATTTTTAAAATAGGCAAAAACCCACATTTTCCTATTTTGCAAAAAAACTGTCTTACAGATTTTTAATTTATTTTGCATGAATGTTTTATCTGATTCAATTTCTAATTTCTGAATTTTTGAGGTAGGGTCGAACGGGCAGATTTTGAGAAAAACGCCATTGAAACTACTAGTGCCCAGTCTCCTCTTAAGCACTCGGATATTCATTTTCACTGTTTATTAGCATCTATATTGCTCAAATGTCGCATATATTGGTTGTAGGATGCAACAAACAATAATAAGTGAGAGCTAAAACCTTTCTGGACATTTTATTAAAGAGTTAAAAGTTGGGCTCATTTACCCCCTCAAAACTGTAGTAAGCCTCCTTAAACTATAAAATCGAAATATTGTACATCCTGACAACTTAAGATGCTGTTTACACGGAGATTGTTGTCATCAGCATCATCTAGGGGTAAATGTAGTTATACACCATTATTATTTATACTAACGGAAATTTATTGTTCACAAAATAAAACAGTGCTGTAATTTGCCATGCTTTTTTTACTGTAATATTTAAGAATATTTTGTTGATTTGCAACTCAGATCCCAAGATGCTAAAGAAGGGTCCTGTCAAGAGGCCATCAATGTCTCAGTACCTTCCGCCATCTTGGCCAAAGTCTGGTCATCCAAAAGACAGACTTCAGACCTTTAGCAGCAGTTCCATGTCAGCTTACAGTACGTGTAGTAGCGGAGAAGCTGATGTATTTACCAGCTCAGAGAGCGACGAAGCTGAAACTGAAGAGTCGACAGAAGTAGAGGAGGAAGGAGAATCCAGACTTACGATCAGTGAGTAGATGCTTCTTACTTTAGTCACAGTAAGCACTGTAGATTACTCATGGCCATAACCCCCCCGGGGGGGGGACTCCCATATGAAATGGACGGGGATGCTCGTGGAAAATTTTGAATTTAACCCCTAAAAGAGACCAATCTGGGTGTGGCCGAACGTTATGCAGACCCCTAAAAGAGTAAATATAACGAATCAAAATTCTTTCTTTTTTGTTATTTCTTGGCGTGCAACCCTAAACGAGACCTTGACGGCTAAAAATAATGACATTTTGCCCAGAACACCCTAAGCGAGACCAAAATCCGAAATTTACACCCCTAAGCGAGACGACGAGCATCCCCGTCCATTTCATATGGGAGTCCCCCCCCCCCCCCCCCGGCATAACCCTAGGTGGGTTATAATAGGGCCGGTAGCACTGTAGATTATTCCAGTTACCTAACTGTGCATATTTACTACACAAGTTAGTAGTTACAAATTAGCATTTCTGAATTGCAATGTCAATCATTTCTTTTCCAGTTCTTCATCGTACAAGTGAAGCAGTAACAGAAGCAGAGCTTTGGTCTTGCTACTTCATCCGCAGAGTTTTCTGGGTACTAAACCTGGCAGCAAGACCATGTGTGATCTCCCTGAGACAAATATCACATCTTGCAAACAAGTAAGTATCTCATTGTGGTCAGTTCAGATACCTGTTGTTCCCTTTGAGTGAGATTTATTATATCTTTTGTTTTTCAGGATTCTGGAATCATTGCCCAAAGTGGAGAAGACAGGAAATGAGTACCTTGATGAGCTGTTGTCGATGATTTACATGGTCATACACACGTACCAAGACAAGCACCAAGTGCAGTGCTGGTATGTATCGTCATAAAACCAAAACCAAAGTAATCACTCTGACCAATCACAAAGGACACCTGTCACCTGTAGACAATCCAGTGAGCCAATAACAACTTGAAGCAAGTACATGTAATCGGCATGCAGCGCGGGAAAGAAGTGTCTTAGGGAGGCATGATTAGTTTTACTTCCTCTGATTGGTTGAGAAAGTTGTGCAGGTTTTTTTAAGCCAATCACCAAGCATTGTAAATAATGCAGAACCAAAGCAAATGCAAAATTACTTTGGAAACTCCAAGTGAAAATTGCGTTATCACAATAACTTCAAAAAGTGGCTCAGTCAGTGTTTATTATTGACTTTTGAGACTAAGACTTTGCTTTTTATGTCCTCTAGGAGAACATCAGGACCAGCCATAACCTCAGGGCCTGGACAGGAAGGTAAGACTGTCTTGTACACTGTAAGGTAGAAAACTGACACAACCCCTCAAATATTGGTTCCAACAAACATTGTTATTAATACATCTAGTTGCACTGGATGACTTTCTGTGTGTTTACGGTAATGCTCAAACTTAAGATTTCTATTCCTTTTGCAGATGGGTCCAGCATCAGTTCAATGGATGAATCACCAAATTCTAGTGACAATGCAATTTATGCCATCTTTGAAGCAGAGGAGGAAACCAACATGCCATGTTCAGAAGCACCAACCTGTTCACAGATGCCCTTGAATGCTGATGATGACAGTGACATTGAAGTTCTCTTGGGTCGTAATGTATCAATGACCGCATCTGCAGAGAGCTTACTGCTAAGTGCCATGAGATGGGAAGATGATGTCAGCAAAAGTGCCTTATTTCTGAGAAGAGAAGAAGACGGCAGCAATCAAAGTGTAATAAATTCTGTGGGAAGATTGGAATCTGAAGGAGCAGCATGCATGGAGGAGCCAGCGTCATGTCGCTCGGAGGGCTTTGATGATTATGTGCTTCTAGATGGGTACGAAAGTGATGTTGAGTCTGAGTTAAGCGGTGTTGACGAGCCGCAGCAGAGTTTGTAACAAGAATGTTGGTAAAAATATGAACTTAACTGGATTGAGGTGAAATGTCAAGCCTGTCTTGAACCACACTACACTTTAAGGAATATCAAACTAAGCAGGTAAATTCTTAGAACGTGGAACAGACAAATCATACAACACTGAGATCAAGCCTTGAACCTTTAGAGAATGTGAGTAGGCAATGCTATTTAACCATTTTTCTATTTTATTAAGAAAAAACATGGAAAGTTTTAACTTATTCAGTTTTTTTGACAAGGCTGTCATTTACCAGCTTTGGTAACATGATCAATGTGAAATTTCTAGCAATGAAACAGAAAATGCATGCAGGTATACAGTTTAAAAGAACAAAAGATCTGATCACCAAGGCAAGACTTCCTTGATAAAAAACAATCAGATTCTCTTAGCTAGTATGGCACAAAATGTGCCGAGAGTAGTACGGAGAATCGTATTTTGACAATTCTGGACTCAGTGGATTTATACAAAATGTACAGAACATCATATTGTAGCTATGGATGCTGTGCAAGACAGTGGCGGTAAAGGTTTAAACAATACAACAGTTAACACTACACGTAAGCTTGTAAGGGTGCATTTTTAAAATACATAATGTGTAGAGTTGTAAGAGAACACGACCAGTTAAAAGACACAAAATGTTATATTTACTTGAATGTAAATTCTCTCTACTCGGTGTAAAGAGCAATTTCATTGCAGTAGGGGTAATTTGCCAAACACAGAAGGCTGAACACAAAATGCTGAATGCAGACAAAATCACCAAAACAAGGAAAAACCCATTCCCATTATTGAGAACTAACAGGAAATAGGCTTAAACCTGAGTGATATTCAGGCTAAATTACCGGAGTGTACCTTGCACTCAGGTTAGCCTTAAAAGCACTCTGGTTAGCCTGAATATCGCCTGTTTACTGTTAGCTCTCAATAATGGAAATGTTTTTCCTTGTTTCGGTGATTTTGTTTTGTGTTCAGGGTTCTGCATTCTCATTCAGAATTACCCCTGCCGATTTTAATGAGACCAGTAAGGATAATTTTTATGCTGGCGTCTTGTAAGGTGTTTGTATATAGTTTTACTGGTGTAAAATGGATGTACAGAAATTTATGAATAATTTGGATGGAAGACAAGACAATCTCTCAAACTACTACAGTATGTTGCGGTTAGTTTGGTCTTGTTCAGATGTATTTCTAAGTGATTTTAGTGTTATATATTATTGTAGAAGTCTTTAGACTAAAATCACTTGAATTTTATTATTTGCACAATTTGCAGCAATCAAATATTGCCTTAAAAATCACTATTTTTGCGGTTTGTAATAGTGATAATAATAATAATATCATTATAAATTAATAACTATTATTAATTTACTAATTTATTTTATATATAAATAAAATAGAAGAAAACAATTATTTTCATGTTATGAACAAAAGTATGTGTGATGATTGTATATAGACAATAAAAGTGAATGTATAGCGGGAATCAACTATTGAAAAGCGCCTCTTGCTTTACTAACTGCATCCATGAGGCACTGTAATTCAGCCCCGTACTTCCTTGCATAGGCTATATAAAAACGTTCCTAATCATCCTTTTTTTGGCTCTAAAATCTGAAAAAAGCCTCGGGTGGAGCGCATTCTCCAAATATCTGGGAGGAGGTGTGCAGCACACTGGTCCAAATTCCCATCACCATTTTAAACCAGACCATACCAGTTTGCATACCGTAAATGATCTAATTAACGCCCACTCTCAAATAAATATCTAATAAGTGCCCCACTTGGGGCACCAAGTTTGTATTAGACGCTCCCCTCTAATAAACGCCCCGTGTCTAACAGACGCCCCGCTCCCCCCCCCCCCCCCACCCCCTGCCAAGGATCGCCCCGATGACGATGAAGACATCGATACCAAATGATGAACGACATCTGCGCTACGATGGAAATGGATTATAACTTGAAAAGTTTAGCAAAACTTTTCAAGTTGTTTCCGCACGTCTACAAAAAATCCATATTTTATAGCCGTAGTTAGATTTCTATCCACATAGGTTATATCTTCCTCAGTTGATGTTCAAAGGTAATGATTTTCATGGGTTAAGTTGCCTACCACTAATTTTAGAACAGTTAAGACCAAAAATCTGCGAAATCCCCGTGACAGAGCTACTTTAAATCGCACTTCTCGAACAATAAAAATTAGCAACCAGATATATAGTTTCTTTCAAGTCACCTTTCAAGAAATGCCCTGTTTCAGACCAAAATGCCTTGTAAACCATACCTACTGGCCCTGCACATACATACATACATACATACATAACTTTTTGTTAAGGCAGGTCTAGTAGGGCAACCATAAGGCTGGTGTGGACCTGCCATTTAAATCGAACAGAAACTTGTTAAGAATCCCAACTGGCAGGAGGCTGACCAGTTGGCTATATACAAAGCGTGGAGGAGTTGAATTCGGGACCACCGAAGACAAATCCATCTAGTGGCAGGGAGGAGGATTTGAACCCGGGACCTCCGGATTACAAGTCCAGCGCCCTAACCACTAGGCCACGCTGCCTCCTGTAGCATAGCTATATAGCTTATACAACGAATTCATTTGGTGGATAGATCGGCAGTTTGAAAGATCGGAGGGCTTAAGCTTTGAGAGACAGGAGTAGAATCCATCCAGGCCAGCTGTTTTCAGTCGACTAGCGTGAAGGTCGTTGAAGGTGACTTCCGGTCAAGACGTAAATAATCCATGCGATGCAAATTTATGATGTCACAATCGAGTGATTTGATCCGAGACGGTAAAACAGATTTTTTTTTTCTCTACAAACTTTTGCCTTACAAACTGGCAAAAGAAAGCTTCTCTTGAGAGATGGAGGACGCTCAAGATTTGAACCTCACTTTTTCTGGCTGTGGATTCTTTGGAATCTACCATATCGGCGTGATGTCCTGCCTCAAACAACACGGAACCGGCTTTTTGAGAAGAGTCAAATGTTTTGGTGGAGCGAGCGCAGGTGCGTTCGCCGCTGTTGGTTTGGTGGTGGACTTGGATATCAGCGAGGTTGCCGAATCGGTTTTAAGACTCGCAAAAAGAGCAAAGTCGCTGTCCCTCGGACCGCTTCATCCAAGATTTCAGATCGTCGAAACTGTGCGGAGGGCTTTCGAAGATATGCTCCCAGAAAACGCACATGAACTCGCCAGTGGAAGGCTGCACATCTCATTGACTCGCGTTCCGGATTGTGAAAATGTTATCATATCCGAATTCTACTCCAAAGAAGATCTCATCGAGGTAAGCTGAGTGTAAGAAATACTAGTAAATTGAAACTTGCATTTATAAGTTGAGCTTAAATTTAACCTGTTCTTAGTCGCACAAAATTATTTTAAAATATTTGTTTTGACCACGAAGACTGATGTTGTTCAATGCAAAATTTCCAGGTGTACAAGGGAACGGAGGTAGTCAGTCCCGCAGTTTGTTTTGGCTTCCAAATTTTTTAACGTCGCTATTTAATGACTGTTGGCTTGTAATTACCGTAATTAAAAGTGTTGATCAATTATTTATCACGGACAGACTTAGGCCAGGGAAAGGCAAGATTTCCGTACAGCCCGATACATTAATTATGCATACGATTTTCTGACAGACTCGTTCTTTTCATGATTGCTGTTTGTGTATTGTGATAGTATGAAATAGCTGCATACATAATTAATGTATGGGGCTGTACGGAAATCTTACCCAGGGAAATAATAATCACTTACTCCTGATACCACAGCCCTTGTTGGGAGGAGGGGAAGTCGGGGGGAAAGGGGAGGGGGCTGCAGCTTAGTTACACTGCATGTTAGGGGTGCAGGGTGGGGGGGGGGGATCTAGGGGAAGGTGCAGGGGGTGCACACCCCTCCCCCCTCACCCCCCTGAGATGACTGGGCAGCTTTCTAATAGAACTGGAATAATGCAAAATTTTTTAAAAAAAGTTATGTGCACCCCCTCTTAAGAAAAATCCTGGATTTGCACCCCTCCTAAGAAAAATCCTGGATCTGCCCTTGGGTTGGAGGCTATTATAGAATGGGAAGGGGCGTATATGGTCGTTAAGAAGTTGTCCATTCTTTGAACAATCCAGGCCAGTACTACATGTGTAAGGTGAAAATCTCAAAGAGAGTTGACTATTAGTATAATCTTGTTATTAACTTAGACGTAACAAATTGCTTCTTTTACCATGCAGGCATTAGTAGCAAGTTCTTATGTACCATTTTATTCTGGAATCCTTCCAGCAGCGTTCAGGGGAAAGGTAATGGAAGAACTTTTGTGTGTTTTTTTTACTGTAACTTAACTCTTCGTTAGTCAGGTGCACCTCTAAATAGCTAGAGGTCACTCTTAGTCTATAGTTATAATTTTGCTGTGATCAGTCGAAAACCTGAACATATCGCTTGCTGGAAAAATAATATCATAACATAGCATTTCTTGTTCTCCCAAACTTCCACTCATGTTTCTATAAATCGATAGAAACACGGAACATGTTTTCTACTTCTTAAAAAATCCGACCTGTAAGAAAGCATGGACTTAAAGCTGTACTCCTGTAACTTGACAGAAATTATGGCGTGAGCAAAGAGAATTTACATTTTGATGATCAAAATAAATATTAAGTGATTTAACATTTTTTTTAACTCAAAGTGTTTTCTAAAAGAAATAGAAAACATGTTTTTCATGTTTCTATAGAGTTATAGAGTTATAGAAACACTCATGAAAGTTTGGGAGAACTCAAAAAAGTTGTGGAAACACTCCATAGCATTTCTTGTTCTCCCAAACTTCCACTCATGTTTCTATAAATCGATAGAAACACGGAACATGTTTTCTACTTCTTAAATAATTATATTATAATATCATTATCACTTACTTGAGTCACTATAATTATATGTAACTTTGGAATCAAAATTATTTACTTCAAATGCAACTTGCACATTTCTTCTCACTGTCAAATATTGTGTCTTTCACAGTACTATGTAGACGGGGGGATTTCTGACAATCTCCCACAACACTTCAAAGAAGGCGAAACCATCACAGTGTCGCCATTCAGTGGCGAACATGATATTTGTCCAAAGGATGTTTCATCGAATGACGCTCATATTGAACTACGAAAAACCAGCATCCAGATCACCTGCAATAACTTAAATAGATTGGCGAGTGCGCTGTTCCCTCCTGATGAAACAGGGTTGAGTGACATCTGCAGGCAGGGATACAGGGACACGCTGAGATTTTTAAAGGAGCACTGTAAGTTTTTATCAGTTGGCACATTTTACTTTATATTAGTGCCACCATATTATCAGTTTGAACAAGAGAACTTGCAACAAGATCTCTTATCAGAAGACATTTCACTTAATAACTGCAGTAACACCAATTTGATAAAGATTAAAATTAATGTTCATTTGTCCTCGCACGTGTGATACCCCAGAGAAACGTCACCTGTCACTACAAAACCAGATGTGACAAATGGTAGCCACACCTCCTACAAGACACTTGATGGTATCAATGGTTGGTTAGTACTCTGATCTTTATGCTGAGGAAACTGCCTGGATATGTTCCTTAGGTGATGCTGGGCCGCTACTTGGCTGGAGTACTTACTAACTTTCATTACAGATTTTTGTTTAAGAGCAATGACCAATCTTTTGTTTTCCAGATCCTGATACACTTACACAGGGGTCACCGAGGACAGCTTGCATGTCCTTGGGTCTTCCATCCACCCACAGTAACCCATCTGCATCCTGCCAAGAAACAAGCTCCAGTCGCAAAACAAGCTGTAGTTCAGAAATATCATCAAACAGTTCATCCTTTAGCTGTACTGAGGTGGAAGTTTTTTCAGGATCAGAAAGTGAAAAGGATGAGCCTGAAGTGGAGGAAGGGGAATCAAAACTTTCTATGGGTGAGTCACAATAAAAATTGTTATTAATATTATTAAGGTAAAAAACTCCAAAATCAGCCAAATACTTCAGCATTAAAGATGTCTACTTCGAAACCTTCTGACAACTCTGTGTTGGATAAATAATATTGCAGGTTATGTCCTTGTCGCATATTCTTGGTAGGTACCTATTGGTATCATTTTTCACGGATCACTGCCTGTTCTTGCACCACACATAACATTATTCTTTAATAAATAGTCATTGTGTTGTTCCAGAAAATATCCATACCCCTCCCACGGAAGGTTTTTGGTTTGAATCCCCCCCCCCCACCCCTCTGGAAATTCTAGTTAAGCCCCATACAGGCCTTTTAAAATTTTGGCTTTTGAGACCCCCCACCCCATTGACCTTCCATGGGGTGGGTATGGATATTTTCTGGAGCTGCACATTTCATGTTTAATTATCTTGTTTCTTTCACTTGCAGTACTTCTCCACGCCAGTGAAGCTGCAACAGAAGCAGAGCTTTGGACGTGCTTCTTATTTCGCAGATCAAAATCTATCTTGAATGTTTTTGCACAGCCATGTGTCATCACTGTAAACCAATTTGTCGTCATGCTCAAAATGTGAGTTAGTAAATAATATTACTCAAATGTTCAAGAATTACCAATTTCGGACTATAACTTATAAAAAAAGAATTAATGTAAAAGTGGAGTGTGCTACTTAGTTAAATAGAATAAATAATAATTCAGAATAATGCTCATAAGATGTTTTATGGCAATCGTCAATCATAAGCCTATTCGGACTTAAGGCCAGGCTTCTTTAAACTTTTATGACTGAGGAGGGGGGGGGGGGTGATGGTGCTTTTGTGACTGAGGAGGGGGGGTGATGGTGCAGTAAGACAAGCTTGATTGTAGTATACTGGTATGCCAAAAAAGTTTCAGCTATGAGTTCTGCAAGATAAGGATGTCATGACACTATGATATCATGGTTATGTTAAAATTGCTACATTTTAAGCATTAACTTAATTTTGCTCATTTGCCTTTCAGGTTGTTGGAAGTGCTGACCAATGTTGGAAAGACGGGAAACAAGTATTTTGATGACCTGCTGTCAATCGTCAACACAATGTTCCAGACCTATGAAAATAAGCACCAAGTATCTCTACAACATTGGTATGTTGTCAGCCTTGAATTCCAAAGGATCAATATCCAAATTCTCGCTGTCTTCAGCTGTATACTATAACAGAAAGGCTATAAGATTCTAGATATTGAAACAAATTTAGTTTTGACCTCTATTAACAAATTCTCCAAACTGTTATTCAGGGGTTTCAGTAAAATTTGAAGTAAGGCAGCTGGGTAGAGTAGAGTAACCGACTGTTCAAAAGAATGTTTCTTAAATTACTCAATATTTATTTAGGGTAAAAAGTAGCCGACCACTCTGAGCAAAGAAGAGCAAAGTAGCCGACGCTTTTCGTCGGCTGTCGGTGCTTATTAAAAGCACTGGATATTTAAAAAATAGAACTGTAATGAGTTTTAATAGAGTGTGGAAACTAATTAAAATAGTGATGTGGCATATGAGATTTATGCAACCTTGTACAACCAAGCTCTTTGTTTGAGAAAAAAACATATTTAAAACACATACTTATTTTGCATCCATTTGTTACTAGAAAAATACTCCAGCCTCATGTCTTATATATGCATGTCACTAGTATAACTTTTATTAATTAAACTTGGCTTTTATTTTTACTAGGAAATCTGGATTACAGATTACAGATCTTCCAAGAGGAGGCACGTAGACATATTTTAATATAATTATATAGTACTGTGGTTTACATTGCAAATCATTTAATTTTTAATTCAGTGATCTTGCTGTTAAAAATACTATTAGTACATCTTTTCATTTACTATGTAAACTGACATACCTAGATGATATATTTTTTTTATTGCACAGTACTAAATGTCCCTCATTTTATGATTTTACATTTGTTCATGGTGAACATTGACATGTTAAGTAAATTTTCAAAATAGGTCCTAGGGATAGTTTCTGTCTGTTTGAGACTATGGCTGAGTGTCTGCTTATGGGTGGGTGGAGGGGGGGGGGGGGGGGGGGGGGCGGTCCCAAAGTAGAGGTTAAACTGCAAATAAATTTGATGCGTCTGTGAAGAAAATAAATAACAATAAATTATCTTTATTTCACAGCTGCTGGGTCATCGCTTACTTTATCGGAGTGGACACAAAAAGTTAAAAGTTAGTGATGCTTCTAAAGGCTGCAAATGCCATGACTTTAGCTCTGAAGGTCAGGTTACATCTTATGATAAAGAAAGCAATGCACATGTTGGAAGCAATACATGTACCTTTGTCATGGATGTGGACAGCAGCAATGATATCATGTTTATCAGTGCTCTGTGCAGAGAATTGCAAGAGTGCCTTGCTGAAACCATGATTACAATGGAAAATCATGTTGATGATGGTTTTACAGGACAGGGATCTGATACTGAAGAGAATGAATGCAACAACAACTCGTCTGGCATAGTTAGGGATGTGGGTGGGTCTGGTACAGCCGAGAGCCTGGCAGGTTCTTGATGGTTTTGAGTGACATTGATATAAAAATCATGTATGCTTTTGTTTAAGGAAGTTATTGTTATTTGGCAGGAAAAAACTTTTAATGTAAGGGGCTGGATTACCCTTAATGAGGTTTTGTATATTAGGTAATTTAAAATTAAAAGCTTTATTGAGTCCCCCCCCCCCTTCCCTCTGTATCTGGAAACCCCCCCCCCCCCCGACCTTTTCTTTTAAGCCCCTCTTCCCAACTCTCTCTCCAAGAAAAGCTGTTGAAAAGCCACCAGGGGCTTAATAGAACCTTTATAGTAAGTTAATAAACTAAAATCACCAAATTCTTTGCATTTACTGCAGGTAAAAAGAAAGTAAAAAAACAACAAAGGTTGTTAAGGTACATACAACTGGAAATATTTATTATTAAAATTATGGAATTGTTATATAAATTAAAATGATTGGAATATAATGACTGTTATAATACTTAAACATTTTTGTTTCCTAAGGGTTTGTTATAATTCTTTTGATATTACAGTAAAGTTCTTATATTGCTATTTTACAAAACAATTTACTAATAATTATTTATAATTGTATATGGAATACAGAGATACTATTTATTACTGAGGGACCCAAAGTACAAAAATTAATATAAAATTGTGTGGCTTCAGTTTCTCATTCAATGATGAGTCCAGCTTCAAAATCCGTTTATAAATTTCTTGAAAGATTGACTATTGTAAATATTTGAATTAAAGAAATGAATTATTACAACTACGTCGAATTTTCTGTAGTGTTCAGCACTTTTATCAGGGGCACCCAACGACCGAATCTTTCCAAAGACGTCAGAAGTGTCGTAAATGGATTTCTCTATGTTCTAGAAGGCTTTTTAGTTAATATGGAGATGCCCTAAAAAATATTTATCTGTTCGGATATTTAAGGGGAACTTTCGTCGTTTCGAAAATTCTAGGGTCCTTTTTTGAGTCATCCGAAAGTTTTAGCTATCCTGATGGATCTTGTCGAAAGTTCGAGGACACTGAGAGACCATATTTTCACTAGAAGATTTTAGGGGAAGTTTTTCGTCATACGTGTGCCTATCGAAATTTCGCGAAAATACTAGGCAATATAAATGTTTATCCGAATATTATAGGCGTTAAACCTATTCATCCGAAAACGTTAGGGGGTGTAAATTATACGACAGGATCGAGTACGCGGTCGTGGCCCTAAATTTGACCGCTAATTAGACCACAAAAAACAAAAATAACTTCTCCAATAATCTGATAAGTTGGCTAATGCCGAGCTCAATCACCTCAATTGCCTTTATCTTTCATTAGGTTCACGTACATTCCTGATTACCTCTAATGCTCACCGAAACTTTTAGCAGCTTTTGAAATAATTAAGCCAAACGAAAATTTTAGAGAACAAACAAAACCGTCCAAAAATTATGGGACATGATAAAAGTGAGCACATCAATTCCGAAAATTTTAGGGAAACTTTATGGTTTTCCGAAAAAATTTGAGAAGTCTAGAGCGTCGCTGGGAAAAAATTTCGAAATTCTTAGGCGCCCTTCCATCCGAACAGATATTTTACCGAAATATTCCGTTGGGTGCCCCTGTTTTATTAACCACTGATGCTCCCTGCAGCCTAGGACTGACCACAGAATATATAATGCAGAAAAATATTGTTGTTATTATTATTATTATTATTATAATTTGTTATTATTATTATTATTATCATTATTATTATTATTATTGTTATTATTATTATTATTATTATTATTATTATTACTATTATGCATGATAAAAATCATGGCTAATATTAGAGTTCATCAGTTTTCAGGGTGAAACACAGGAATGGCATTGAGGATGTTAAAAAAAGTACACTTAAAAGAGACAGGAACTACCATACAATACCTGCAGGGGTCAAACATTGGTTGTGTATTTCTGTTAACTTATTTATTTACACACTGCAGCACTGATTGAGTTCATAGAGGATGTTAAAAAGTACACTTAAAAGAGGCAGGAACTACCATACAATACCTGCAGGGGTCAACCATTAGTTGTGTATAGCTGTTAACTTATTTATTTACACACTGCAGCACTGATTGAGTTCATAGAGGATGTTAAAAAGTACACTTAAAAGAGGGTGTAACTACCATACAATACCTGCAGGGGTCAAACATTAGTTGTGTATAGCTGTTAACTTATTTATTTACACACTGCAGCACTGATCAAGTTCAAAATGAACAGTCCTTCTATTGACACTAAAAGACTTGTGATTTTCTGAGTAGGAACTTCAGTACGACTTGTAAATATGTGTAGTTTTAATTCACCATAAGGCAAGTATGCTGTTAAATGCTGTTAAATTTTTAACAAACATTTCAGTTCTGTAATACAAATATCACATCTTTTGTTTATCAAATGTTGTGAATCATGAATCAATCACTTGAAAAACTATACATAGCTGGGTGCCTAGTGGTATGCCATTTGTGGCTGTCTGAATAAACATTTAAATTGTTTTGAGAGTAATGGTATGAGTATTTGCTTCAAGGAGATGGACGGCATCAATCTGAAGGCCTCTCCCATAAGATTGGCGGTATCAGTTTTTGGTTAGACCAATAGTTAGCCCAATCACAAATAAATATAAAAACATTTTTTTTAATATGGGGGGAGGGGGGTATCATTGAAGAAAAGGGACTGTTCTAGACCTTTTCCATGACAAAAAGCTTCATTTCTGTGACAATGAAAAATCAAGGACAAATTTCATTTTGCAAGTGCATCATTGATACAAGATCTTTAACATGGTGTAATTCTGACAATGGTGTAATTATTGCAGTACCTTTCCCCTCCCCTCCTGATCTCCTGAGAGCTTTTTTCTTGAGTACAGTTAACAATGTACCTGTCTATCCGACCATTATAACGGGGGTATTTCAAAGATTTTCGAGCATTTGAGGCAGTAATGAATACCGAGGTCTCTGTAGCTGTAGTCATCTGCACGCAATGCGGGCCTGTACGGTTCAAGTGTCCTGAGGCTGTGCTCATACTTGGTGCCTGGGCACAGTGCCCGAGTACAAGGCCTCGACCTTGTTCTCGGGCACTTTAGGGTACTTATGCACTTCGGTTTTCTGTGTCTGAACGAGACGCTTTTATTGCCCGGTCCTCAGGTACCAGTGCTCGGGCATCAAGTGTGAACAGGGTGAAATTTGCAAGGACGCGTACGATCTCATTCATCCCACACGCACTGGTATGCATATGTGTAGTTAGTTTCCCATTCAGTATATTGCAGTGCAAGTCTTAACACATGCTACTTGGACATACCTACAAGTTTTGATCGCAGTCATTGGCAAGTATGCATTCAGCTCTGGCCTCGAAACCCTTCAATCGTTTATCTTCTTGTTTATCTATCGTCTGCCTTCCGCTCCTTGCTTGATCTTTTGAAATATTACAGAATCTAACATGAAAAGAACGTAGATAAATGTACTCTGCAAAAAACGAATGACACATAACAAGAAATATTCAAGCTATGGGATTTGGGTTCTGGATAAAGTACCTCTCAATGTTGCGTGTTTTTCTAAACCCCTCAAGCTTGGCGCTGTGTAAAGGTTTTCCCTGTTGAGGAACTTGGACAGTCCCCTACCCACCCGGACGAGTCAAACACTTTCTGACTGGGGTAGGGATAAGGATCGTCTGCTGGTCAAAACCATCAACTATAAGCGATTTATTTGTGGCGCAAAAGGGAACTTTTTACAATAAGAAAATAAGAAAGTTTTACCTAATGAAAAATAAAAAATCAACTCAAAGTTCAAGTTTATATTTATACCGTGGGGGATAGGGTCAGGTTAGCAAAGTACTGTCAGCGGCATATTGCGCGAAATTCATGTTCCCGCCATTTTCAACTTTCGCCATGCAAACCCTTGCAAACTAAACTCCGAATATTACGATCAAAATCGGCAGAATATAAACACAAGACTGGCAATTTAGACCAGTTTAAGCGACATGGACGCCACTCAGAAACGCAAAGGAAGCCAAGATGGAAGCAGCTCTGCAAAACGCTCCCGCAATGATGACGGGACCTCGGGTAGTTTCGAGCAAGAGTTAGCTTCGCTTGGTGAAATCTCCATCAAAAATCCCCAATCCAAGTGGCCGAGACCAGCAGTACCGAAAATAAATGCCTCTACAGACAGCATCGTGTTTCAGCAGCTGGAGGTGGATAACTATATAGGTTTGTATCCTCAATTTGATTTTCGATCAAACAAATTGTGTTTTTGAAGCTGAGTTGAAACTTTGTCTGTCAGAAGTCCCCAGAAGGCTTCGATCTGACTGTTTCAAGTCTTATTACGGTTTGATGTGCTTGTTTTTACTGTATTATTTCTCGTGTTAATCGGACCATAATAATTTCTGGAGTTTTTTTATATACGATCCACTGTTATTTCTTAATTTCTCCAAACCTTTTTTGGAACAAATCCAAGTAATGAGGTATGGGAATGAAGAACTTGATCGTCTTGGCAAAGAAGTCTTCGCTTCAAACCAATCCTCTTCCATCCCATCAAATATTAGATCGATCATTGCCATAAAAAGTTTGAAGGGAAAATTAGCCACAGATCATGAGATGAATGACACACTGTAAAATTCCAACCAAGTTGTATAGCATCAGGAAGTTACAAAATTTGGGGAAAAAATTTAAATTGCAAATAAAACCCACAAGATAACTTCTTAAGGGCTTTCTGTGTATCAGGTTTGGCAAGATTAGGTGCTAATCTTCAGAATTTTACAGGCACCTGTGAGAAAATACAAGCACACCACATGTGAAATTTCTCCATTTCTCCAAAAACAAACCAAATATACTTTCTTTTCTGTGCTATCCTGTTTAAGGTTCACCCTTGCAAGGGATGCCTGGTTCAAAAGTTGGTCCTGTGCCGATTGTTCAAATGTATGGCGTGACGATGGAAGGGAACAGTGTTTTATGTCACATCCATGGGTTTGTGCCGTACTTCTTTGTTCCTGCTCCACCAGGATTTCAGCAAAGTCACTGTGGTTTATTTCAGGATGGTCTGAATAAAGCTGTGTTGAGTGACATGAGATCTAATAAAGACAACGTAGCCCAAGTGAGTGTTAAACATGCCAGATCTTATTTACAGAAGGTAGTCTCAACTAAAATGTTGGTGGATATACTGGCCAACAGTCAGTCATTAGGAAATAGACGTATCGGTCAAGAGTCAGCTGATAGTTGGCCAAAAAAAAAAATAAGCAGTTGATAGCCAGTCGACACTTGCCCAATAATCTGTTGACACTCGACTGATAGTCGTTTGACACAGCAAATAGTTGACCAATATATTGACTGATTATTAACCAAGTGTTGACAGACTATCGGCAAGTGTTGACTGACTATCAGCTGCTAATTTTTTTTTGGCCAACTATCAGGTGACTCTTGACCGTATCGGCCAATATTGACTGGCATATGGGGCGAGACTAGCCATAGTAAACATGATTCAAATTGACATGCTAGTTCCTTCTCATGCTATCTCTGGCTACTTCTTGGGTGGAAATTTTGCAAAAAGCCTCTTTATTGCATTTGCAGGACTAAAAATTGGTGTTAATTTGTATTGATAGCCCCTAGAAGATCGCTGGTACCAACAAGAAGTAACAACTATGTATAAAATTGTTAATAATTTAGCACCACACTTGTTAGCATGAAACTTCACTCCAGTTAGAGAGATTCACCATTATGAAACTAGAGGCTGCCATATAAACCTATGTGTCCCAAAACCCAATACTGAGTTTCTCAAAAGGAGCCTCGCCTATAACGGAGTGGTAGCATGGAATGCACTTCCCGTGGAAGTCAAGCAATCAAAAGACCTTTAAGTTAATAGTTTTACAGTGCGACCCGCCTTACCGTGGCCACCCAACAAACTTTTTTACAAGTTAGCAAATAAGGTTGCACGATTATGATTGACGGCCACGCCTCCTTGCAAAGTTTTAAAAATATAATTTACGCACAAACGGAAAAAGTTAGCAGTCAAAACAGCTCAAGCGTTCCTATCAAGGGTGAATACATGAATTCATTAATGACAGTTCGATTTCATTCTTTCCTTCAATATTCCATTCTTAAAGTGAATATTTCAATGTTCAAACAGCAGCTCAATTCAAAACAAAAATGTTGATTTCATAATGCTTGGCTTCGCGTGACAAAATATCCCTAATTTGCATAAAAACAAAAACTGAGTGAACAACATTTTTCCCACTTTTGCTTCCGCCAGCAGTATTTTTGTGCCTATTTAGTGCACTAAAATCTCTTGCCTCTCTCTATAGGAGAGGGTTGAAGCAAGCGAGTGACGAACAAAATGATGAGAAAATGCTGTGCGTGACATTTGATGGTTGACCAGTTGCAGTCGAAATTATGCAAATTTTGTCCAAGTTCCAACGCGCCCGTCGCGTGAAGCCAGACAACAGTCTAATCAACATTCAAAGTTTGAATCGAGTCGCCGTTTGAACACTGAAATATTCACTTCAAGAATGGAATATCGAAGCAAAGAATGAACTCAAATTGCCATAAATGAATCATTCATCAGGGTTCGCACAGTCTTGAAAAGTCCTTGAATTTCAGGGTGAGTCCTTGAAAAGTCCTTGAATGCCATTTTTCCTTGAAAAGTCCTTGAATTTCTGTGTAAGTCCTTGAAAAGTCCTTGAATTTTCTTCCACTTTAAATGTAGTGGGATTAAAAGCAAATTGCTTTGCATAGACTTTGGTTTTCTTTTCCTGTGTAAAGCAACTTCAAACACTGTAAAATACGGATGTAAAAGCAGCTATAAAGAGAAAAGGCAAGTGAACTAATAAATGTAAAGATGGAGATGGAGAAAACTCTTGAAGCCTTAGAAACCTGTTAGCTTGGACTGGGAATGTGCATTTTATATACTATCTGTGAAATTACATTCATGGTAGGTAGTCCTTGAAAATTCAATTTGGTCCTTGAGAAGTCCTTGAAAAGTCCTGGAAAAACGGTTGCGATTTTTTGTACGAACCCTGTAATCATTCACCCTTGATACAGGGTTCGCACAGTCTTGAAAAGTCCTTGAATTTTAGGGGGAGTCCTTGAAAAGTCCTTGAATTCCATTTTTCCTTGAAAAGTCCTTGAATTTCTGTGTAAGTCATTGAAAAGTCCTTGAATTTTCTTCAACTTTAAAAATAGTGGCGTCGAAACCAAATTGCTTTGCATAGACTATGGTATTCTTTTCCTGTGTAAAGCACCTTCAAACTCTAAAACACGAGTGTAAAAGCAGCCAATAACGAGAAAAGACAAGAATGTAGAGAAGGAGATGGAGCAAACACATTTGTAGCATTTAAATACCATCAAGAATGTAGAGAAGGAGATGGAGCAAACACATTTATAGCATTTAAATACCATCAAGAATGTAGAGAAGGAGATGGAGCAAACACATTTATAGCATTTAAATACCATCAAGAATGTAGAGAAGGAGATGGAGCAAACACATTTACAGCATTTATATACTATCTGTTAAATTACCTCCCTGGTAGGGGGTCCTTGAAAATTCAATTTGGTCCTTGAATAGTCCTTGAAAAGTCCTGGAAAAATGGTTACGATTTTTTGTACGAACCCTGTTGATAGGAAGGAACGCTTGGGCTGTTTTGACTGTTAACGTTTCCCGTTTGTGCGTAAATTATATTTTAAAACTTTGCGAGGAGGCGTGGCCATCAATCATAATCGTGCGACCTCATTGGCTAACTTGTGAAAAAGTTTGTTGGGTGGCCACGGTAAGGCGCGTCGCACTGTAAAAGACTTGTCAAATAGTAATGTATGCACAATGTAATCTACACTTTTTGAATTTCACTATTTATTTAAATTTAATCTTGTAATTTACATTAATTAATAGCACGGATCTCTGGAAGACCATCAATCGATGAATGTGACACCGTGGATAAATAAAGTTTTTCTATTTCTATTCTATTCTATTGATATTTTCAGGCTGTGCTAGCTGTTGATTGTGAGATGAAGGAAAGTATCTATGGCTATCATGAAAACAGAAAGATCCCTTTCCTTCGCATCACAATGGCATTGCCAAAACTTATCGCACCAGCCAAAAGGATCTTAGAGACAGGCTTTAAATGTGCCGAGTTTCCAGAGAGAGGATATTCCACCTACGAAAGCAACATTGATTATGAGGTGAGTAGCTAAACTATGGAACGAGCATTATGGGTTCAAGCCCTGACTAGGGTCATTTTGTTGTGTTCTTGGGCAAGACACTTCACTCTCAGTGCCGTTCTCCACCCCAGGATATAAATGAGCACAAGTGAACTGTAAACCGTAACAATAACACCTGCATGTGCTGGCAAGACACTTGACTTTTACAGTACCTATGCCCACCCAGGTATTTATTTTAAAATGGGTACTGACTTATTAAACGCTGGGAATAGGGGATATCCCTGCAATAGACTAGCATCGCAACCAAGGGGGTGGGGGAGGGGGTGAGAAAATACTCCTACATGTACATGTGGTCGCTTCCTGCTACAGAAACCAGAGTTAAGCATGGGCAATATGGGGGAAACATTACAAAAGGCAACTCAGAAAAACGTATTAAAAATGGTTGAATTAAAATAAATACTGGTAAACCAAAAATGTAATAACATGAAGGAAGTTATCAACTAGGGGAAGATATTGTTCTAATATCCACCAAAGAAGGAGAATAATTTGCTGGCATTTGATTGTGGTAGGTTCGGTTTATGGTAGACACAGGAGTTGTCGGCTGTAACTGGATAGAGCTACCTGCTGGAAAATACCAAGTGCGCTCACCTGTAGTTGGAAGTGCAAAGAGTGATGCTCAACCTGTGTCGCATTGTCAAATTGAAGTTGATATAGCATATGATGAGTTTGTCAGTCACCCCCCTGAAGGTAAATAACTGTGTCTTGATAAACTTTGTGACTTTTGGTAATAAACTATGTTGGTGAACTTAAGACCAGTGAATGTTTTTGTTGCATCTTGTTCATAACTGGACTTGTTATAATTATATTGATTGTTCGCTTGTAATCCTTTTCCTTTTCTATATGGCTGGATTACGTTAGCTATTCATACTGATGTAGGCCTAAATCACAAAATCACATGCTGGAATGCACGACTGGGAAGATCTCATTTTGTTTCATTCTTTCTTTTTTCTTCAAGGTGAATGGTCCAAGGTAGCTCCTGTTCGTATCTTGAGTTTTGATATAGAATGCGCGGGAAGAAAGGGCGTGTTCCCTGAACCAGAGAAAGATCCAGTGATTCAGATAGCAAACATGGTCATAAACCAAGGTGATAAAGATCCATTTATCAGGAATGTCTTCACGCTTAACTCATGTGCACCAATTGTCGGATCACAAGTGTTATCATATCCTAAAGAAGCAGATATGCTCAAGGTTTGACTAATTTCTAGTGCACAACTCAATTCCCTTTTTTATGACAACTAACTACTGATAGCAGTAAATCTTAGCAAGCACGCACTGAGAGCAAAATATTTTAAAATCAGTATCCTGAAAAAGTTTTGCAATAGCCCCATACTATGGTTGGCTATTTTACGGCTCATATACGTATACTGTCGCCTGTAAACCAATCAAAACTCAGGAATTGCAATATACCATGGCTAGGATTATATATAGCCTTGCTCTCAGAAGTCTCCCGTAGGTCAGTGGTACAGCATCAAACTGGTATCGGAAAGGTAATTATGTATGGTTTGGAGGGAACTTGGAATTTATTTTCAAGCTACTTGTCTCACTGACTGATTGAAAAATGATTTTCTCGCATTTCTACTAAATTTTGTAAATGTTATTTTTCACTTCCTTTTGTTGTCTAAAGGCATGGAGTGATTTTGTCAAGAGAGTGGACCCTGACATAATAACTGGATACAACGTTGTGAACTTTGACCTTCCATATCTGCTTAATCGAGCAGCAGCTTTGAAAGTTCTGCCATTCTCTCTGCTGGGACGAGTTAGAGATGAAAAGAGCACAATATCCAACACAACTTTCCAATCTCGGGCATATGGTAAACGCGAAAACAAAGTCATAAACATTGCAGGTCGTGTGCAGTTTGATTTGTTACATGCGCTGTTAAGAGACTATAAGCTGAGATCTTACACGCTGAATTCTGTCAGTTTTTATTTCTTACAAGAGCAGAAGGAGGATGTACATCATAACATCATCACAGATTTACAGGTAAAGTGTACAGCTAATTTGGTAGAATGTTATGTTTTTGGTCACCGTGTTGTAACTACTAATACCTTAGGGCGAGTTCTTATGGCAGTTTAAATATTCCGAAAATTAGAAGGGTTTGGTTCTTATGCAAGAAGACAAGCCAGCTTGTTCATAAACTGATATGGGTATTCAGGGCTCAAAACATGTGCTGTCCAGTCGTCAGGGACAAGAAGATTTTCTTGCCAGGCAAGCAACTCTTCATGCCGACAACAGCAACCTACGCAAGTTGTCTGCAGGCTAAACCACAACATAGTAAACTTGAATAAGCACAGCAAGCAGAATTTGAGAACTGCTTAATATCTGAAGGTCAAACTCAGGCAGGGAAAGTAAAAAGGTAGCAGGGAGACAAAATTTTGTTGTTTAATGTATTTTTTACTTTCCACTGGGTTTGTTTTAAAGTAACTGGTGCTCAAACTCATAGTAGCCGTGGGAATTCCCCAGCCACCGACCCTTAGTGACAGCCCTGCAAATTGGAATTCAATTGTTTTTCAAGCCCTGTATAACATTATGTATAATCCAGGGATTTAGCTAAGATTTCCTACAACAACAAAATTGCTGCTCCCCCGTGGAAAATTTGGGTCAGATTAATTAAAGAGAAAGAGCTAACCAGACATGCTCTTTCAGCCAGAAAAATCAAGAAAAGTCAGTCAAGTCCTCAGCAGGTGGCTATTTTTTTCCGCCTTCTGCCTATTATTTTACATCCCCAATATCATGTTGCAAAATTGACAAGCTGTCACTAATCTTATTCTTTGCATCTGGAATTACTGTAGTAGTTATTTTGGATTTTTTTTTATCTAGAATGGTAATGATCAGACCCGTCGCAGACTGGCTATTTACTGTATGAAAGATGCAATTCTTCCATTGAGGTTACTAGAAAAGCTCATGTGCATAATTAACTACATGGAAATGGCTCGAGTGACAGGTGTTCCACTGAGTTACCTGTTATCAAGAGGACAGCAGATTAAAGTTGTATCACAACTTCTACGAAAGGTAATTCTTTTAACATACTTCCAGCTATTCTGGTATATATATTATTATTTCCTTAGTTTAAATTTCTGTTATCATGCAAGAACAGTCCTTGAAATAATTATAATCAAGCCTAATTTGAGTCCGATCAGTTCGCAGATAGGTATTTTAGACCACGCTGGAAATATCAAATAAGGCCATAAATTTGCCGATTTACTATGATATGTACCAGTAGGGAGGATTAATTTTTATGCAATTTTCAATTTAATGGGTCAAAATAACTGCCTATGCCCGCCCTAGAAAGCAGAACGTGTTCCACTACAAAACCTCTTCTGGGGCACCTCAAAGAAATACTTTGGAAATCTTGACAGCAAAGCCGAAGACAACCTGAACTGGGATTATGTTTATGTATAATTAAACAAGGAATCGCCTGACACTGGTAAAATGAATCTTTGCTGAACTTTTGGTGTTTTTTTTCTGTAGACCAAGGAGCAAGACCTGTTACTTCCTGCACAGAAGGCAGAAGCTGGAGAGGAATACACTGGAGCGACTGTCATTGAGCCATCAAAAGGGTGAGAAAACACTTCATGTCAGAGATAAACTTGTTGCACAAAGAGAGTTTCGTAATCAGTTTGACAAATAATTTTGCCATCAAAGTGCTATGGCAGAGTTCCACCACCAGAATAGCGTGGAATTCTCTTGCTCATGGAGGCCTGGGATTGATTACTGTTGAAGTTTATTACAGGCCATCATCGATGCTACAAACACCTTTGTTAGCTTTGTGAGGGAATGGAAATTCCGTGCTGTGTGACATTTTGAATTCATGTTTTAGAAAAGCGACCATAAACCGCTTAAAGGATCTGTTAAGAAAGGTTTCCATAAAAATGTGTATTCACATAAATGTCCGGCTTATCTGCGGGTGTTTATGGTAATTGTTTTGGTAAAAGCACTATTTACTCGTGTGGTATAATTATACTAACTGGTATTATTGCATAGGTTTAAAGGAGATTTAATCATCTACTCTTTGTTTCTGTTTACAGGTACTATGATACCCCCATTACGACACTTGATTTCTCGTCATTGTACCCGTCTATCATGATGGCACATAACTTGTGTTACACCTCGCTTCTGCATCAGAGCAACCTGAAAGAGTAAGTCATTTTCTGTCAATTTTTGACACCATTCACCACCTTTACTGGCAGTGATTTAATAAAAAAAAACTGACTAAAATATATTATGATATTGCAGCCTGAAACCTGATGAATTTATCAAGACCCCATCTGGAGATTATTTTGTAAAGTCATCCCTCAGGAAAGGATTGTTGCCAGAAATCCTTGAACATCTGTTGTCTGCACGGAAAAAGTATGGGACTGGCACTTTTGATTATCTGCTTATTGTTAGAATTATGATGATGACGATGATGGTGACAGTGACAGTGATGGTGACGATGATGATGATATACTTGTCTTTCTGTATTTTAGGGCCAAAGAAGACCTTAAGAAAGAAACAGACCCTTTTAAGAAAAAGGTATTAAACAAAATTTGCTGGCATTTTTTTCTGTGGCACATCAAGCCTGAAACTTTGTGATTTACTGTTAATAGATTTGCATAGACTACTAGGTGTCACTTACCAGTATTGCCAATATTAGTCAGCTTTGTCATCAGGTATGATTAAATAAAAGCTGTTGTGGGCACAACTGCATTGATCAAACTGACTCTCTTTTCTTAGGTTCTTGACGGTCGGCAGCTGGCTTTGAAGATAAGCGCCAACTCAGTGTATGGCTTTACTGGAGCACAAGTCGGCAAACTACCATGTCTGCCTATTTCACAGGTTATTGTTTATTGAGCAAACTTGTCATCATACATATTCTTGTTACTGGTGTTCATACATTTCTTATAGCATCAGTTGGGAGAACTGATATTTTTAATAACAAGGCTGTGCTCTAAGAAAAATTACAAGGAGCCCAAAGGTTCCGCACTATGAGATCCAGGGTGCCCAGCATAAAGCTTATATGAAAGAAATAAGATTATCTGGTTGCCCAAAGGCAAAATTTAGTTGCCTGAGGCACCCGGGCGCCCTTAGAGCACAGCCCTGAATAAGTTAAGCTCTCCTCTGTGTACTTTATAACAAAACAGATGCTGAATTCACACTGAATTCACTATGTAGCTTAAGCAGGAGATGTAGCCAATGGCTGCCAGGAGGGAAGATACTCCCTGTGGTGGACTATATGAGAAGGCTCCACCCAAAAGGGTTACCTTTCCCAGCCTGTAGGTATACAAAGGGGCAGGGATTTCACGGGTTGTAGTATACAAAACGAGAGGTAAAAGTGTCGTTTAGGTATTTAAAAAAACTTTCAAAATATCTTGAACAGACTCACCACATGGTCGATTCATTGAACTAGCTATAAAAGGGGTTACGGTATTCAAGTAAAAAATAAGTGGTGCAATACTTATCCCTTCAGTAGGTAGGTAAGAGGGGTACGATTTCCCTATCAAAGGTACACAGGAGGGTTGCCTTTCCTGTCACAAATGACAGTACATGAAAGCCAAGGATAAGGGTTTGGACCTTGGTGTGGAGCCTCTTGCTATAGATACATTTTGAGTATCCACCCAAGCCCCATTTAGTTGTGTTCTTGGGCAAGACACTTCACTCTTGCAGTGCCTCTCTCCAACCTGGTGTTGGCTCTAGGAGAAGTAGCAAATTACTCCTAGTGCTTCGTACTGTGGGATCGGGGATAGGCTTCAGCTGGGTGGGCTGGAGTGTCACTTTACCTTTAAGTTTACACTTTTACTATGTAGCTTTAATGGGGTACTTATTAACTTGCAGAGTGTAACTGCTTTTGGTCGCATGATGATAGAGAGGACAAAAGAGCTTGTGGAATTGAAGTATACGATAGAAAAAGGTTACAAGGCAGATGCAAAGGTAAAGAAAAAAACTTTGCTTTAAAAAACACACTATTAACATAAAACAGTTGGAAGTTGGAACACTTTCAAACAGCAGCTGCTGATACTGCTGTGGGCCAGGGATGTTGTAAATGAAAGAAAATAGAATTCAAATTGACCAAATAAATGGCTTTTGCTGGTTTGGAGTAACTGAGTTGGCTATTTTTATCTGGTGATTTTATGAAGGAATCGAAACCAAAAGCCAAACTGCAAGTTCTGCACAATTTTATGAAGTTCTGCACAATTTTAAATCCTCCTTGACAGACAATAAAATAAACTTGTTTCCATTCTTCTGATTGGTTAGTGTCTATTGCATGAGGCTCTTTTAGCTAATAATAATTAATTAGTTCAAATTATCATCCTTGCTTGACAAACACAAGTGATTTAAACAGTTGGTTGTAAAAATGCTATTGTTTACTGTTTTAGGTAATTTATGGTGACACAGATTCTGTGATGGTAAAGTTTGGTGTGGAATCTGTTGCAGAGAGCATGGAACTTGGCAAAGAAGCTGCATCTTATGTCTCGGGACATTTTGTAAAACCCATCAAACTGGAGTTTGAAAAGGTAACTGTGTTTGGAAGCTATTGCTTTCAATGAACACTGTTATTTAGCAGACCATAAATCAAAGTTCTGAAGTTAAAACCTCAACAGCCTGTAAACAGGGCAGACTGTATTACCGGTTCCAACTCATTGGCACTTAAAAGATGGCATCATAGGTCTGTAATATGTGCAGAGAGATAAGCAATCATCTAGCATCAGAGGAGTGCAGTGCCTGCAGAAAGCTCTTGTACCATAGCTCCACACTGCATGGAGAAAAGTTTATTGATAATTGAAATACCATGTAAGTAATTTTGTGGTTTTCATTATCTCTGCAGGTTTACTTTCCTTATCTGCTGATCAGCAAGAAGCGTTATGCTGGGTTGTACTTCACTAAAGCTGAAAAGCATGACAAAATGGATTGTAAGGGGATCGAAACAGTAAGTTTGGTTATTTTTCAGTGGATAATTTCTAATTACCGATTAATTTTGTTCCTAAAGGTCGCTTTTTTTTTGGTCAGCACCAGGAACGCAAACTCTGGCCAGGTTTTTGGAGCATGTGTGAGTGCTCATTTTCAATTGTCAGCCAATCAGATTTGAGAATAAACTACTGGAAGTCCATGAATTGCGGGCTTTCTCGTCAGACTTGCGGTTGGCGAGAGTCTACGTTCTTGTGCTGACCAAAAGAAAAGCAGGCTCTCGGGAGAAGATTACATAAGTCTACATTACTTGTGGCCTTGATGAAGCATTTTGTTGATAATTAGTTATTGATAATCATTTTAATTTAATTCCTGTACAGGTAAGGAGAGACAACTGCCCACTTGTGGCAAACCTTATCAACTCTTGCTTACAGAAAATTCTTATTGAGAGGTAAACAGCTGGCTTGCTTTAATTTAATTGAGTGTCATGTTATCATCACAGACTAAATGCATTTCTTTCCACAGGGACCCCATGGGAGCTGTTGAATACACTAAGCAAGTGATATCAGACCTGCTGTGCAACAGAATTGATATCTCACAGCTGGTTATAACAAAAGAGTTGACAAAGACAGGAGATGAGTATGCAGGAAAACAGGCACATTCCGAACTGGCAGAAAGGTATTTAAACGTTTATCATGATTAGTTGTAAAGGAGGTTGTTACTGTAATAACCGAGCTATAACCTAAACAACCTCTGTACGCATTGCAGATCTATGATGTAAGATAGTGTTTGTTTTTGAAGAAGAAATAATCTGTCAGTGATTCTTTTCACATTTCACAGGATGCGGAAGCGTGATGCTGGGTCTGCTCCCAAACTGGGAGACAGAGTGCCATATGTAATCATAGCTGGTGCAAAAGGAGAGAAAGCTTATGAAAAAGCTGAGGTAAAATGGATGCGCATTCAAAGAACTTAATTCCCACAAAAAAATCAGTTGGTGTTTTTTCACACAGGTGTTTTTTTTTTGTCATCATAGGATCCCATATATGTGTTGGAAAACAACATTCCAATTGACACAAAGTACTATCTGGAGAACCAGCTGTCAAATCCTCTGCTGCGAATATTTGAACCAATTCTGGGAGAGGCAAAGGCAACTTCTGTCCTTCTCAGTAAGTACACATTTTCCGACAAACAACTTGTAATCTTTCCCATTTTGTGACTTCAAGTGATCAGTCACCTTAGAAATGTGACAATAATAAGGACTATAGAAATGCAGGAGGGTATGTAGCTAAATGACATGTTAGTCATCTGGCTGACAGCACACATGCCTATAATTTTATGCTTAGCCTAGTTAATTTAATGATTTAATGTTTGTCTTCTAAAACTCTTTTCAGAGGGTCAACACACTCTCACGAAAACCATTGTCACATCAAAAGTCAGTAAGCTGGCCATGTTTACCAAGAAGAGAAGTACTTGTATTGGCTGTAAAGTAGTCCTAGACGATGATGGTGAGATTAGTGATGTGTGTTGAAAATGCTTTGTTTAAGTTTAAAATATAGTAATGGACTGAGTGGAGTGCAGGTGATGTTCACATGTCAACCTAAACAGAGTAAGATACCTGGGTGCATTTGAAAACCTTTTCCAGTATGGCTGGTGACATGCTATCTTTAAAAAAAAATTAAATTAAATTTAAAAAGAATAACATGCATTGCAGGTGCTTTCTGACTGTTTTATGTTTGTCGCCATGTTGGATTTGACCAGCCACTTGGTCCCATGTTCTCACTCTCCAAAGTGTTTTTCATGAGTACTTGCATACTAGTTTTTCCAGAGCCTATGTCAGTACACAAGTATAACGGAATGGAAACTTTTCCATTTATTATGCTTGCATTTGTATTGCAGGTAGTTCACATGCATTCACAGTTGCATTTTTTTATCCCACTTGAGAACCACCTTTTAACTTTCAAAAGATTATTTGCCCCATTGAAACTCACTAATCAGATGTTTTTGTTCACTGACCAGCTGCTGTCTGTAAGCACTGCAAGCCAAGAGAGTCTGCCCTGTTCCAGAAGGAGATCTCGCATTTGAATGCATTAGAAGAAAAGTTTGCCAGGTTATGGACTCAATGTCAGAACTGTCAAGGCAGCTTGCATGCTGATGTGCTCTGTACAAGGTATCAAATCAGTCTTTTGTAATTGTTACTATAGTATAACTTCAGTATGACAAATTTGCTTGATCTCTGCATATTGATTAATTGGCAGTACTCAGATACATGGGGCAACTGGTGTTAAAATGTTTGATGTATCCAAGGTCTCTGGCTGTTTGAAAACATGCCACAGTTTCAGTGTGATAAAATCCTATAGCCTAGTAGCAAATGTTACTTTCACTGTCTCGTAGTTTAGAATATTTTAGCATGGTGCGCGAGTACTTCGTTGGATTGAATTTCATTGAAGGGCTAGCCCAACCAATTCTATACGCAAGACTGTCTCAGAATGGAATGAGAAAAGTATTCATGCATGATATTTCTACCCCTCCCTTCATCCACACTAGAACCTGTACTTCTCAATCCAGAATCTGTTATGCTTAAAATCAGGCCCAATGCTTACCTATTAATATAATTTTAATGCTTTTTGTCAAGTTACTCATTAAGTCAAACATCTGTCTTATTTCAGCCGTGACTGTCCCATCTTTTACATGAGAAAGAAAGTCCAGAAAGACCTTTCAGATCAAGACAAACTCATTCAAAGATTTGGTGACTGCACTTGGTGATCATACTTGAAGAAAATAAAGAACTGTTATGCCTAACCAAAACTGGGATAGGATTATTTAAATTTGTCATTACATGTACAGCGTCCACAGAAAAAAAAAGTTTACTGTGATCAGTGATAACTTTTTTGTACATTCAATTACAGTGAAACGAACTCAACCGGGGCCACCCAACGTTTTTTAGCCAGTCACAAGACAAGCACAAAACAAGAGAATTTGGGTTCGTTTATCAGCAGTTTAATTTGCCTCTTACTGTGATTGATCCACTGATGAAGAAAGTCCAATTCTTCTTTGATTGCCTAAAAAAAATATTGTGTGGCCCCGGTTGAGTTCGTTTCACTGTAAAAGGGTTGTATCCTACTTTTGTTTGTTCTACAAAAGTTAACACTCTCAGTGATGGAACATATAGAAAAAAGATTACCTGAAGCAGTCACTTGTGGCATTGCATTTTTCTAAATATACTTTGTATATACAGAGTAATTCAATAAAATACAAGAAACAACTTGAGTTGTAGGTGATTACTGGTTATCTTCTGATTGGGAATGTAAGGGGGCAGTGGTTATTCACGTAAATATGGTACTTGAACTCACAAAAATAGGAGTCTGTAATCACAACAGTATCTATTGGCATGAATTGTCAGCTAAAATTAATTCAGCCCCCTTTAACGGGGAGATGCTTTTGTTCTCTGATAGGTGCTGCCAAGGACAGCCACCTTCTAAAGCCTGACTCTATTTTACCAGCAGGCATGATGTCTGCAAGCTTAGTTCAGTCAGGGGGACAAATGCCAGTTTTGCAGATCTTTGTTGAAGCACTCAAAGAGTTTCTGAATTATTTCATCCCGTCAAAAACTAGTGTGAGCACTCACGAGTACTCTGGAAGCAATCACACAAACTAATACGTCCTGTTGTTTAGCAACTTCTGGGATGAAAACCGCGGGCTCAGTTACTTCTCAGAGAAGTGATTGTGCCATCAACTGGCACTTGTTCCCCCGACTGAGTTATGTTTTCCGGCATGATTTTCAGAAAGCACAAAACAAACCAAGATAATAAAACATGCAGTACATTTATGTTTTATTTTATGAAACAGTACCATCATAATTAAAACTTCTTCTTCCCTTTGTCACGTTTTGGAGGCAAGACCTTAATTCCAACATCATCCCAGTTTGCCATTAGCAATGTCCTGCTTCAACATTCTCCAGATTGTATTTTTCCTTCTCCATCATAAAGCACTTTGACACTATTCTGGTGCATTTTTCACACTTGAAACACATTTATTTACAGGTCCTGAAAAGATTGTATGATTCTTATCAGGAAAATCAGTCTGACTTTGACAAGATGACCAAGTTTCCAGCCAAATCTCTCAGCAGTCACTTCCCTTGTAGATCAGGTTGTCTGATGCGTTCCTCCATCTTTTCATTCTTTGCATGGTTCTTGAGCATGTCCATGACTTCATTATCATATTCCTCTGGAGTAGGTTTCTTTAATGTCATCCAGTAGTAGATTTCCCAGTCATTACTTGGCTGGTTTATCAGCTTGTCATACTGAACTAGCAGTGTATTGCTTAAGCTGTCCAAATGTTTATCGGCAAATGTACTGTGAATGTCAAATCATGAGAATATCAGGTGTGGTATGTACTTTAGATGCATGACTGTAACCCCTGAAGTGGAGGTGTGGGAACTGGGAGTCTGAACTTCCCATTTCGCTTACTCCCTGCCCCCATCCCTTCATAACCTGAGATCATACCCTTTCTCCCTACTTTTCAATCAGGGGAAGGAGTTTTTCCAATCCTTTTTTTTTTTTAAAAAAGAATGCCTGATTGCAGGAGCCATCCTGCATCCATGCTCTTTCTATTGCAGTATAATATATGATGCTGCAAAACTTTTTTTCTATTTCTCCGGGTTCCTGCCACCTTGTCTGCACGCAAGCTTATAGTTTTGTTCTTAATTCTGCCAACAGAACAGGTTAAAATACCAAAGCAGGCTAGCAAAACTGCCTCACTATTTTGGCCCTTTCTCTAAAATCCTCCATCCTTGCATATCATTTTATAATATATTTATTATTAACATTTCGCTCTCTCTTAAGGATCTCCAGCACCCACCCCCCACACAGCAACACCAATGGATACTTGTTATGTAATAGTTTACCTCAACAATAATCCATTTTCCGACATTCCGCGCTTCCTGAAGCAAAAGAAAAATATATCACTTAGTAGTTTACTGCAAATTAAACTACAATGTGTCCAGTTATCGATAAAACGATCTCCTGAAGACCTCTGATAAAAAGCTCTCCTCTAAAAGAGTCCCGAGTCTCACCTGCTTTGATAGAGAAGTCTTGCTCGTCTGCGATCAAGAGGTTCGTTTTCGGGCGATTTATACTCAGGAATGGGCGGTTCAGTTCCTAACCTGTCAACCACTCGGTCTGAGAGAAGGCGGAAATTTAACTTTCTTGAAATAGGCTGCCGTAATCGGTTGAGATTGTAGCAAATATTCCGTTCAAGTAAGCCGAACACGGCAGTTCCTCTCTTGGCAGCCATCACTGTTTGGTCAGCAGTGGTGTTTGCAGGCGCAATTGTATTAATGTTATACCCAGATCTCCAACGGCCATTTCCTCGCCTGCCATGACATTTCTAGTGGTTTCTTGTTTTGGAACATCTCCAGTTACAGTGGCGGATCCAGACCTTCAGCTAAGTAGGGGGCCTGCTTGACTATGAATGTTGAATTCTGCTTAAATAATTCCGGTACTTCAAAGAAAATGCGCCATTTCCGAAAAAATAAGGTGGGGGCCCAGTCCCCTCCCCTGGATCCACCACTGAGTCAACCTCGTCCCCAGGGCGCTTTTCCCTTCTGAGCGGGAGGGAAAAGCGCCCTGGGGACGAGGTTAATTTGCCACTGAGTTAGGTCAGATTTGACAGAAAACAGTCAGACTGAGTGTTTTAGTGCTAGTTCATTGGCCTAAATAATGTGGTGAATTGAGAGGTTCTGGATGGACTATCGGATGGTTAAATGAAATGCTTGGTTGCATTCTTTCCAATTTATTTTGCCTCACTCGTTGATATTGTAATTATTTATGTGCACCCCCCCCCCCCCCCCTCGCGCCTTTTACCCTTTGTGTGCAACTTTTTCTAAACTTTTCACACGCACATTCATAGTGATAGGAAACCTTTGTAAATAAGTAATAGGAAAACATAACACACAATAAAATTATGTGAACAATTTGGTCCATAATATACCACAGGAATCTACAATGGTGCCGGTGGACCTTCAACCCAAAGGACCATATTGAATGTAGATATTTGAAGTACAGAATAACATTTCCCTTTATTTATTTATTTTGATATATTTTTTTTCACAATAAGTGGACGTTTAAGGTTCATGGGGGGTGCGGACACACCCATCGCACCCCTCCTCCCTACAGGCCTGAAAATGTAAACAACAAAATAACACAAAAGTTATACCATTTTATTCCAACAGAGCTAGCACATGGGCATAGAAAACATATCCAGCAGGTTTGTAGACTACCGCAACACCGCAGTTCAAGATTAAAATTACCGAATAACACATGAAAAATTAGCCAATACAGCAATACTGCAAACCCCTTGATGTCCCCATCAACTAGCTTTGGCTTGATCAAGCTTATTTGAAGTATAAAATTGATTGGCAAAATGCATCCAGGGTTTGAACAACTCCTTTCATAATTCGTTTTACAGCAACGAGCCTAAAAGTGTAACTACTTTTACTGAAAATATATTTTCACATAATTTCTTTCATGCAGTCATCAGCCAATCAGAAACCAGTGACAGCTTCCAATTAAATTCTGATTGGATTAAGGGCCTCTTCATATAAGCCCGGTTGACCGGGCTGGCCCGGTTTCCGAGATTTCGCCTCACTCCTATTTCCTTAGTAAAAATTGCAATGTGTTCATATGAGAAGCTAAGGTGGGCCAGCCTGTATACCGAGATCTCGGTTTCTTCTACCGAGATCTGGGCAACCGGAATGAAAATTTTCCCAATGAACACTTCAGCCTGGTTACCAGGACTAATATATTTTTGACAAATTAGCTTCGCTTTCAAAACTGGGCAGCCAAAATGGCATAATTTTGCCATGTATGCATTTCCACTTCAAAAGTATTCGAATTACCATAGCTTTATAAGTAAAGTTATAAGAGTCGACAAAGCTATGATAGTCACAAACAATACTTGTTTATGTGGCGCCATTTTGGTTTTGTTTCTTGAATTTCATCCCAGTAACCGGGCTGAAATTTCCCATATGAACAGACGACAAAATTCATCCTGGTAACTGAGCCAGCCCGGTTTCCGGGCTCATATGAAGAGGCCCTAAATCTATATGATATAAAACTGGTCACTACCATGGGCTCATATTTACTCCAAGATCAATCTTTAAGTTTAAACAAAACCTCTGCAATTTGTCTTCTGAGGAAATCTTCGTCCTCTTCCTCATAATATGGAGCATGGAAGTTAAATAACACTCCAGCGCATTCAACTATATCACCAACCCCGCCTTGAACATCAGAAGCAGGACCTTCTATTGATGCTTTGAAAGAATAGTTGACATCTTTCCTTAATGTCACTGGAACATCAAATAAAACATCAAAACCATAATAGGGAGAGTCAGTCTCCGACTCCATTAACAAGGAAGTAAATGCTCCAGTCTTGGTTGCGAGAACTGAACCATCATCTGCATTATTATTTAAAATTTTTAAGGTAACTGAGTAATCACCATACCCACTGCCAAACAAGGCAACACCATACAACATTATGTCCTTGTCAACTGTCATTTCAACAAAATAAGGAGAGTCAGGATTGAGGCCCTGCCAGGGTAAATTCCGACAAGCGACATGGGCCAAAAAGTAGCGACAGCGCTCAAACGAAATAGCGACAAACGACTGACGAAGCCAAATGTATGTCGCTAAATTTCCGACAGCGTTGTGTAGCCATAACAAAATGCCGACACGAGACATTTTAAAACTCCGACAAGCGACCTGGGACACCCCCCTGGCAGGGCCTCAGGATTGTTATATAAGATGCTATAGCAACCGAAATCTGGTTTCATAGATCTACAACATCGGAAGCAAGAACCACCTCTTTCAGCTTCCAGAAATGTAACTGGTGAAGTTACAGCAGAACTGAAGTGTTCCATAGCATTAATTGTTTCCTGTTGTGTTAGGATCTTGCTAGCACAAACAACCTCTATGAAATCACTTTGCTTCATTGCTGGAAAACGGATATTCTTGACAATCTGCTCCCCAAGGATCTGTCTTTTGGCAGGGGCATCTGCTGTGAGGTTTTGCCTCTGGCATTCTTTCTCTGCCCAGCGATCTACAGCCTTGAACAACTCCACCTCTTTGATGTTCAACGAATTTCTTTTTACAAGTTGTTCGAGTAAAGATTTTTCGATTGTCAAGAAATCACTTGATTTCAACACCTCCTCTGTTCTTTTGTCGATTAAATACCAGCACTGACATAAAAGATCCTTCTTTTTATACTTTTGAGCATGTTGCAAGACACACAGCACATTTGACGGATCCAGATACTCTTTAAGATAATCTACGCACTCCTCGGTTAGGCAAGGAACCATGTATTTCTCGGCCAGATACAACACTTGCATCACGTTATTTCCGTTCAAACAAACTTCATCAGTGTAAAAGTAACGCAGCAATTCGAGCATACCTTCGTATTCAACGTCAGGGAGATCAATCTGCTCCCCGTTTTCAGCCATTTCACCGCAAAACATTCTAAAGAACACAGGACTGCTAATCGACAACACAAACTTGTGAGCTGGGACTAAGGTATCACTATTGAAGAGAAGCTTGCTTATCTGCTTCTTATCTCTTAGTTCTTCTTGTTTTGTACGCGAAATTCGAAACATATCATCCAGAATTTTATGCATACTGCACTGCGGTAGCACGGGAGCAATAGATTTATACACCAAAAAAAGTGGCCGGGTATTCTGAAGTTGCTCCAAATAAACCTATTGCACACAGTTCACAGAAAAGCCTAGCCTGTCACGCAATCCCGAATTATCTCTTTGCCGGCGGTGCCTTGTGGGAAATCATCTGCTTTGCTGGCGGCGCGGGGCCTTAGCACGAGAAAAGAATTAGCCCGAGATGGCTTCATCTGAGGACACATGATTCGATTGGCTAGATTTTTACTGAGGAAATTTAAATCTAGCCAATCAAATCAATTATTGTAAACTCTCTTATAACAATGGGATTTTAAAATGGTTGATTTGATTGGCTAGATTTCAAACTCCCTTTGTTAATATCTAGCCAATCTGAAATCATGCATTCCCTGTGAGAGTCACCTGTTTCCCATGCTAAAACTGGCATGTACTAAATCCCGAAATAATGAACTGAAATGACCAAAACGAAACCGCAGAAACAACCGAAACGGCTGAAACAAGCGAAACCAAACAAAATCATCAAAACATTGAGAGCGACTGTAAACAGGCTAACCTGAGCGTTTTTCAGGCTAACCTGAGGGATATTCAGGCTAACTGGAGTGCTATTTAGGCTAACTCAGGTTAGCCTGTTTGCAGTGAGCTCTCAATAATGTTATTATATGGCTACAATAGTACGCCCGCTCTGATTGGCTGATGAGCGGGCAAGATTTTCTTGTAATGACCGGGCATTATGAAAATTTTTCTTGCCTTAGTTTTTTATAACTTTTTAGGGGTCAAACACCTGTAAACACAGGTCAGTTTGTTTGGTGAAAATTTAAGTGGTTAAATTTGCCCTAGATCTTGGCGTAATGAAGACAAAAATTGCCTCATTGTCAAAGAAGCCGTTTCTTCTGCTTTCGATCTCATGACCTCAAATGACTTCTTGCGCGCCCAAGCGGATATTGAAAAACGTTTCCCTTTTTTTCAGCACTAAAAAGGCCATATAATAAATAACTATTAACCTCGTCCGGTCGGTCATTACAGGGAAATCCCAGACCGAGGCCTTGATGTACTGACCTCGCTATCGCTCGATCAATACATAAAAGCCTCGGTCTGAGATTTCCCTGTAATGACCTCACTCTCGGTTAATAAGGGACGGACCATTATTTTTCTGGAGTGGGGGGGGGGGGGGGGGGGATGAAAAATCTCTCTCTGCAAACTTTTTTTTTATCTATGCACCTCTGCAAACAATTTTTTTCTAACAACACCTTACTGCAAACAATTTTTTTTTCGATCTTTTTAACCACGATCTGACACAAAAAGGAAGTTCGCTTTTGCTGCCATCAATCATTATTTAATTCAATATTTTATGGTGGCGACCAATAAACACCTCTGAACTCATCTTTTTCGTTTTCTGAGACGTACACTACGAAGATTGGCGGCAGTGAAAAGCGAAACCGTTGCTTGAATTTTAAATGTCCAGTCCTTGCATTTTTGAAAAGCGCAATAATTTAATCTATTTTTCGAAGAAAACTTCAGAAAAGCTACATACCCAATTTATGTTAGACATGTTTGTTTGATATATTTGAGCGAGGGAATAGTTCCAACGCTGTGGGATGCCATTTTTTGATATTAAAACCAAGAAGTTGCGGAACTTTCTAGGTTTTAATAATTCGGCTTTTAATATAGTTTATGTAAGTAACGGATGAAAACTGCATCAACAACGATCCGAATGAACGGCCGAGTGAACAGCCCAGCATGTCCATAAGCTCATGAAGCTCTGACCAAACAGACCGAGCAGACGATTAGGCAGAGAATGCAGAAAGTCATCCACACGATTGACTGACGAGAGGGTTTAATTGAGTAGTAAAATGAAGTCCATATGTATTTATGTTTGTATGAATAGCAGATGCAATCTGCATAACGGCAAACTGAATGAACGGAAGAATGAACAGCCAGACATGCGCATGAGCACCTGAATGCCTGAGCAGACAAACCGGACAAACAAGAGAGCCGAAAATACAGAAAGTCATCTATGCAAATGACCGACTATGGTGTTTTACTTGGTAGTAATCTGCTGACCCTATGATATTTTATCGTTCAAGTGAATTTATTTTGATATTTTAAATAAGTAGTTTGATAGAAACTAATAGTTTGCCTGCTCAGAAAGTCTGCCATTCTCATCAGGGGCACACGGTGACAGACCCGTTAGAGAGATGATTTTCAGCGAGAAGCACGCAAGTAGTCAGGGTAAGCGCTCGCGGGAAGACGTTACATTGATCTTTATATCCGTACTGTAACGCATTGCTTTCTAAAAGCCAAATTAGGGCGAATATCTCCAACCACACGTTTCAAACTGTGGTACCACAGCTGGCCCAACTTGCCTGAGCTTGCTATTAGTTGAATTTATTGCCTACATGAGCGCTTTGAAATTCCAATTTGGTCAAATAAAATGTTGATTTTATTTGAGCCCTGTATACTGTCTGCAAACGACTACATACTTTCATTTTTGAAAGTTTTTTTTTTTTCATTGATAGATTATTACAAGTTTCTCTGACTTCTATGCAAACTATTTTTTTAATACATATGATGTTTGCAAACAATTTATTTTGTCTTTTTAGGCCCTGCAAACAATTTGTTTCAATATTTTTCATCCCCCCCCCCCCCCCCCCCTCCAGAAAAATAATGGTCCGTCCCTAAGTGGTATGTAATGGTTTTGCTTGTTTCGGTGATTTTGTTTCATTTGGCTCGTTTTGGCTGCTTCGTTTTGTTTCAGGTTTTAGTACATACCACTAAGGTCCCACCAGCTAAGCGGGGCAGGCAGCTCTGGGGGTGACTATGGAAAAAAACAAGCTCTTTCTCTCTTTAGTTCCTCTCTTTCCTCATGCACCCTCCCCCCTCCTCCCTTACCTGACTAGGTAGGGAGGTGTGGGGGTATCCTCCTCCAGGAAATTTTGAAAAAAAAAATGTTATCTTAGACAACATTTTGTGCGTTTTGAAGACAATTTGTAAGGAAACAAGGCAGGTAAAAGTGAAGGACATTAGGTAGAATGCATCATTGAAATTAACCAAAAATCTTCAAATGATGGACCCTCAACCTAAAGGATCATATTGATGTAAAAAGTCTAAGTACAGAAAAGCCACCTCCCTTTATTTATTTATTTATTTTGATTATTTTTCACAATAAGCAGACTTTCAAGGCTTGTGGGGGAGGGGGGGGGGGTGTGGATGCACCCATCGCACCCCTCCTCCCTAAAGGCCTGGGCCATCTATGTTTGGTTTCGGAAAGTAACAGTGATGTTCTCACATTTACTGATCTTTGCAAGAGTGACAAGCAAACAAACTGTGATGCGACAGGTGTGGTAACAGTAAAAAATTCCAGGTATGATTTTCATGTCATGAATAGCTAACTTTATTTTACCACAGGACAAAAGCAAACACACGAGTTAGTTCCCTTGTTGTATTGAAGGTTTTATTGAACGGCATGTTTTCCGAGCCTTGAAAATTTCTGTGTTTACTAAAAACATTTTCTCTTTGGAATTGCAGCATACAAGTTCCTTACTGTAAGGCCATTTTCAAAACAGTATGTTGAAAATTTTCAACTTGGCACCCATTGCCTGGATAATAAAGCTGACAAACATGTTAATATGAAGGGATGACTTAGTAACTGCTTTTAATATTTTGAAAATGGCCTTGTGATTCTGTCCCATTATACATGGTTTCATATCAATTATTTATATTTAAAAAACAAGACCCAAACAGCTTTCCAAGTTCTCCAGAATACGATGGCTTACATGTAAGTAACCTAAATAAAACTTCCTTTTCACTTACATTACTTGTGGTTAACGACAAGGAAGTATTTTCAAGCTCAAGCAATCCTATCAAGGGTGAATTAATGAATTCATTAAGGGAAATTTGATTTTATTCTTTGATTCAATATTCCATTCTTGAAATGAATCCTTTCAAAGCTCATACAGCAACTCGATTCAAAACAAAAATGGGTCAACAACATTTTCCCACCTTCTCTTCTGCCAGCAGTATTCTCAAGCCTTTTTTAGTGCACTAAAATGTCTTGCCTCTTTTTTTGTATTATGAGAGAGTTAAAAAAGAAGTGAGTGACGAACAAAATGATGAGAAAGCGCTGTGTGTGACATTTGACAGTTGACTAGTTGCGGTTGAAATTATGCAAATTTTTTGCCAAATTCCCATGTGCTCGTCTTGTGAAGCCAGACACCAATCAACATTGAAGATTTGAATCGAGTTACCATTTGAACATTGAAATATTCACTGCAAGGATAGAATATTGAAGCAAAGAATGAAATCAAATTTCCGTTAATAAATTCATTATTCACCCTTGATAGGAACACTTGAGCTGTTTTGGCTGTCAGTCCTCATCAGTTTGCTGAAATATTAATTTTCAGGATGGTTCTGGTACATGACTTCAAAATTTACCTGCCTGTGAATTAGCTGCCTTTTATCTCATAATATCCCATAATGTCTGTAGATGCAGGATACAAGGCAAGGCAAGGAAAAGGATTCACTTAAATACCGTAAACTTTGCAAATATCTTATTATTAATATAAAACAACTCTTCTACTCTACATTGCAACATAAACAGCCAGTAGTACAAAATTGCATTTTACACCAAAAAATGAAAAATTGACAATCAACAGCTTAACAGCTTAGTAAAAGCAAACATTTCCAAATACATTACATTACATCCCAGATCATCTCATTTTTGGGGGGTGGGGAGGGGGGGGGGGAGGAAGTTGCTTATATTGCAAAACATAAATTTTGACTTCACTAGATGAAGAATGAGTGGTGGGGATAAATAAAATAATATTCGACAGCTGTGTTGATTATTGTCTTGATTTGAGGCTGTCCACTAACCTGAAAGTTAAAAACAAAATTCTAAGATTACTGGAAATTATTTTAATGATGTTAACAATAAACATCTCCACAAATCATTCTCCCCAGACTAAACAGGGTTCAATTAGAGTCAATTTTGACAGTATTCCAAAATGGAATAAAATGAAAACTTTATTAACGTGTCTGTTTGTTTAGCAATACAGCTAACGGGGGACACCTCGACTAAGTAATATCTAAGATTAAAAATTAAATAGATATTAAACAAGTAAATAAATAAGAATAGACAATAGACATTGATTACAAAAATCTCCCTAGCATAAATTCCAAGGTATAAATACAGAAATAAATAAATGAAAATAGACTATTAATAAACATTGTTTATAAAACAATCTTCCTTAGGCTAGTACTAAAATCGCAGTTGATTATGACTGTGCTGGGGATGTCAGTTCACGAGACTGGATAGGTCGACTATATTCGACTATAGGTCTGGCAGCTCGACTATAGGTCGACTATGTTTCCCTTCAATGAGTTAAGACTCTCAGCAGTTCTTAAATTTCTGGGTAGTTTAGACCAAATGAGAAGTCCCAAGTATTTTATAGAGTGTCTACCATATTGAAAAGTTTCAAATCTTGGTGGTTACAGATCTCTCATGAAAAGTATTTTTTGGAGAGGATGTATCTTCACACCAGTAGGATTCATGTGGAAAACAAGCTTCTAGAGGGGTTTGGGGCACATTTCCTGGACATTTGTTAACATGAAACTCTCTCAAATGCTATTTCCAGCATTCCTGAGACCAGAGAATGGAAGCAAATTTCTAGTCTCTGCATTGTGAACCATAAGACCCATCTGACCTCGATGACTGGATGTGACTGTCTTTTAACAACTCACCATTCCATAGCTTCATCAAGTCCCTCGCCCTTAGTGGCAGAGGTCTTAAATATTGACCATGTGCGGCTCTTCAGCGCAGAAAGACCAAGCGCATTGGAGACCTCAGATGCTGACATGGCACCTTCCATATCCTAATGGACAACAAGATTTAAATGAGAACAGTTTACAAGTCCCTGATAATTTTGACTTTGCTTTGGTTTTGAAACTGCCGAGTTGCATCATAAAACACACATACTCTTACCACTCAAAACAAAAACTTAAAGGCTGTTTTATAAACTCAGAAATAGGAGTGAAGCCAATAATTTGTGACTTTGTTTACACACGGTTTTGCTGAACTAGTGATTATAATTTGTTCACCTGGTCAAACATTGATCTAATCTATGTTTCTGACCTTTTTGGAATCAGACAAATTTAGTTGATGTTGTGGTGCTGACAAAAATCAATCAATCAAACTTTATTTAAAGAGGATGACACTTAATAGTAAAAAAACTAATGAACTTATCATACATATTTAAGTTGCTGTGTCTGCCTTTAAAAAGACTAACTTATAGATGGAAGATCATTACACTGAAGATACATGTAGCACAGAAGCCTTGGGTGTCGCGTGTATAGGTAAGGTCCTAACTCATTGTTCAGAGGTTTTTACTGTAATTTTAAAGCCATCATGTACTTTGTACTTTACAATAAAATGCTTAGGGGGATGTTTACCTGTTTATTAGCAAAAACCACTAGAATTGCTTTCTTGAGTTCATCTTCCTATAGAAAAACAGAGCATATCAAATGAATCCTTGCATTCATATCTGCCAATAAGTTACATACCAAAACATTTTCCTAGTGATTAGCTACAGTGTCTACTACAACCGATTGTGAAATCATCTGTTAGTCACTATTTATATGGGGATAACATGCCTCTAAATGAACATTTTTTTTTCAGGCAAGGGTAATGTTGTCACAGTGTGGGGTTTAACAGTTTTGATATCTTACCTCTAACATAGAGATTAACTCTTGTTTGGAGATGCCTATTCTGTCTTTATCCATGCTGTCTACTACATATATTATAGCGTCCGTGTTGGAGTAGTAACATCTCCAATAAGGTCTGTAACAAAGGACAGCAAAGTCAGCAGTCAGCCTCCATTGCACTTACTAAGCAGTAATCAGTGCAATGACATAGCTTGCCGTGAGCCTCCTGTACCTCAGTGACTAGAATATCTGATCAGTGTGATCAGGAATGTGACAGATTCAACTCACGCTGGGGACTCAGAATTTTTTTGTCAAAAATTATCTACAGTAGGCATTATTATTGGCATGCATCATTATCATTTAAACAACACAGTGTTATTACACCAATAGTGCAAGAATAGGCATGCAATGTGTGCAGAATGCAATGCACTCCTAAAGTACTGCATCTCATCCATTTTGCTTGCTAGTCACTTTTCCAGTTTATACAATGTAAAAATGATGTTAAAATGTCAAGAAAAGAATTTACCTACCTAATGCTTGTTTGCCCTGAAAAGAACAATAAAAACTAGTTATTCCTTGGATCAAATCAAAGCTCAAGAGAAATATTTTGCTTAACTACAGTACTTGGCTCTTCACTATTTCTCAATTAATTCTCCTTGACAAGTTGAAACAATACTATTTGCTCACCTCCTAAATCCCATACTTTTATCCAGACATGAAAAAAAAAAGAAAGAAATACATTAAATGCTAAGAACAACAACATGTACTTTTTTCCCCTGGCAGCAATTTATCAGACACTGACTACCATACAGTTTGCTGGTACCCTTCCAAAGCCCAAGGTACAATATAGATCTATGGTAGCACTAAAGGAGCATATGAAATTTTACTTTGTCACTTACATGGTGACTTTAAGATTCACACTAAGAAGAGTATGTCTTGGGTTTCTGGATGGAGACCGCTATGGGAGTAAAATGTCTTACCCAGCAGCACACCACAACAATAGGCAGGGTTAGTACCTCTTGATATCTAAAGTACTGGCCAATATGATTTTGGACAAGAAGAAAATGAACATTGGAAAGGGGTAGGTGAGGTGGGGGGGGGGGGGGGGGGGAGAGGTAAAAATTTACCTTCACAAAGTGACTCCCCCTTTCTATGAACATTGAACCTTAAAAACCATCATGAAATGCTGAGATATTCTAATTTGTCTAAAATTTAACACTGTAGAGTCCAGTATGTGAAACCATTCAGCCACGATACACCCCTTAAATATACCATGATATATCAAAATAAATTTTTCCTACCTTGAAATTTAAGATTCTTGTACGTAACTGTCTCAACATTAAATCCTATGGCTTTAAAACAAAAGGTTGAGAGCATTAGACTATAAACTAAATATCTTGTTAACATGAGCTCAAAATTTCAACGAGGTGATACCATCCTCGTCAACTTTCACTTTATGGGGGTTGAGAGCAAGGAATCTAATTGTTTGAATAGAATTCTCACTAAACTACGTCCAATTGATCAAAGATTTTATTTCTGCATCATAAAGCGTTAATCTTCACACATTCCAAACTTGCATGAACTAATGGCTGATAGTCCAGCTCAACCAATCAGATTGTTGCCTATGTATTAGTATAATAATCAGGACGTAACATGTCGATAATTTCGATAGTCGATAAAATTCGATCATTGTCGATCGAATTCGATACTAACCAATCAACAAATATCGGAAATCGATAAAAGTTGATCACGCAATTCCTTGTCATTATCAACTTGTTCGATTTTGATCGATTTTGATCGGAAATAGAAAAATGATATATGGCGGGAGGCAAGACGTCAGTTGCCGCGCACACTTAATTAAAATTTCATGGCCGATTGAAAAATGTGTCTGCTTTTTTGTCGATAAAATCGATAATCAGTTAAAAATCTTGTGATTATCGACTTTTATCAACAAATTAAACTTGTCGATTGACAATTATCAACAAATATCGAGTACTATCGACTTATCGACTACGGTTTCAATGATCGACTTTGATCGACATGTTACATCCTGATAATAATAGAATCCTACTAATTAGTGATAGAAATGACAGCATGAAAGGTACATATATGAACCCGAAGATGGAACAACTTGCTTTCAATATTTGTATCAAGTTTCCACATAATTTAAATGTCATTTCTATGTTTGATAATGTAAATGCCATGAACTAAGTATTTGATTTGTTCAGCTCAGTTGCAACGTACTACACAGAGGCTATACATTCATTTGCTTCTTATCACATGTGTAATATCGAGTTTTTAAAAGCTTACCTACTTTAAATTATTTTAATCTTAAGTACAGTTTAATTCAAAATAACTTACTTGGAATTGTTGTTACAACTTCTCCAACTTGCAATCTAAAATACGAACGAAGACAAACGTTAAAATAAAAACACCAGTCAAAAGAACAAGCACCAAAACGCAAATGTATAAAAATAAATTTCATCGGCCGAGCTCACCTGTACAAGATGGTTGTTTTACCAGCTCCATCCAGTCCTAAAATAAGGATTCTTAACTCTTTCTGACCGAACAACGAAGAAAATAAACTAGAAAAGAAACTTCCTGTGAAAAGAATAAAATAATCACATCAGAAACAACCAATTTGATTTGTATAAACTGTAAAACCCCCAAAACATACCCATTTTGAAATCCGCTATGGGATGAAGCAACTCACGGCTGATTGCGTGGCTGTTTTTGAAGGAAACCCGTCATATAAGCCACATTGTAAAATATCCAAAGAAACTTTCTTCTCAAGCGTGGGAGGGTAAGTCTGTTCTTTCGAAAACAAAACGAAAAATAAACGAAAAAGACCAACCTGAACCCAACTTGTTTTGCATTTGTGTTTATGGAAGATTGAATTATGACATTTTCTATTGAAAACAGATACTTTCAAACAAACGAAGAAAAACTAATATTTATACTCTCCCCTCTCCTGGAAGGAACATACTGTGCTGATATATTTCATGCCACCTTATAACGTAGGATAAGCGCCTTAAAGGGCAAATCCACTGACCGCCAAAAACGAGAGAAGGCTGGCTCTGGCTGGCTTTCAAAATGGCGGCGGGAAGGTCACAACGTTTTGGTCTGACAGCTTCGTTTGACTTGTAACTGGCGAAATGGAAGGAGGGCCAGCTAATGAAGAAAAGCCAAGCGAGGAGGAGTGGCCTTTGGAGAGGGCTGAGGTTGGTGCTGGCAAAAATAGTTGGATTTTTTAAAGCAAATACACATTCAATTCTGCTGTGTTTTGTGGGTCATGCAGAGCTGCCATCTATCCCGCACAAACTACAAACTTAAGTGGAAAACTTATTAAAAAGTGAGAAACCTAGAGCTTCGCTAAAATGTATTAAAATAAAAATTGCACCAAATCGAAGAGGATCAGCTTACATTCTAATGAAGGCACAGTTTTCACAATCCAAGTGATTAGAACAGCTGAAGATGTTTGGTCTTGGGGGAAAAAATTGTTATGTTTGCATCTGACTGAATTTTAAATTTTGATCAGGTTGCAGTTCAACAGCTCTATGAGTTCAGGGACCACTACTTTGAACACAATTCAACTGATAAAGCCTCGCTGAAGAACCAAGAAACCCAAGAAAAATTAAAAGAAACTCTAAACATACTGGACTATGTACAGGGTAAGGAAAGCTTACATTATGCATCTGTCAATTCCAGCAGTGCCCATCCCCCCCCCCCCCCCCCTCTGGGCTAACCCCCGGGCATATTAGTATTTCTTTAAAAAAAAATTGGCAAATTCCCTGGGGTGGGGATGAAGGAACCGGGCAAATGCCCCGCTCCCGGGTTGATTGTTTTTAATCTCTTGATAGGTGATATAAGAATATAATACAAGTTGTTGCTTCTTAACAATGAAGAAATATCTAAAATTGAGAAAATATACCTTTAAAAACATCCATGAACATCCACGAGCTTCTCTAGTCCTTCATGGACTAGCTAATCTGCATTATAGTCCACGTCTTGGCCTATAAACACCTCCACGAATACGCGGCTCACTCCACGGTTTCGAAACCATGTGTCAAAATGCCCGGGGGTCAACCCGAGGTATGCAAATGCCCCACCCTCGGGATGGGCAACATTAGGAAATGCCCCGCAGTTGCCCGGGGTGGGGGGGGGGGGGGGGGGGGGAATGGGCACTGCTGGAATTGACTGATGCATTACACTGTACTTCAATATAATCCCAAAAGCGCAACTGTGAAAATATCATCTTCACTTAGGTCATAGTTAGGTAACTATGCTTAGATGCATGTGGATGTCGGTTTGAGAGATATGCATAGGATTGCCAGATTAGGGACCTCAGGCACGAGTATAAATAGATACTGGAGGCCTCAAAAAATTCTTGACAAAATTCGCAATTCTTGTAACTTGTGGTACATTAGCTTGAAGGTGCTAGATGCCTTGAAAATAATTGCATTGAATCCAAACTTTCCTGGGTCTTGTAGCTTCTTGTGAAGAAACAGCCAGATGTTTGTTTTTACGAGGGAAAGCTCTGAATGTGATGCCTGATTATGATCCATTGGCGCAAGATGCTCTCTCAAAAGCTGTCAAGCTGGATCCTAAACTAGTTGAAGCCTGGAATTGTCTTGGAGAGTGTTACTGGAAAAACGGAGAAGTAGAAGCAGCCAGAAATTGCTTTGTTGGGGCATTAAACCATGTGAGTTGCTTGTAAAATGCATTTGACCTTTCCATCTGTCTGATGTTAAAAATATTAAATGCAGCAAAGTTAGGTATGTGAATTTAGTAGAAGTACATGTAGATGTTCTGTTTTAACCCCAGGGTAAAATTGTTGTCAGGACTGTTATGAAATATTTCCTCACTGTTAACACGATACATGTTGTGTGGCAATACTATGGTCCAAATACTCATTTGTCAGAAGAAATTGCTAAACACAAGGAATAAATCCAAAATATAATTTCTGAATTTGGTATGACTTTTATTTCTGAGAATCATAACTGTTCAGCAAGGAAACAAATTCCTTTGGATAGCAAGAGTTTGAGCTACCCAAGGCTATGATTACAAAATTAGGCATCGGATGCAAACTATAAAGAAGTGATGCTCAACTTATTAAAATATATCATAATTCCCTCCTCAGGCAAAGAATAAAGAGTCCCTGCGGAATTTGTCAATGGTGTTACGGCAGATTGGAAAAGGTAGATTATCACAAACCTAAGAGCATCCAAAGCAATATTGTTAGCAAGAATTATTCTGTTTCCTTATAGGCCTACTCAGAGATTGATTTTTATTGTTTTGATTTTATAGATCAAAAGGAAAAAGTCGAAAACATCAAAATGAGTGTAGAGAAAGCAAAAGAAGCTGTGCAGTGTGATGTAAAGGATGGAATCTCATGGTGTGAGTTGATTATTGCTTGTCTGATCACGATACTACACATCTCTTGTTTGATTTGTATTTTCCTTTTAACCTTAAAATTATCCAAAACCAAGGGAAATAAAAATTAACCTGTTTAATATTTATTATTTACAAAATTCCTGATGAAAATCAAATCCAAATCACATCTGCTGCTATACCAGTCAGACTTGTTTTCTCCAGGTTTTTATTTCCAATAAACATGTCAGTATCCCTTGTACTTCACAGATGTGCTCGGCAATGCTTACCTCTCATTCTTCTTTTGTGGATCACAGTCACCCCAGCTGATCAAACAGTGTATGACGGCATACTCACAAGCCGTAAGTACATGTAGCATGTAGTGTTGTTGCTTCCCGAATGAATTAATTTAGCTGCTGTCTATTTGTCACTACCTAAAGCTGTTTGTTTTTGTTGTCTTCCTTTAATCTTGAGTTCAGACTTTTCTTGGCAGTATAAAGATCCAGTGTCAAGAAATAACCCAGATCTGCACTTCAACAGAGCAATGGTGAGATAAATCTAAATTATTATTGTTATATAGACAGTAAAGACATGCTTCCTGAAACTCTCACCATCAACTTTCATTGTGTATTCACCAAACTGTGGAATGGGCCAGAGTTTTTGTATCGCTGTGGGACACCCACTTTTGTTGACAAATTCCAGAGATTCCTGTGGCTCATGTGCTGCATCTCTTTGCTACCACTGTTGTTTACAGTTGCTTGCTTGATCTCAGTTAAATATTTGTTTTTTGTCACAGCAAAAACATAAAATTAGGACCAAACATTCAATACTATCACTTAAAAGAAATAGATTTAACACTTCCTTTAACTAAACTTTTATTGATTTACTCTTCTACCGACTGTTTATTTGATGATTTTTTCAATGATGATCCCAATGTAATTAGCAAGTTGTAAATTATATGTAACAAAGCAACAGTTGGAATTCCAACAAAAGTAGGCGGGGCAGTAGAAGACAGTGGGTGGGACAGCTATACGAAAATGTGGGCCCATTCCACCCACAGTTTGGTGGTTTTCTTAGTATGTGTTCACTGTCAAGCAAGCTGCTTTGTTAGCCACTCTGAACAACACTTTGTAGATGTTTCTCAAAAGAGCCAATTTCACAGGAAACTTTTCAAAATCTCCAGTTGGGAAATAAATGGGAAAATTCCCAATAACTGGGAAAAACTGAGACATGGAGTTCCACATTTGGGATATTTTTGGGAAGCTGTTGACTCCCAAGATGTAATAATTGGGACTTTTTGGGGAAAGTGTTGCTTTCTTCCTAATCCCAACATTGTGAATATCATGGGAACATTTTCCCAATAGATTCCCAAAATTGTGAACAATATGGGAATCTTTTCCCATAATATTCCCAACATTGAGAATAATGTGGGAATATATTTTTCCATGTTATTCCCAAAGTTGAGAATAATATAGGAATATTTTTCCATGTTATTCCCAATGTTGATGGGAATATTTTCCCGTGCAAATTCACTTTTAAAATGCTGTTGTCATCATTCTATTGTAGGCATACAAGTTTCAAGAGGAATATAAATTAGCCATTGATGACTTCAAGAGAGCTGAAGTGCTGGATCCTGGCTGGACAGAGGCAAATAACGAGAAACTTAAGCTGCTAAACATCCTGACAAAAACACTTGACCTAGTCGAAGGAAAGGTAACAAAAAAATAGATTTAATAATTATTTGGGTGATGACTGTACCATTATACCTAGTCAATGTGATTTTTAGAGAATTGTATTTATCAAGGCACTTCCAAATGCTCTCTTGCTCCCTCTTGGTTATCTGGCTTGACATTTTGACTGATTGGTTTCATTCACTGTTAGCAAATCTGTAAACAAATGTGACCAGAATACTAGCAAGATTGTCATCGCATTTAGTGTAGTTAGTAGCTAAGAAATATCTGCAGTGGAAACCCAATACAGCAAGCTTCTTTTTAACGAAGTCCCTGGGCTGTATAACGAACAATATTTTGCAGCCCCACCAAAGTTACTGAGATAAAACAGTAATAAAAATGTATTAGAATAGAATCTTGGTATAACAAACACCTGTCAATATAGGAAATGTTTAAATTAGGGTTTTACTGTTAGCAGTAGGCTTTTTCAGGCTAATTTCTGTTCAAACATGAGCCTTTTGAGAATTTGCTACTTTTCTTAAGTCCTTTTGCAAATGAATTGTCACTAATACAATTAGCAAAAGATTTAAATCTGAGTGTCTTTGCTGTCATGTGCTGCAGGGAAAATTAAAAGCAAAGAGGCTCCATTCCATGGTGCAGTCCTTGGGTCCCTCAGATCTGGGTCCTTATGGTGGCGGCAGTTACTCCAGTCCATCAGGTCAAACAGTCCAGCTTGAGCATGTCGCTGTTTCCAAACTGGTCTCAGGTTCAAATCCTAATAAGGTGATTGTCGGCAAAGTTGTGGGGTTTGTTCCGATGGATGACCCAGTACCATAGTAAGTAATTCAATCTTAAGTCTATATTAATAAATTTTACTTTATTTAAAATATGCTCTGGTTACTTTCAAATCCAGTGATTTTGCTATGCGATTATGTTTATGTTTATTATATGGACCTATCACAGAAGGGTAGCTAAGAAAACCTAAGCAGGCTCATTAACAAGCTCCACTGGCTTTTCTGGCCTGTGCACCAACAAAATTACCCCAAATCTTTGCGTTTTTGTGAAATTTCATCCGGTGATAAACTCTCGGTGAAATCAGCCGGTAGCCACCTGTTAGATACATCCCTGCTATCATGCTTTCCAAATTTGCAAATTTGTTCCTGAAATTGTTATGCTTTAAAGCTTTAGAACGCTAGATTTGGTACAGGAAAGTTCCAGTGAGCATTTTTAAAAGTAGCAATAGGTTCTTTACTCTACTGGGGGCTCCCAAAGTACATGTACTGCCACAAGATGATTGCTTATATCTTGAACTAGAGCAAAACATAGGCACGCTAAGCGTGCAGGAGTTATTTTTTCAATTGATTGGGTGGCTTGGGGTAGAACTGGGTGTTAGTCCTGTTGGGATGGTTTATTTCATGGGTTGAGCTATTTGTGCATGGTTCATGTGTACGGTCCATCGCGCCGACTAAGAGCTACTTTTGGAAAAATAACTCAAAAACAATTTAAAAAGAAATTGTGCAAATGTTCTAACATTAGGCTGCTTTCCCTTGTAAATATGACTGTGGTGTGCAACCGATCGATCGAACCATACTGTTGAAGACAAAAAATACGTCAGTAATTTCTTCAAACGTAAACAGAAAAAAATATCTGGTAGTCACTTTTAAGGTTACCTTGATGTTTAACTATCCATCCCCTTTCATTCCAAGCCGTAAAAAACCACTAAGTACATCAAAACATGGATTGAAAACTGTTGACAACATTTACCGTAAACATGATCACAAAATCGCAAACACGCTTACTAAGAAAGCCAAATTGACCCAGAAATTGCAAACGAATAGCCAGATGGAACAAGAACAAAGTATTCTCGGGTTTCTGAAATGGCTCCATTATTTTCATCATCAATATAAAACAGAAACCTTTCTGCAAGCAAGGACGACTTTCTTTCGACGAACACGAGAAACAAACAACTCTAGTCACCAGTGCATTTCGGCCAAACCACGTGACGATTTTACTTGGACTGGTACAATATGTAATTTCGCAACCAGAAACAGAAACGTGCCCGAACTTGTAAGCGTAACATGATCAGTACCGATATTCCCACGGCCGTGCTAAAAATAGCTTTCGATGAAGTTGTGTGACACGCTTGACTGCACACCCAAAAAGCTAGTTTTCTTTTCAGCCGTTGTTTTTTGCGTGACGAGCCCAAACAACGGCTGTAAAGGAGACTACCAAAAAGCTGGCTGTCTTATTTTTCTTTTGCCTATGAGTAAACGTACATGTAACTGCAACCGCTTTGCGTTGGGAATATTAAATACACTAAAAAGGTATTGCGTCAGCCATGGAATGCGCTGACGTTGCAGCTTTCACTTTCGGTACGTGACAATTTATGTTTACTTTGCATGTTTATTTCGCCAGAAGCGACGGTCGTTAATTTGTTTGCAATTTTGCGACTATTTCTTGTCGGTTTAGCCAGTTGAAGTGAATATTTTGGCTGTTTCATCGAGGCGAGTTCAGAGATCTGAAGAAAATAAATTTGGCCGACGTAAACACTTGCAAGCATTACGTCATTGGTACGGAAATAACCGCATTGCACGGCCGTACTACTAAGATAGCCATCAACAATCGGATGCGAAGCTTGAAATGCAAGACTCGCACAACAACTACTATACCTTCCTGCGGCCCTCACTCGCGGCACAAATGATGATTTTCTCTTTCCGTGCCATCCAACTAGGTTGTCAAAACACCTGAGGGGAAATTTAATGTTTGCCGAGCAGACAAAACGTGCCCTTGTAACATCATCACGTTATGAGCTTTTCAAACGATCGTGCAATAAATAACTCATGACCGCCCATGTGAAGTCCTACTATTCCTAAGCAGGAAACGTCGAACCTTCTCCGACCACATTCCAACCTCACGAAAATACCTATTATTTGGCAACTCTTGAACCCAAATAAACCCACATGCCTCAACCTATTACAAATACGTTATTCTTTGGGGGAAAACCTTGAGAGGTTTATGGTCGCTCGTGTTATTACTTAGCCAAAGCTCCTACTAATGCTATACTTTTAACCGAGAGAAAACAGTTTAAACACCGCGCGGTTAGAATCTCAAAGATTTCTCGTTTAATTTCTTTAACACTCGCCCTTACAAACAACCCACAGTGCGTCAGTTTGTTCTCATTTGGGGACCAAAACAAAACGTTGAGCAAACACACAACACTGACATAAAAAATGGAAGTCACAACATTTAATTTATTCTCAATACACATATTTATTCTACTCAAAAACATCATAAATTGTAAATGAAGTGGTCAACAAATACTATACCCATATTCTGTCGTCAACTGAACTAGTTAATTCCGTAAACCAAGAGAATCACCTTCACCACCATGAAATTTCCAAACACTTTTCAGTTTCAGAACCCACACACAATGTTCTCACCCAAAGCTACATAAAAATCAAGAACTGGAATAGAGACTTCAGGCCAACACAGCCTAATAAGGTCGAATCTGTAGCAAAACAAAGATGGCCGTACCTTGAATCCAAAACAAATATTCATGAAACGATCCATATATACAAGCCGCAATTTGATTGGTCCTTGATAGAATCCCAAATCTGATTGGTGTGAAATACATACATGAATGATCCACCCAACCAACATCCAACATCCAACATCCACCCACTTAATAGCCAAATACGTCTTCATGCCGACTAAGAGTTATTTTTTTGAAAAAAATAACTCAAAAATCAAACAGTCTCCCATGGTAATTTAATAGGGTGGTATAGGTAAAAGAATGCTCCCTGGCAGGATGGCAGGGTTTGTTTGCAAGCCTCTCCCTGACATGCAACAGGCCAGTAAATGCAAGCGATAATGTACAAACTACAATATACATAATTATAATGTACTAACATGCCATCTTACCACCAAGTGAAAACAAAACCACCAGCTACGAAGGCTAAGTGAACCACAAACCAGGGTTTGACCCTGAAGTGATCAGATGTTTCACTTTGACACTTCCCATTGAAGAGGGGTCAGGCGATGGCATTACAATGCAAGTTAATAACTCCTTCCCCATCTATTATAATAACCCCATATTTGTCATTTTCTGCTACCCACCCCCCCCCCCCCCCCCGCCCAAAAAAAAAAAAATAAGAGGAAAAAAAAAACAATGTGGCTGTGAAAGTGAAGTGCCTCATCCAATAACCTTGGTCTTGATGCCACAGACCCTAGATAACACCATAGTTACAATTATCTGAATAGTTTGTTGATTGCTCAATGGGTTTGCTGATCAAGTGTGATTTTAGTCAATACAGTGGAACCTCGATTTAACGAACCTCTATTTAACGAAAACCTTGATAATTATAATGAATGGTATTCTTTGCCCCAGCAATAGTACAATATATGAAAAAGAACGTCGATACAACGAACCCTCAATTTAACGAACGAATTTGGTCAGTCCCTCAGCGACTTCGCTAAATCGAGGTTCCACTGTATAACTAAAGGTTGTTTTTGTCAGTATCTTTGCCCTGGTGGATAGTGAAGATCGGTGTTTACCAGTTACAGTTTACAACATGGCCGTAGGATCAGGGTTTGCAGTTGGTGATTCAGTCGCAATCCCTGAACCTTTCTGTCAAGAAACTAACTTCACTGAAAATGACAAGGTTTGTTGATTTAGTTTTTTATGCTATTCTTTCTCTTTACCACCATGATTATAAATTCTACCTTTACTGTTACATGATCAAAAACAACTTGCAACACATTATTGTGTTAAAATTGCGGTGTATGCTCTTGACGTTAACTGTACACTGTGTTCTATAATACATGACAAGTAACTGACAGCACAGAAATGACATCTCTCTTCAGCTTGGCTCCAGTTGCTGAATGCCCAAGGGAGATTGTAAATTCCAAGGCAGAAAATTATATACTTCACCCGATAGCATGACTACAGAAATACTAGTTATGAAATGCTTTTGAGTGGTATACTATGGAATATCCAACGAGTCACTTGTATTTTCTTGATATGCACATGAGCCTTTAGGCGAGTGTGTATTCCAAGAAAATACAAGTGACAAGTGGGATATTTCATGGTATACCATGAGAAGCCGGTGTTGCATAACTATTTTATACCATGCCATTAGAAAATATACTCACTAAATTTCGTCAAGAATAAGATTGCAGTGCAGGATGGGAAGGTTGAGTTTAACTCCATCGAATGTACAGCTTTCCTGTAATCTGATTGGCTGTATTTTCTGTGGCATGATATAAATCTATATATTGTCTGCTGATTGCTGATTTTCCTGGTGTTGACATTCTGTTATTTCCCATACTAAGTAAATGACAAGCTGATGGTGGAATCCTGTTTTCAAATGGCTTAATTGAGATTTTAGAAGAAGCTGTTATGGCTTTTTTCTTCCTCAGACATTCAAGTTTTCATCAATTCGAGTCGACAATCCAGTTGTTTTGGTTGTAAATAAGAAAAAGCTTGGTTCCAACAGACTGGCTCCTTCAACTCTCTTGGTTACTACAAAGAGTGAGTGAATCACTGGTTGATGATCACCTTGGAGAGAAAACGTCAGTCTGGTTTGCTGCATCCACACTTCAACACAGCAAATTGAATGACGTAAGCTTCAGACCAACTACCAGAACTGTGGTGAATGATACAGGGGAACTGCATGAAATCAATTCACTGATGAAGAAAGAAAACACCTTCAACATAGTTTTTAGTACCTGTCCAGTAACCTTTTATTTCCAAGAGTGATCTACTTGTAAGCTCTCTTTACAATTATGAATATATTGCCTAGCAGACACTTGATGAGAATACAGAAAACCATCAACTAGGGGATGTTATCTTGATGAACCACGAAATTCTCAGAACTAGCATTGAAAAAATCTATGGCAATCCGTAAGGAGAATTTATATCCCGAGATTGGGTCTTAAAAGGTTTTCATCATGTGGCAGGGTTTTTGGAATGCTGATGACAGTGGATGTTTGAAGAGAATACTGTTTGTGTGTGTTACACAATCATGTTTCTTTTTAAATGTGCGGTTCCAGAAAATATCCATACTCACCCCAAGGATGGTCATTGGAAATTCCGAAGGGGAGGGAGGTCTCGATAGCCCAAATTTTTAAAAGAAAGTATGAAGCTAAAAAAAATCCAGGGGGTGGGTGGGTCCAAACCAAAGAAGATCATCCTTGGGGGAGGTATGGATATGTTTTGGAACCACACAATAGTCGTCGTATTGAGGGACAATGTTGGATTTTACGTGTATTTTTATCGTCAAAGTGTTTACAACAGTTTGCTGAAAGTACCGCAGGCGAGAGAAGTGTGAATGTGATGTAAATTGGAGTGAAGAACAACCTCAAGCAGTGAAGCAGTACCATTTAATAATGGTGGAAGACGTTTGTAATCATTTTTGAGGGAAAATAATTTGATAATAACGAGCTCGGACACCCGCCCTTCACAAAGTGGTTCACGACAGAACATTGTTAGGCCACAGTGTTGCCGGTAATTTTACAAGGATTTGTAACCAGATGATTTGTTGTAAAGAGTTTTACTTCGTGTGGCTGTCGATCGGTTTATTAAATAGTGACTGGAAATAGAGATCAAGAAAAAAATATTTCACGACTAACTACAGCCAAATGTTGAAATAAACAATATTTTATCACTTTTTGAACTCGCTTGCAAGTGCTGATTTCGAAAATGTGGGCAAGTTTTGTGTTTGTTTTAATGAATAATGTTGTCATGTATTCCTGAAATGAACACATGAACATCTGCGTAACTTTAACAAGTGACTATTGTTGTGGCAACCGATTTGAACATATCAACATCAGAAAGAAATTTACATTCAATCACACTGCTATTTTCGAAGTTTTGAGCCCCTTTCTCCTCCAAAATATTTGTGTATTATGTTAACTCTCGAGGCAGTGTCTTCCGCACTTTCTCAGAATTGATCGCATGTGTGTGCGTGATGTTTACGGTTCACAAAAATATCTCATGACGCTATCAAAACTGAAAGCAGCGGGTTTGGAAGGGAAAAAACCCGGGAAAGTACCTTATTGAGGGGATTCCCGGAAATGTGATCTACTCGCTGGTGATTGGTCGAGAAGGAAAGGCGCGTTTCAAGATTATATTGACATCAGTCATATGAGGAACTGTGACGTATGTCAGGTCAACTCTAGCCAATCAGAAGCGCAGGATAAGCGCGGGTTTCTTAGAAATCGGGGGTTTTCACCGAAAACAACAATTGAGGGCAATTTTTTTTTGAAGCTTGTTTATTATAGTTGTGTGCGTGTAATTCCGAGAATGAAACTGTCTGAGCGCATAAGAAGAAACCATAGAAGGTGATTGAAGCATTCACAGCTCGAGTTCCACGGCGAGAAAAGGTAATTTCTTCTCTTCTGTTTATCGAACAATCTTGCTTTTCACATCATCGAATTCTTCTTTTTTTTCTCGTATAAGGATTGGCTTCATATGAAACAAATAGTTTTTATGCAGATTGCACGAAGACGAGAGTTTCTACTACGGGTCAATGTGGTTGAAGTTTAGTGATTTCACTTCGTGTGCAATTTTCAAACAAGTTTAGTTCCTCGTTTACTCCCCAAATTTAATGTTACAACTTCACAAATTTGCAGCACGACTTTGTACAGTACAAAAGAGTTGTTCGATAAAAAAGGCACGCGAACTTAGACGAGCGAGCTCGAAATCAATGGCGCTTGAAAACATGTTCTTGTGGTTTTTCTTGCAGGCTTTTCAAACATGTCCGCAGACATTTTGTTAGACACGCCATTTCGTCCTAACAGTCACCCGGTAAGTACTTCAAATTGAAAATACTGGGATTCCAAATCGAAGGTGTAAAATGTTTGTTTCATGTTAATTTCAGCTGTATATTCGCCGTCGTTGCTCAGTCGCCTTTCTTGACCTCGCATCGTGTTTGCTTATGCATGGAACGACGCTTTTTATCCTACAAATTATCAAGTTCATTTGGTAGACCAAATTTAACAACGTCTGTTTTTAGTTTTAAACTTAAATCTGAATTTCAGCAGTGCAATTTGTGAATAGTTTTGTTCTGCAACCCTGAGAAAGATTGTTTATCCCGGAGCGGAATGCAGATTGCGTTATATCTAATCCACAGAAGTTAACAAAGCTGTTGCCATCACACAGGCTGTGTGTATAATAACAGAGCTGATGAACGTTTTTACAATTACTGCAATGTTCTATCGCTCAAAGCACTATGTGTAAATCGTTTTTGTTGCTGACTGTTTGAAAGCACTTTCATGTTCTATTTTAGCAATGAACTACTACGTTGGATCATGTATTCTTAGAAAGGATTTGCATTTGTGATTTCACAAAAAAAAAAAACATACACATTTTTGGATTTGTGATCAGGCATGCATAACCTTTAAGTTCAAGGTCGACATAATTCATTTTCATGAGAACACTAATCTTCAAAGATTTTGTCTTGCATGTGAAGAAAGCAATTGACTCTCAGAGCAAGAAAAGACATCTTTATTCTTTGTTCCTCGGCCATGCAAACTTTATATTAATGACCCTTGTGGGTGGTGACGCCACACACAGGAAACGGATGCTCCTTAAATTACTGCATGCAGCTTGTTTCGGAAATGGGAATATAATTGGGTCAAAATAATTAGGCAGTTGAAAACTTTTTGTTATGTAGCATATACTCATAATTTAGGAGTAGGGACTTTTCAGATCACCAAAATAACAGAGAGAGGTTTTTCATAAAGTGCCTTCATTTGACTGTTTTAATTGATGGCGTGACATTATACTTCCGATCTGAAATAAAGATCAATTTCCTTGTAAGTATTCTCCCAGACAAAATAATAAAACTTATTTAAACCTTGTCCCTCCCTTCTCATTATAGACCAGGTATTGGTATTATCATAAAATATTACAAATTACCCTTGTAACGGAACAATTTAATGTGTTGTGTTTGCAGTATGGTGAGCTTTCAGTGTCGATGTTAAAGACATGGCTGTCATCCTATGGCCATCCATCAACTACTGCTGGACCAATCATAGCATCGACAATCACGATTGAAGCCATTCAAGATCTGCTACATGTAAATGGTTTCCCCATTGAGGGTATGCACTGATACTTTTGTAGCATTGACAAAATAATGAATTCACAAGATGATATTTTTGCTTATTCATTATTAGTACTGAGTTACAATGAAACATTGATTATGCTTTTACCAAAATGATTGGCACAAGTTTTGAAAAAAGCTATATTTTATTGAGCTAATTAAGTTCACAACAAAGAGCCTGTAGCAGTCATTCATGCAGCTGCCATTTCTTTTATTTACTGGAAATTTCCAGTAAATATCCATTATATTTACCCCATGGAAGGTCATTAAAAATTCTGAGGGGGTGAAGGATCTTGAAAGCCGAACTAGAATTTCCAGAGGGGTGGAGGGGGGTTCAAACTGGGAACCTTTCCATGAGGGGTATGAATATTTTCTGGAACAAATGTTTCGGGTTTTTGGCTTGTGTCATATTAAAAATATTCCTTAACATCACTGGGTGTATTTGCATGGCAGATTTCTGGAGCCCACACCTTCTTTGGCAGTTCTTGTTCAAATTCATTTACACTGTGTTTGTTTATTAATTAATTTTTCTCATCTTCCTTATTGTTAACAGCTCCCGGCTATGTAGACCTTTGTCCAGGACCATTTGAGGACACCCAGTTTGATGCAGTAATAGATGTTGAGACCTCTGACGACTGTTTGGACGATGAAGGTACAGTATTTTATTATTATATTTTTTACTTCTTGTTTATAAACAAAGGAAGCTAAAAATGTGTCTAGATTTTAAAAATGGTCTTCAAAATATTTTTACAGTTTTCATGAATCAGGTTAAGAAGAACAGAAGAACATGATATTGGTTAATACAGTTTATTATTCCACCACTGCGCCATTTTACCATATCAAGAACGCGCAAAATATGACACATTATTATACTGTAGAACAGGACAAAAATACGGAAGGAAAGCAGAGCTACAAAATGGCCAGACAAAATGACCCAAACTTGGTGGCAATAAATAGTGTAATAATAAATACTTTATTTGATGCTTTAACATATAAATTACGAATAAGGTGTATTTTTTATAGTATCAAAAATTTGATCTCTCATGTGCGATCATATTCTATCAGCAATTAGTAGAAAATCGTTCATTTTCTATTGGAATCCATGAACCTGATTGGTTCTCTGATTGTTTTCTATTCATTGATAGAACACAATCACATGCATGCGTTGTCCTTTGAAGGGACAACTTTTTCTTGATTTTGGCTCAAAATGCATAAAATTGTAGGTTTTGGAATGCAATCCTTTAGAGTTTCTACTGAAACAATTAGGCTACTTGCCCTCATTTTCTATGAGCGATATATAGTCAACTTAGCTACGCCTTGTTCACTATTGGCTAAAGGACCGTGTAGAAAACTCGGGCTCGCGTCTATTATTGTTAAATAGAAAACAGTGATGGAAACAATTTTGAGATTTGTAGGTTTCCAGAAGAGCACTTGGAGTGTCAACTTACATGTAAAAGCAAACATGAGCATTTATGAACTAAGCAATTTTAGCAGTAGCTTGCATCTTTTTTACAGAACTCAAGTTTACAGACTTAGATGCTTGCTCAGAATATGGTTACGGTGGCTCAGACTTTTCAGAAGACGAGATCAACTTTTTCCAAGGTTTGAAATTACCAATATTATTTATTCCTTGTTTAGCATTTAATTAATTTTGTTAAATTGTGTTTTTAAAAGGTGTTTTTTCTGATGCCCGTGACCCACTAGCACAACCCAAAAAATGCCAAAAACCTCTGTCCACCCAGTAGCTATGTAGGGCGAGTAACTAACAAATATGTTCTGTTTATTCACAGATCTACCCCTGAGTCCTGACTCCCCACTGTTAAATGATGCTGCCGACATAGATTTTGGCTTTGATTCTGGAATTGAAGCAGAGATGGATGAACCTCATGGTAATATGTTATGTCAGTGTTGTTACGTCCCTTATCCCCACCCTTCTAATGAGCTCCCTAAATGTGAGCACAAAACGTCCACCTTTACCAGCACTGTTTTAATCTAAGGCTTTAGTGATTACACGTGTTGATGGCAAATAATTAGAATTCCATGCACAGAAGCACAGAACTTCAACTCTGAGTTTAATCCCTCCTCTATTAAATTCCCCTTCCCCAAAAAACCTTGACTTAAATCGAGCAAGGAGATTGTATGTTAATTGTTTTGTTCTGTTTTGTTTGTTAACTATTTTCAATTGTTGTTTTCCTGAAGATGGAGCAGAAGAAAAAGATGAAAAGAAAGGTAAAACCAAGAAGTGTGAAGACAAGAAATCTTCAGATGAATCAAACCAGGAAGAATCACACACTGAGAAACAAAGTGCATCAAAACCAGTTCAAAGTAAGTCTGAAGCTGTTAATTTCTTGCTTTAGTACATCCTGCTATAGTACTAAACATTTAACTCATTTTTTTTTTTCAAAATTACTTTTTTTATCAGAAGACACTAAAGCAGAAGATAAGGAGAAGGAAGTGACGGAACCGAAAAAGGAAGAGGAAGAGGAAGAAAAGGAAGAAGAAGGCAAAGAAGATGATGGTAAGGAACTGTGATCAGTAAACACTTATTCGAACAGGATATAAAATCATGTTACAAACCAGAAGTGTTTGATTGCCTTAGCAATAATTTGCCATCAGTATTAAACCAGTCATGCACCTGTTGGGACTTAAATCACAATACACTAGTCAGGCGTGAGCTTTTAGCGTTTGTGTTTATAATGCACTTACCATTAGCCCATGTTATGGGAGGCACAGTGAAAGAATGGTTAGCACACTGGACTCCTTTTTAACCAGGTTCAAGCCCTGGGCGGGGTCACTGCATTGTTCTTAGCCAAGACACTTTACTCTCATAGTGCCTCTCTCCACCCATGTGTATAAATGAGCATGGTCAATTAAACGCAAGGGATGGGGGTAACCCTGCAATGGACTAACGTCCTATATCCAGGGAGGAGTAGAAATACTCCTGGTCACTAAATGCTATGGAAACATGGATAAGCTCTGGCCTGATGAGCCACAAGGCTCAAACTTAAACTTAACCTTTTACCTTGAGTATCAACTTAGCCTAATTACAGCTTTGATTTTCTTTCCTTCAGAACTCCCACACTTCCATTGTCAGTACTTATGGGAGTTCCTTCACCACATTCTTTTGGAAAAACACAACAAATACATTACATGGAAAAACCAATCCAAAGGAGTGTTTCGCCTCATTGACCACAATGGCTTGGCACGCCTGTGGGGCAGACAGAAAAACAGGAAAAATATGACTTACGAAAAATTAAGTCGTGCTCTCAGATATTACTACAGCAAGAACATCCTCAAAAAGGTCCCTGGTCAGAGATTGACATACAAGTTTGTTCGCAATCTCAATGGAAAGAAGTATCCTATGTGAACTACAAACAATTTGAATCCATCATTTTATACAAAGATTCAACAGGATACTGGTTTCAAGAAGAATTTGTTCCGTAGTTTGAGGGAATTGTCAACCATGTTCAGAGCAATCCATGGCTAATAG